>QPKB01000006.1:27087259-27687259 GCA_003546025.1 Camphora micrantha
CACCTGTGCCTAGCTTGGGCCCTACTAAAATAAGTAAATATTTTTTTCAATCAATGTAATTCAATTAAATGAAAAGAAAAGTTCAAAAAGCCCTATAAGCGACGATAGTTAGGGGGTAATACAAAAACATAACCACCAAAATAGCAAAGAACTTTTATGCAGTTGCGTATCTTTCTCTTCAATGAAAATCTTTGGGACTTCTTTGAGGATGGAATCAAACCATTTCTATCACAATAAATCTATAAAAATATATAAATAAAATGAAATCAATCAAAGATATCTGATATAGAGAGAAAGAAAGAAGAAGATAATAAGAGGAGTTGCCGCCGGGGGGGGGGGGGGGGGGGGGGGGGGGGGGGGGGTGGGGGAGTGAATATGACAATGAAAGATTGGATTAAAGGAGAGTAGCTTTTAGGTAGTTGGATATTTTCATCTTCTTCCATGAAAATTGTGAGACTTCCTTGCATATGAAGTCAATCATTCTCATGTGCCAAGGAAGATAGAGAAAAGTTGATAAGAGAATCACGCTTCCTGTGAGGGGCAAAAATATATACTTTTGCATAAAGTACTAGGATGTGTGCAAATTATGCAGGGTCTCCGTGTTTTTTTTTTTTTTTTTTTTTTTTTTTTTTTTTTTTTTTGGTGAATTCCTGTCTAGAGAATTTCTCAAACAAGGTAGAATCCCTGAATGCTCCCTTATATTTCAACATCTAAAAATTTCACCAAAAAATAACGGACGGAAATTCCTAGAACTCCAAAAGTTATTTGAGACATTTTAGGAGGTGAGAATTTTGAAATGTTTGTTGGGAAGAAACATGATATTTGCAAATGCCGGATAAGATGTCACATCATATCCAAAAGAGACCCCCAGCATGACAAATTCTTGTGAAGAAACAAGCACATAGGGGTTGTGATGGAAAAGTCTAATTTTAGATTAAGGTTTTTATTTATTTATATATTTATTTTTTGTGGGGTGGGGTTTGGAATAAAAGGAAAAAGAGAGAAGGAAATAATCCCTATCGTATCACAATCGTTGATTTAAGAGCCTAAAAGTTGAACTAGTTCTCAAGTCACAACCTCTATGAAATTCAATTTAATAGTAAGTATGATCCAGGTGGGTGTCAAATTGTTTTGAGTGCTAAATCGTGGGAGTTAGTTAATGATATGTGGGTCCTATAAAGTGCTAAAATTTTATCTTTCTATGACTATGTATTTATTTATTTATGTTTAAGTTCACACATACATATATTTTTGGAGGAGTTGGTATTTCGAGAATTTTTGATAAAAAAAAAGGAGAATATGTTACAGACCAAAACACACACACACACACACACACACAAAAAAAAAAAAAAAACCACAATTACATACATTTTTTTAATTACATGAAGTTAATCATCCCTTTCAATAAGTCGGAAAAAGAAACAATCCATTCAACATCAACATACTGGAAAAATCTAATTTGAACTAAAAGATGATTAGTCCCGGCCCATTAAAAGATTCAGAAATAGTATTTTTTTTGTTTGCATAAAATACATAGGAATTCAAATTGAAATTAATAAGCTTTACCGAAGGATAATTAAAGAAGCAACGGGTGAAGGATATGGGGTGAGCAGTGAAGAATATAAAACGAATTCTTAGGTATTGAATTACTAAGGTGATGGTTGGGTATTCATTTTTCATCTTTCCTTGATTTAATTTCCATAATAGGAGAGGTTATATATGTAAGTGTCATTTTTAGGTATTTACATTTGGTTCTTCATTCGGTTCTAATATTATCAAAATATATAGTTTGACTGTTTAGTGATGTCTAAAAGGAATGAATTGCTTGCACAACTTCCAAACATGAATGTGGCGGATTGCAAAAGGATTGCCCTCGCTTCAGCGTTTTTTTAAGAGAAAATTTTCGGTCTAAAGCACCGGTAATATAACCATTACACTATAAGAAAGCTGAAAGTCGCTCTTCATCAGATTTCTTTGAAGCAGCATCTAGACACAAATTAAGCTGTCTCTTTTGTTTACCGACAAAAAATTCTGTCCATTTCTTCTTTCATAATTAAACATCATGATACAAGTCATTAGTCTTACGACCATGATCTTCTTTTGACTTTTCAGATCCAAGTTCATAATTTTGTCAAGTACAAGGATTTTGATTGGCCAAAGGGCCGGGACCATAGAATACATCTCCCCATAATTTAAGCATAATCGTGCAATTGGAAACTAATGAAGACAGGGAATGAATAAGAAAGAAACTCACCATCGTTTTCAACTTGGTTTTCTCTCTCTCTCTCTCTCTCTCTCTCTCTCTCTCTCTCTCTTTTTCAATCATAGGCCATTAATATGGGATCCACAAAATGACGATCCAAAAAATGAGAGGAAAAACAATCACCTAAGCACTGCACGCTCCGCATCTTCACTACCCAGAGGTGGTACCCATCAATGCATACATGTGTGCAGGTGAGTATTTTCCGAATGACCAGCCCCAATTGGCATGCATGCAGAATCAGTCTAACATGATGAGCAGCTGCTTCAACAACTAGGCTCCACTCATCATAACTCAACCCAGTTGACTTGACCTGAAGGGCACCTAGTTGACCTCCATTCGCAATCTATCCATTAGCCAGTCAAACTTGCACCCTAGTTGACCCGATTCAATTTGGACCCAAGCAATAGCATAAAAATATCAGCATATTTTTATTGAAATATCGCGATGATATCGCGATTTAATGCCTGAAGCAGTGCTTTCCCGTCGATGAGAAATGTGAGAGAATCATATCACTTGTATTGCTTTTTTTTTCTTTTCAAGTTGCAGGATCTGCAAAAAGATTTCAGTCAGCAGTTGTTGGGTTGACCATGAAAGCTAATTAAGTCAACAGACGTGTGAGATACAATGAAGACTACTTGGATGGGTACGTACCACTAACAGTCAAGAAAGACCTGCTGCATGGCAATAATTAGTGGGAGTAGTGATCAGGTTGCCAGAAGTTTCCTAGAAAAGCCATTGCCTCAATCATGCACTTTCGTTATTCGGATTATGAAGAAGGTAAGGGGTTGAAGGAAGGAATTACATGGTCTGACAAAGTGGTTGTGGAAGTTGAGTATGAGGTTGGTCTTAAATCTGTGATTGAGACCAGGAGAGGTACATCTTCCACTCAAATTTAGACACTGGGTTGAACGAAGAATAATGTAGGCATATAAGAAGATAAGCTATTCATAAGCAGCAATTGCTTTGGATTATGATAGATAGACATCTCTGATATTATGATGCCAGGGAAAGAAAGGTTATCCAAGTGGCTCTTCATAGTATTTTTCCTAGTGCTTATTACTCTATCTGTGTTTTTTGTATTGTTCACAGTTTCATCAGGTAGTATATACTGGATTATTGGGACCATCGGTTTTCTTATCCTTGCTGCAGTTGTGCTGTGGGTGTTGTTGACGAGAAAACCAGCTGCAGATGTGGAAGAGCAGTTAACGGAAATACCTGAAATGCCAGCAATGCTCAAGAACTTCTCTTACAAAGAAGTTCATTTGGCAACTAACGATTTCAAGGAAATACTTGGACGTGGTGGATTCGGGTGTGTGTTCAAGGGAAGTTTGAAAGATGGAACAATGGTTGCTGTGAAACGACTGGAAGGTGTAGACTACCAAGGGGTGCGGCAGTTTTTAGCGGAGATCAATACAATAGGCAACATCAACCATGTCAATCTTGTGAGGTTGGTAGGCTATTGTGCTGAGAAATCTTAACAGGCTTCTAGTCTATGAGTACATGAGCAATGGGTCATTGGATCATTGGATATTTCGCAAGAGCAAGAGACCTGCTCTTGATTGGCCGACTCGAAAGAAGATTATACTGGATATTGCTAGGGGGATGGCTTATCTCCATGAACAATGCCGGCAGAGAATCATTCATTTAGATATCAAGCCTCAAAATATCCTCTTAGACCAAAACTTCAGTGCTAAAATCTCTGATTTTGGCTTGTCCAAGTTGATGGAAATAGATCAGAGCCAAGTGCTGACCCGCATGAGAGGTACTTATGGCTATCTTGCCCCTGAATTGGGGTGCTCTTGGATTACTGTAAAAGCAGATATATATAGTTTTGGGATTGTTGTTCTTGAAATTGTTTGTGGAAGGAAGAACTTGGATCACACTCAACCCGAGTCCAACGGGCAACTTCTTAGCCTTCTGCAGAAGAAATCGGACAAGAGTCAAGTACTGATCGAAATGCTTCAGTGGTTGAGCCAGGAAGATATAGAAAGCAATCGAGAAGAGTTCGAGAAGATGATTAGGATGGCAGTGTGGTGTTTGCAGGATGACCCAGATAAGAGGCCCATCATGTCTACGGTGATTAAGGTTCTGGAAGGGGTAACTGAGGTGGAAAACAACATCAGCTACAGAGTTTGTCCTGCCATGGCCCCTACTGCTACTGTGGCAGAATTCCACATTGTATCAGTACCACCCCAGGACTCTTTCCTCTCGTCACCTAGATGAAGGCTACATGGGAAAGATAAAAAAAGCTTCAAGATTTTGAAAACTAGATTTTAATTGCATGCATTACTGATTTCCTTCAAATGCATTGTTTCTCAGAATGAGAATGCTCCATGAGAACGCACCCTCATCTCATGCAAGCATTCATAACTTCCAAGCTCGGCAGCTTTCAGGCAACCCAGAAGTAAGAAGGTCCCGGTTCTGAAGGAATGGCATTTTATTTACTAAGCTGGACCCCTGGCTAGTTGGTTTAATTGGTTGGTTGCTGTGTTTTTTCTTCCTGGTTTGGTTTGTTTGTGTTTTTGACGTTATATTATGTTTTCTCTCTCTCTCTCCAGATTCATCAAGTTGGTTTCTGAAGTCAGATGTATGTTTTTATTTTCTTTCCAGTTTCTATATTGCATGTGTTACAATTACAAAGGTGTGCTCTTAGTTGGTTTAATTTGTTGGTTGCTGTGTTTCTTTTCCCCTTTTTTTTTCTTTCCTTCATGTACTCTTTGTTTGTATCCTATTCTCTTTTAATATAAATTACTGTTACCAGTAAAAAAAAAAAACAATTACAAAGGTGTGCATTGTAAAATAAAAAATAAAAGAAATTCAGTAAACTGTCTCCTTCTGGTCAGTTTCCTGTTCCAATTGCTCCCCAGAGAGAGAGAGAGAGAGAGAAAGGAGCAATTTATGTATGACCTAATGTTCAACCACCCATGCCATGGAGTAGGTGCTGTATGACAATTTCCAAAGTCCGGATCCTGAGTTGAAGGAGTGGTACCCCAGATTAGGGCCACCTATTTAAAATCCCATCCTTTTAAAATAAATGCAACCTTCGACCACTCAACATCGCAATTAAAAGATTGAGAAAATTTGGCCGGCCGGTGTGCCGGACGTCTCATTTAGCCTTCCAGGGATGTGACAAGAAGAACTTATATCAAAGTCGTTAGGGCCCAATCTTCGCGACCATTAATTGCTTGGATTGCCTCCCTCGTATCACACAAAACTTGGCATATTTTTATACCCAAAACTTTGGCTTAGTCAAAGCAACAAGGATCGCCCTCGTTTCGGCCTCTTTTGATGAGATATACTCATCTCCTCTAACTCCTCCTGCAAATATGATAGATCCGTTAAACCATAAGATTTACCCAAAAAAAGCTTTATCATCTGATACTCTAAATGTAGCATCGAAAAAAATTAAAACCACGTCTTTTTTAGTAATAGTACTAAGGTTTAGTTCTTTCCATTAGATCTTTCATAAGCTTTCCTTGAATTAGGAAAGGATAACAAGATCAAATTCTTATAGTTTAATGAGTCGAACCTAGTAGTTTTTTCTTTTCTTTTCTTTTCTTTTCTTTTCTTAGGTAAAAAGAGTAGTTTATTAGAGATAACTTATGAACAACAAGAGAAAAAAAAACTTAGCCCCCAGTCAAAAGGATATTTGAGGCCCATTTCCAATCTACATCCTGTCTAATCGAGAAGCAAAACTTAACAAGCCTACGAGCTTGCTCATTTAGTGCCCTAACCCTAGGGATAAATTCAAAGTCTATAGAAATTAAGAAACAAGGAAGTCGAAGCTTTAATATCTGGGATGATTGAGTTAATGGACCAATTAAAGCCTCCCTTCAATGCATGGACCGCTTCTTGAGCATCCAACAAAACACTAAGCCTGCCAAAACCATTCTTACAAGCCTTTTCCACTGCAGTTAAGACTGACCTCGCTTCGGCCTCTTTTGAAGAGACGATTTTGGGCCCTTAGATAGCACCTACATCCACAATAACACAATTTAACATTATAACGAAACTAGAGGAACCGTATCCTTCCTTAGCCTTAAAGGCAGCATCCGAGAAGATTATAATGTCTTCTTTTGCTAGAGATCCCTGTAGGACCTATGGAGAATTCCCCATCTTTTTTTTTAGGGAATATTCCTGTAGTACGTAGCATGTGGGATCCTCAAGCATCTTATGGACTAATCCAATAATTTTAGAGGAATTCAATGATTGGACTCTATGAATGAAGTCATTTTTAACTTTCCATATAGTCCACAACATGAAAATGATCCGTATTTTTTAATAAACATCTTCAAGAGGAAGAGTTGGTTGGCCTTACTCACATGAGTTAATCATTCCATTAATTCCAAAGGGTGTATAGAATCAGATGAAAAACCCCACAGTGAGTTAAACCTAGTTGTTGAAAGATGGGAATGGCCTCTTCAAGCAGCCAATCAACTGACTACATTCTGCATGCCAATTAAAGTATGAATTGCGGCTGTCATATAGTTGGTCCCACTATGTATGGGCCAAGATCAAGGTAAAGGAAGGAGGAGAGAAAACAAATTAATTATTAAAGGAAGGAGGAGAGAAAATAAATAAGTCCCACCATGTATATGCCACTAGTTCTTCCTGATCCATTCTGAGTATCAGTTTCATCTTGCACTGTTTGTGTTGTTACTGGCTTCTGTTTTGTTTGGTTTGTCTTAATAATTAACTTCCTTTTTAGCAAAATAAAATTATGGGAAGATATTAAAATGTATCATTAAATTATGGGAAAAATAGATGTATTATTTTATCATCCCATCCTTTTTTTTGTTTTTTTTTTGGTGCTATGAAGGATGTTTTATTAAACTGAAAGTCTGAAGTACTGTGAGATATGAAAAGTAGAGATCATGTCCTGTTTTCGTTTGAAAACTCTAATTTAATTAATAAGTGACAATTTAGACTAAACACTCTAATTCTTAAGTAGTAAATAAGTTCTAATGCACGATTTTATTGCATTTGATAAGATTAAAAGAAAAAAGCTCTTATTTTAGGAGGTAATTGGAGCCCTCTTTTAGGAATTGTGGTAATTGAGGCCCGGCGTTTAAAAATTATAATGCAGTAGAACCCGTCATTTTGCGTCCCTTTTGAAATTTTATGAGGCTATTTTCATTCAAAATATGTAAATTTCGCGCTATCCAGCTCTATCTACTTTAATTAAATAACCTATGAAAAAGGAAAAAAAAAAAAACCACCTCCTTATCTTTATTTTTTTAGTGGCAAAGGCTCTATTTATAAATAACCTCTAAAATAAGAAAATATAGTTTTAGGTAGAGGTGTAAAATGGGCCAGGGAGTCCAGGCCCACTCGGCTCGTGCCTAGGGCGGGTTGGGCCGTGTCGTGCTGATCAACATGCTGGGCTAATAATTATGATACTTGTAATTTATAATTGTAAGTTGTAACTTTAAATTTTATTTTTTATTTGTAATTTCATTTCAAGTTGGGAATTATCATCAAAGTTTAAATATTTGTTTCAACTTTCAAGCTGTCATGTCATTAAAGTTGTAAACTTTATTTTAATAAAATAATCAAATTTGTGAGTTTTTTTCTTTTTTTTTCATTTACTTTACTTCATTAAAGAAAAATCATAGCAAGTGGGCTGGCTAGGTAGGCACGTGGCCCACCTAGCAAGTGGACAGTAGCACAGCCTAGGTAGGCACGTGGCCCATCACAGCCCGGCACGGCACGGCCTGGCTCGTGTCAGCGGGCCATGTTAGGCTGAGCCCTGCCGAGGTGGGCACGACATGGCACGGCCTGTGAAAATTTATGGGCCGGAACGGAACGGCTCAAGCATAACCTAGGCCAGTAAAGTAGCGGGCCGTGCCGTTTACACTTCTAGTTCGAGATATGCCAAAGTGCTCTAATATGTAAAATAAGCTCTAAATCATAAAATAAGAGCTTATTTATGTAATTGCCAAATGGCCGTTATTATTTACCGAAAGAAATGTCCCCTATTAGTGTTTCATAAAGTTACAAGAATAAACAAGCTCTTATGAAATTGGGCTGCACCAAGGAATCTTGGTTTTTAGAGTTAAACCTTTTAATAGGGTAGAGCCCTCCATTTGCATTATACTAAAAACTTTATGAGGTTATTTTCATCAAAAACACTTAAAAAAACTTGCATTGTTCATCTCCATTTCCTTTAGCTAAAATGCTCTAAAAAGTTAGCCCCCTTCTTACTTTTTTAAAGGTAAAAGTTCTAATTTGTAAATGAGCTCTAAAATTAAAAAATATAATTAGAGGCGTACCAATTGTTCTAATATGTAAATAAGCTCTAAAACCATTAGATAGGAGTTTATTTTTACAGTTACCTAACTCCTGTGTGCTCGGATGGTCCAAGAGGGACTTCTGTAATGGTCCTTTGAAGACCCTGGTCTGTATGGAGTCGACCTCACTTGCCCCATCTTTCTTCAGTTGGTCAAAATTCAAACCCTAGAACAAATGAGCATAGAGGCCCAAGAGGATACAAAGTTCATAGTGCAAGGAGTCCCTCATTACATATTCTCTCTGTTAGAGGACCTAAGCCCCAGATCTCCTGTGCTTGGATTAAGTGATAGAAAGCCCAAAGCCCGGCTCGGCTTGTATAAGGAGTGCATGTAATTTAATTTAATTTGGACAAAGATTTGCTTAAAAGCCCATGAAATTTATCAAAAGCCCGGCCTGTTTGATTAAATGGGTGGGCCCATGCCTGACTTTTATGGCCCGTTTCGGGCTTGGTTCGGGCCTGGGGTTTGTGTTTCTAAAGCTGGGCCGGGCTTGATTTGCGTGAGCCTAGCCCGGCCCGTCTCATTAACAGCCCTTTTGCAAACTTACTACTTCCACTCACACAATGAGAAAGTGCCAATTGCCATGTGCCAGCCTCACAAGTCTTTGTTAACTTGCATGGTCAACAAAGGATTTCTTTTATTGGTAGTATGAGTCCTTCAACCAATAACCTCAAGGTTGTGACAATGGGCACCTTCCACGGATCCTCCTAGGCTTTAGCCTAGAGAAATCCTGAGCCCCACATTGAGGACCATCTGTTGTAATTGGAACCATTCATAATAAACTTCATCCTGGTATATGCAGTACCCTTAAATTTAAGGCCGTATCTAAGCTTTTTCCTACATTGGATTGACTGGTTGATAAAAAACATGATAACGGATATACATAAGATTATGTTAATCACATTTTTTTTTGTCAAACAATCATCCAACACTTCAAAAAACTAGGATTGACGTTAGGTTGATGATGCCTCGTTTTCTCTGAGGAAAGATATTTGAATGGTTCAGATTCTAATAGGTGAGCCCCACTGTGGAGTACCGCTCCTTTAACTTAAGATTTCTCTAGTTTAAAGCCTCAAAAAAGGACTCACCTTCTCCTGTGCTACCAGCTCTTCTAGTCAACGAACAGCTTTTGACTGGACTTTTCTGTAGATCTTCTGGAACCTTGTAAGAATCACCAACTCAATGTGAGAAATAACACAATCATAGGTTTTCAGACTGCCCTATCCCATATATCTTCCCATAATTCAAGCATAATAATGCAAGATGAAACTTATGGAGAATCAGAATGAGTCAGAAAGAAACCCACCATCACTATCAACTTGATTTTGTTGTTTCTTTCTTCTTCTTTTTTATCATTGGCCATTAAAGTAGGTCCACAAAATGACACTCCCAATCCATACCCAAGTTGGCATATGCAGAAAGCAATCAGATGATGAGCTGCTGCTTTAACAGAGTGGGACGCCAATCCCATCGTTCACAGCCTATGATGCACGGATACGGCATGGATACAGCAAGGACAAGCCATTGACACGGCTGGGACACGGATTTTACACATAAAAGGTAAAGTATCGGATACGATACGACACGATATGTTGCCCATTTTGAAGTATCCGTGCATCATAGTTCACAACTATGTTCATCTCATCCTAACTTAGCCCAGTTGACTCAACCTGAAGGGAACCTATTTAAAGCCCGAATCAGTCCATGGCCCAGTTAAACTTGCCCTAGTTACTCGACCCAATTTTGCTTATCGCAATGATTTCATGATTTTATGAATGAAACAGTGCTTTCCTGATAACATCACCCTAAATGAAAAATGTCAGAAACAAAACATAATTTCATATCAGTTTAAAGATCATGAACGGTGCAGATTAGGCTGGATACAGTTACAGGAAGTTAAGAAACAAGAAAATACAGAAAACATAGAAACTGTATTCCATTTGCCAAGCATGAGTGAGATCTAAGCCACTCATCACTCTGCTATGTAAGTCATGGGTGGTTGGAAATTTGGCATACATCACCCATTGCATACATCAGTAATACATATTCAATGAAATGGGTGGTTGAAAATTCTCATACATCAGTGCATACATCAGTAATACATGTGCCATACATCAATGCATACATCAGAAATACATATAAAATGAAATGGGTTGTTTAAAACTCTCTAGGAACACAAACAAAGCAATTGCAACAGGAAACTGAAAAGAAAGAGACAGCTTAATGGATCTTCTTCTTCATCCTTTTTTGTTCTCCTTTTTTCAATCCACAGCTTTTGGAACACACACAAAACAAATTGAAAGAGGAAGCTGAAAAGAAACATACAGCCTAGAAGACTTCGTAAACCAACTTGATGAACCTGCTTTACACAGACAAAACAAATTGAAGAAGAAAACTGAAAAAGAAACATACAGCATAGAAGACTTCATAAACCAACTTGATGAACCTGCTTTACTTCAGAGCATATATCATACATATACGTATATGTATACGTATACATATACGTATTCGTTTTCTCTAAATCTTGAAGCTTTAACTCCCTCATGTTTGGTACTTCCTCACACCCCAGTCTTGGGCCCAAAAAAGTATGAACTCCCAAAGCTAACCTAAGATAGTTGTGTAAGGCTCAACAATGAAGATGAAGATGATGAATTGATGATGACCAATGATAATAATGATGACAATGATGGAGAAGCCTTCATCTAGGTGTTGAAAGAACAGAGTCCTGGGGTGGTGTCGACACGGGATGGGATCCTGCCTCAGTGGCAGAGACCATGGCATGACAAAATCTGTAGCTGATACTGGTCTCCACCTCAATTAGCCCTTCCAAAACCTTGACCACCACAGACATGGTGGGCCTTCTATCTGGCTCATCCTGCAAACACCACACTGCCATCCTTATCATCTTCTCCATGTCTTCTTGATGGCATTGGATATCTTCGTGGCTCAACCACTCAACAATTTCGATCAGTTGAGTCATGTCCGCTTTCTTCTGCAGCAGACTAAGAAGATGCCTTTTGGATTCAGGCTGAGAGCGATCCAAGTTCTTCCTTCCACAAACAATTTCAAGAACAACAATTCCAAAACTATAGATATCTGCTTTTACAGTAATTGCCGACTTCCGCCATTCAGGAGCAAGATAGCCAGGAGTACCTCTCATGTTGGTCAGCACTTGGCTCTGATCTCTATCCATCAATTTGGACAAACCAAAATCAGAGAGTTTTGCACTGAATCTGTCATCTAAGAGAATATTTTGAGGCTTGATATCTAAATGAATGATTCTTTGCCGGCATTCTTCGTGGAGATAAGCCACCCCTTTGGCAATATCCAGTATGATCTTCTTTCGAGTTGGCCAATCAAGAGCAGGTCTCTGCGTCCCACAAAATATCCAATGATCCAGGGATCCATTACTCATATACTCATAGACTAGAAGCCTGCAAGATTTCTCAGCACAAAAGCCTACCAACCTCACAAGATTGAAATGGTGGATGCTGCCTATTGTTTTGACCTCTGCAAAAAACTCCTTGCTCCCTTGGCCCATACCATCCAATCGTTTTACGGCAATTCTTGTTCCATCTTCTAAAATTCCTTTGAACACAGACCCAAATCCACCACTTCCAAGTTTTTCCTTGAAATCCTCAGTTGCCAAGAGCAGTTCTTTGTAAGAGAATTTCTTGGGCACTCCCAGCATTTGCTTAAAATATTCTTCAACTTCTGGAACCGAACATCTCTTTAACTTTTTCCACAACACAAAGGCAGCAAGGATACAAAGAACACTCACAAAAGCAAACCAAAATACATGCGATCCTGCCAAAAGAAACCCCGTTAAAATAATATATAGTAGGATAAGTCCTGGAAAGAGAAAGCACTTGACTACCACCGCTTTCATGGCATCTGAATATGAGACGTATTAAGATCCAAAGCAATTACCACGGATGAATAGCTTCTCTCTCTTAGATACCTATAGAATTTTTCATTGAAACCAGTTCCAGTTCCTGTCAATAGATGGATTTGGGAGTTGAGACCAGTTGATAGTCTTCTGGTCTCTTATCTCTTATTCACAACCAAGTGCATACTCTGCTTCCCCAACCACTACATATAACAATGGATTTCCTTCCACCACTACCTTTTTAATAATCTAAAAGAAAAAAGTTTGAGAAGAATTTTTTTCTAGGAAACTCCTTGCAACCTACTTAAAAAAATGCCAAGCACCAGACTCTTTCTTTTGACTGCTTCTCATCAAAGCATTCATTGGCTTAATAAGTCTTTGTTGACTTCACTTGGATGGTCAAACAGAAAACTGCTGACTGGACTTTTTTACAGATCTTCTGCAACCTCATGAAAATCACCAATGCAAGTATACTGTATACAACAGTAGAAATGATACAATCCTTATCATGCATAATTTTCCAGGTTGCCCCAGCTTATGCAAATCATAACGCAGTCCTGCTTGGAATGACATAATAGACTTGGAACCAATTAAGGAGTTAATATTATCAGCGTATCTTCCAGAAATTCATAGGAAATAATATAAGACCAAGAAACTCCAGCATGTGAAACAGTCGAGGCCTAAAAAACTCATCTAATGCATTAGACAGCAGACACAATCTGCCATCAGCCGCATTATAGAGAGAGAGAGAGAGAGAGAGAGAGAGACATGGTGGCAGATGAAAAACAGGTTCAGGTCTGACAGCTTGGAGCTATAAGCCATCTCCATTAGGGGCCATTCAAGAACCACATTATCCAACAATACTTGAGTACTGGAAGAGCTTGCAAAAATATTTGGAAATTTCAAACTACTGATACACAGAACTTAAGAGCGGCGCATAATGAAACTTTGGAAGAGAGATTAGAACAAGTGAACAACATTTAAGACAAGATTTTCTTTTCAATAACGAATTTGGTTTATGTAGGTGGATCCAGTGGTGGAGCTAGGAAATTTTCCCACAATAAATCAAATTATCCTACTGTGACAATTCATTGGAAAGTTGAGAAAATTTTACATATATTGTTTATTGACTAAATGAAGGTCTACACCATTCCAGGCTGTAGGTCAGCTGCTTAAGGACACAAATGCTCCTCTTGGAGAGTGCGAGTGATTGAATATAAGTGTAAGGCTCCACAGTCTAGTAGGACTGAGGCGAGGAAAATGAAAATGAAGACCTACACCAGATTGCCGAGGCACTCATAAGTCTGGAAGTCATTGAAGAAGAAGAGGAAAAAAAATCCCACACTATCATAGTGAGATTAAACAAGGCATGTATTGAATGGGCCATAACAAGTGTAAGAACTGCATGCTCTGAAATGATTGGCTCCACTTTGAGCCCTTAGTTATTGGAACTGGCTATGAACAACCAACAAAATCTAGAATGAAGTTTCTCAGACCTTGTATGTTGTTTGCAAAATGATGTGGTGATTATTAATTGGACAAGAAAGCAAGTAAAAGATTTCCTAGAGCGTTAGAGGCTTTTGAAAAAAATGGTTTAAAATTAGCAAATAGCAATACAAGATAATTTTTCTTCTACTCTTAAAACAACTAAATTTGTACTTCATATCTGCTATGCAGAAACCACTTGGCGCCATTGTTGTCCATTACATTTTGGACCCCGTTTCGTTTTGGCTCCGAACTAAAATATTTCAACTGATTCGGAATTTCAGTGTAACAATTCGGAGTTCCATTTTGGAAACATGAAATATATATATTTAAAATAGGAATTGTCCTTGTCCCTTCTCAGGTAGGTAACAGGTACTCTTCCTTCTTCTTCTTCTTCTTCTTCTTCTTCAAGGTTTTTCTTCTTTCTCTTCTCTAGACTAAGGGGATGAGCAGCAATGAATCTAGAGGGAGAAGAGAGGGGAAAAAAGGCCGAAATCTGGATTATTGGACAAATTTCAGCTAAAATGATCTGAAGTCTAGACCAAATAGTTTTTAGTGGGTGAGTTCAGACCACTGGCTGGACCGAAATGAATTTGGCAACTACACTGGGTGCAGGCTCTAGTACTTCGGAGCACTATAGAACAGAATTGAGGGCTTGATGCAAACATTTTTAAGTAGGATTAACGCAAGGTTGGCTAGAGGGAGATAAAACAGTGAAATATTCTGTGATCTTCAATTGTAAATCCATTTAGATGAGCCCTTTATATGACAGCAGTTATACCTGCACTTTGTGACATGGAGTTGAATGTTGAGTGTTGAGCCTTGTTTTTTAGATGAAACCATATATGTTGCAGGGATGAGAATTCTGAAATGGATGCATGGAGTAACAATAATGGGACAAGTATGCAAGAAGCAATCTACACCTGGATCTAATACAAGAGGGAAAAAACAGGAATGTAGGCTAAGGTGCTTTGTGCATGTTCTCAATCTACTGGAAACAACCTATGTATGAAGATTGAAGAACCCAAGTGTTGGAACTGCAATACCAACTAGGAGAGCCCATGAATTTGAACAGGTGAGCGCTAACCCATCTGAAGTGTTTTTTTTTCAGTGTGACTGTAAGGCAGTGTGATGTGCAATACCAGATTATATGAAGTGATTTTTTTTAATAGAAAAAAAAGGAAACAACCTTATATTGTCCCAATAGTAATTTAATAAATGTAAATTCCAAGAATATTAACCTCACAGTAACAGAAGTTCATCATTTCAGGCACATGGCAACTTAACAATCGAGAAACATAAAACAATAAGAGCCATTTTGATTTCCTGGAGCAGAAAATGAAACCCAAGATATTGAGTTTGATACATTTTAAGAAAAAAAGAAATTGCTTTAGGAAAAAAATGTGGCTCAAATAGGCCAGTTAGTAAAGAGCAATTTCAAACACTGTCCTACATTCTTCTGCATCAAATGCTTTAAAAACAGATGCAATTGCATGAAACCCGAAAAGAAAGCTAACAATGACAAGCTAACGGGAATAAATTGGTATATTTACGCATCTAAGGAGTTCACTGAGTCCTATTATGTGCTTGCTGGGGCATCATTCCCTGCAGCTGGATTGAGATTCAGACAACGAATGACAGCATCTTCAACCCTGTTTAAACTCAGCCAAAAGGAAACTTCATTAGAAATGCAACAAGGAGAATAAATTCACAGATGAAGTCATGAAACAATGAAAAAACAAAATAAAGATTTAAAGTAATCAGAAATACAATATTAAGGATACATCTGGATGTACCCAAATCAGTTGCAATTTGTATATTTTTCACTAAAGGGATGCTCTCTCTGGGAAGCTTACCATGGTTGCTTGTAGAAGTCTGAATGACGCTCTCTTTCAGCATTTTGACCTTCACCGGCAGCAAGCTTGAGTCTCTATTTTGCGAAGCAAACAATGCATTAATAAACTCCACAGGAGACTGACTGAACCCAAGAAAAGAATGCCCGCTTTTGACGATGCTCGTGATTCTTTTTTATGACAGTACAAATTGCCTCATAACAAGCATCAATCTCTTCGTGCCTAATGTGCTGGCAAAGAATGCCGACATTTCTCTCTGTAATAGCAAAGGCTCATCAACCAGGAAATCATAGCAAGCATTGCCAGCTGGATTGCTCCCTGGGAGCCTGATCCTATGCTCATAATGAATAGCCCGCGGTAGAGACAGATGGGGTGATATCTTCTGCAAAACCAACAAAAACTTCATCTTATCTTCTCCAAACACTTTCCGTAAACGTGGTTCGCACATGAAAAATGAAGGGTCACTCGGGGCTCTGCTGTTTCCTCACCTTGACATAATGCCAAATTGCAGTGGCAATTCTCATGCAGGTATCAACCTCGGTGCCAAGAACATCCATCAACGTGGGTAAAAGCTTGAATTTCTCAGGGACATGATTCATTTCCAGCCTTACACTCACGTCCAATTTCTTATCTCCCTTTCTTTTAATCTCAAAACCTTCATGATGAGCACAAGATCGCGAACTCTCCCGCATAATCACTGGGTTATCAGGGTACAGATTCGGGTCTAATGCAATTGCAATCCTCTTGAAGAAGGAGGAGAATTTTGGGTACAATTAGGAGGGTCTTGGCATGGTTTCAGTGGGATCTGAATCTAATTCATCTTCTAAAATCCTCCCAATTATCTTCAGAGTCCAAGATGGAGCCTCGGCGCTCTGTTTCTCACTGACCCTCCTAATCTGGTTACTGAAAGTATTGAATGCATAGATGCAAAGCTTTTGCTGAATGAACTGAGGGTTTCTTACAGATTGTTCAATGTCAGTCCTCTTCCTTGCCAGGGCGGCATCGATGCGGGACTCAAGATCCAGCAGCTGCGTGTAGAGTACATACTCAGGCAGAATTGCACTGACCCAATCGGAGATATGCTTGCAGTAGCAGATGTGATGTACTTTTAATGGTTGTTACATGTAACCAGAAGTCACAAAAGATAGCTCTTTAGGCTGTCTAGGTGTATGCTTGCATTTGGGAAAGTGCCAACAGAAAAAAATTTCTCAACCAGGACTGCAAAAGTATGAGAACTAGGCTTCAACTCATTCCTAATCATTTCATCATAATGACAAAGAGCCCTTTCTGTATTTCCTTTCTCGCATTGCCCAGCAATCAATGTGTTGTAAATGTGAGCAGTAGGGGACAATGACCTGTCTTTCATAACAGTTAGATATTTCTCAGCTTCCTCCAACTTCCTGCATTGACACAGGCTCCTAATCAGTGAAGTAAAACCCATCAGACCGGGCTTATGTCCCTTATATTCCATTTCATAGTACAGCTTGAGAACTTCCTGGGCATCACCTTCTTTACCATAACCATCAATAAGATAAGCATATGTTGCTTCATTTGGAATGAAGCCTTTCTCTAACAGAGTAGTAAAGATGTTGTTAGCCTTTCTTACATCACCCGTTTCGCAGAGCTTTCTCAACATTACATTGAATGCAAAAGAACTAGGTAAAAAACCTCTCTCCACCATTTGCTCACTGAAGCTCAAACTTTCCTCCAATCTCCCTACTTCAGAGAACCCTTCTATAAGAAAATTATACGTCTCATCATATGGCTTCAAGCTCATGACTAGCATTTCTTGCATCAGATGATTCGCTTCCTCGATCTTTCTCTCCTTACAGTGAAAACCAATGAACAAAGTATAAAGAAATGAATTTGCACAATGTCCTCTCTTGAGCATAACCTCATACGAGTGACAGGCGGACTCTAGATCTCCATTCTTATAGTGAGCAAAAACAATCAGAGAACAAACAATGTCGTCGAGAATCATTTCCTTCACTAACATCCTCTTTAACAATACAATCCCTTCTTCCACTCTTCTCTCTTCAAGAATCTGAAAAACTAACGCTGTGTTGATGACAATCATAGGAGTGCATTTCTTTCCATGGATTCTATCCAAAATATCTATAAACTTCTTCAAGGTCCCTTCCTTGCACATTGCATCAATCATGATTCTGGTAGTAACTGCATTTGGGTATATTCTCCTCACAAGCATAAACTCATATATCTTCCAAACAAATGAGTTCTTATCAGACTTTTGCACAACATAAATCAACTTGTTGAAACTTATGATACTAGAAGAGAACCCATGGCCATCCAAGAAACAGCACACATCAAATGCCAACTCAAACAACCTCAATTTGGAATAAGTTTGTATCAGAAGATCGAATGACGACGGGCTCGAATCAGTGATTTTATATGTACTTAGAAGAGATTCTACAATGACAAATCTCGAATCAGAGCTCTCACAATTCCTCCTAATAACTGACTCTAGCATTGCTTGGGCATGTTTGAACATGTGAGCATGTATCAGGATCTGAATTATTATACAGTAAGAGCGAATACTGTGTTCAAAGTTGTTTTGCTGAGATGACCAATGGAAGAAACTCAATGCACGCATTGCGTCTATGGGCTTCTTTAATTCTATCAGTATCTCATCAACCATTGAATTGTTTAACTGAAAATTCCCACTCAAACCATCCCAATTCCTATGTTTTCTCAAGGAATCACAAATTGCTGCTACAGTTTCTGATTCACTTGTCTGGGTTTGGGTGTGAACTGATTTGGGTATCCTGAGTGTGTGATTTTGGATGAGAATCTGTTTAGACCCATGTTCTAAAAATGGGATTTTGACAAGGAATCTGGAGATATGAAAGTTATGTGTTGTGGTGGAAATGGTATTCCTAGAGATCTGAAGTGAAAGACCCACTATGAATCTTTTCATTGTTGTTCAGTTCAGAGAATATGAGATGACTTTACCTTGTATAATGAACTCCCAGGCTTTCCTACTGTCTCTTATTTTTCTCTCTCTATCTGGTCTTCTATTTTAATATTTTATTTGGAAAATTTTCAAGTATCGTATACCACCCGACGCGGTACAAAATCTATATATTTAATTTAATATTTATTTTGACTCTGTACAAAATCTATGTATTCAATCTAATAATTATTTATTTTTATTTTTATTTTTTTACTTTTCTCTTCTCCTTCACCCTTTTTCCCTCACCGTAGGACCTCTTTCTTATATTTGGATTGACGTAAAGTCATAATGCAATTTGTTGAGTTCGATTGATTAGGTAGGTTGGATGGTTGAAGCGGATTCAACTCAAACCAAGCGGCAGTGGGCTTAGGGTGCGTTGGGGGTGGCCATTGCCCTCTCAAAAGCTATAAGAAATCCTTTCTATTTTAAAGTGGGCTCATCCATTGCTAATTTTTTATATTAAGATGGCTACCTCAAGAAAGAAAAATTCCTGCTTGGCCCATTTATTAGTCTATACAGTAAATTCAACACAATCCAACCCAACTCATTCATTAATTGAGTACACTATGTCAATTTTGACCTGACCAAATGATAATTTAAAAATGGGGATCACCTATAGGTGGGTTGGGTCGAGAACTGCCACTTTGGGATGATAAAATGGTTGGTTTCATTAAAGGGGCTTTTGGTTTGATCCTCAACATGTATTCGACCCATTTGTTAAATGGGTGTTTTTCAATCTCAAGTTGCACTTGATGCTGGTCAACCTGACCTGATCCAACTAACCTGCTTAACAATGATGGAGGATTGTAGATGCTTAGGCCAACCCTGGCAACTGGAAGCATTTAAAAGCTAGGAATAATCTGAGCACGGCCCATTAAAATTCATTCAAGTCTAAGCCCAGATTCTACTCGAAAAAAAAGTCTAAGCCCAACTAAATCTTGTCCATGAATTTTAGGCATAGCATGAATTTGTTGTTTGACTTTGAGATCAAAAGTTGGTTTTATTTGGATTATCTTAAGTTAGGGCGAGCTTATGGGGAACTCATACTTCCCTTGGGGATTCACAAGCCCGAGTTTTATACTCATCCAACTGTTATTCACCATTGAATTAAAATCTTTAAAAAGTTATGCCTCCTAAAACTATTAAATTTCAAGTCCATAGATCAAAGGGTTAGAATCATGCAATGATGCCTCATTGACAAGTGTGGCATTTCTGTGACACATAAATGAGACTTAACCTTTACAACCAGTGATAAATGTCATGCAAAATAAATAAATAAATAAATAAATAAAGATCTATGTTACAAATGTGTGTGACATTTGTGTGGCACTGTGGGGCCCATCTCAGTTTATGTGGTACACACTTGTGTGACATTGTGCTGCCCATCATCTTGAACCACCACTAATCAATGGGGGTGGGAGTGATGATATGGGAGTGCCAATTCAAGGAAATGTAGTGAGTGTGAAGGCTTTTCTTTTTATTAATGGGTGGTGTGAGGTGGGGAAAGAGCGCCCCACAAGAATATAGCTCATCTAGGGCTTGTTTATTTTGTTTAATTGAATAATTAGCGATTATATTTTTATAAGTAATTAAAAATAAAGGATCAAAGTTCAAAAGTGAAATAAAAAAATAACCATTAATGTAAATAACCTCCCCTTTAATGGAAATATGGAAAATCACTCCATGTCATCACCCCTCACCTCTTTTGAATTCCTATGTATTCGTTTCTATGTATTTTATGCGAACTTGAGGGCCCTTTTTTTTTTTTCTGATTTAATTCAGGGAGTTGTTGAAGAAGCTAAATTAGATTCTTTCAATCTTCCCCTCTACACACCATCTAAATGTGAACTCAAGGCTGTGATCAACATGGAAGGATCCTTCAATCTTGATCGACTAGAAACTTTTGAAATGGACTGTGATCCTGAAGACAATAATGATGATAATGAAGGCTTTGTGTTTGACCAGTTCATCAGTGGTCAGAATGTGGCTAACCATATCCGATCTGTGGTGGAATCCATGCTCACAAATCACTTTGGAGAGCCTCTAATGGATGATTTGTTCAAGAAGTATGGAGAGAGAGTGGCTCAACACCTAGCAAAAGAGAAAACCAAGATTTGTCACTTTGGTTGTTTCCATGACTAATAAGGTACCAAAGGAGTAGAGTTGGTTATATATGTAATATGTAACTGTTATTTCTAACACCTTATCATCTATCAATTTCATTACCTTTAGCACTAGTTTTGCAGATTTAACCCGTTTGCATCCTACCTTTGATACTCCTTACTATAGTTTATAAAACCTGGAAACTTAAACAAGTTTCAGTTGGGTTGTCACCGAGTCAATGTGAATCCAGCCAAGTAGTGGAACTCATTTGACTCACTCGACTGGATGAACTATTGAGTCAAGTTGGCTTGTGCGACTCGGGACAAGTTGCAATGAGTTGCTGAACTAGATAGATATTACTCTATATATGATTAAATATGGTAGATTGAGACTATCCATTCAGTTTTGGCCATGATGGCATATTATGGTTTTTGTCTTTGTACTTTCTGCTTCCAAGTCATCCAAAGGGATAAGCAAATGGGGCCCACCTGTTTGTGATTTTAACATGAACCATCCATAATTTCCATCATTGAGTGGGGCCATAACCAATCTTAACCCATCCTTTTTATTTTGTTTATTTTTCAAAAGGAATAGTGTCAATTGCTTCTAAAGTCTCCATTTTTATAACAGTCATTCCCATTCAACACTTCTTTCCCTATCCTGCTTCATTTCCCAAATGGCCTGTTGGATGCATGGAAAAGTTTTCTTTAGTTGGTGGAGAAAACAAAATCTCACCAATGGATAAGACCACCACAAAATTTCCCACTTCAACCATTAGATACCATCTTCATCTGTAGTTTTTTCTATCATACTTGAGAGTCATAGGAACCCCAGCATTTTGTGATCTTTGCCAGTTTCAATATCTTGGAATTTGAACAAAAAAGGGAAGAAAGGCTTGCATTTGTTCCATGGTAAGGGCAAGATAATCTGATATGTGCAATACAATACAATAGAAGATTCCAGCCATGTAAAACTGGTATTATGGTGGGCCAAGAGAAGATTTACCAAGGTATAATCCAAAAATAGACAGGCTGCGAATCCCAAATTTCTGTTTTTGTTGTGACTGAATCTGGTTAAAGCTGTTTAACATGAGGTTCAAATATACAAGGCAGAAAATAGAAGATGTGTGTTGGACCTATATACAAGCTGCCACAAACAACTATGGCCTACAACCAACCAGCATAAGTTGCTCATGTATTTCGCCAATTGCCGATTCATATATTACACTTGCTTGGCCTGACTGAACGATACTCTGTGGCCTAAGAGCATCAGCATATTGGCCTTGAAGAAGAGAGAAACATAGAAGAAGATATAACCTCTGTACAAATGATACACTACATGAAGTAGCTAAGCTGTGTCTTCCTTCTGGAACCACCTTCTCCGTATAGTTCGTTCCACCGTAGTAGCCCACTCATGTTTGTAGATTCTGATGATACACTTGCAGAAACCTACCACCACAGAAGTATGGTGGGGGGAGGGAGGGTGAGAGAGGTTAGGGTAGATCAAATGGGAATTACATGGGAACACGCTAGAAGCTGAAAAGGTGATACACAGATTCACACGACTGATAAATAATGGCCACAATTCATAGGGTAAACATGCCCTAGCTGAGAAGATATGCTGGAGTGCACAAGTGGACCCCACATATACAACGAGTGCTGTATCTAGATAGCAGGATAAGCAGACCAGCCTGATGATGCAACACCTCAAATATCAAGCATGCAAGGCTTGTCCAATGAAGAACACAATTGATGTTTCGCGCAAATACTTACCACAAAGCTTTATAATGAAATACAGAATGAGGAAATGCAAAGAAAACTTTTACCTGTTTGTGGGCATATATGAAATCTTCCATGGATAGGGGTCGTATGTCAGTACTGCCGCTCAGACCTGGAGGGGATCTTCCCTCTGCTAAAGCCAAGGCTCGCTCCTGCAGGCATTTCAGTGTATTAAAAGCTTCATCAGAGGAGTTTTTTAAGTTACTGAAGCTTATGATTTGAAAATATAAGACCATTAACTATGGCATCATATAGAAAAAAAATGATGCCCATGAACAAGTTTTCTTAATCATGGTCCTCTATAGTTCATTGTATTGTTAATAGTATGATTTTTTGACAAGTTGAAAATCATTTTAAAGTGATTCTTTATTTTCTCTTGGATTTCTTCCCATTTTCCAAAAATCTCGCCTCTTGGGCGAATCTAGTCTCTTTTCATCTATCTCTCATGTACTTCCTATTTCGGAAGCCATTTAAAGAATCTCCTTATTTCTAGACGCACTGTTCTGAAAATTAAAATTGTATCACAAATCATTAAAGGAAAAACCATAGATCTAGAACATGGGGCCCACAAAAACTATACAAAACTATATTTTAATCTTTGGATAAAAATGATGGTCCAATATCGCTAATTATGTTCGGATAAGCTATGGGTAAAACAAGGGGTGGCCCATTTAAGTTTTTCTCAAGGATAAATTTTTCAAAAGCCAAAGGAATGAAGAGAGTAGCTACTTTTTGTACAGTTTGACTGTCCGTTAAGGGGGTTTTTAGTAAAAGAAAGAAAATATAGGGGCCCTTTTGAGGTTATGAGAAAATATAGCAGCCTTTTCGTTAAAAACTCTAAATTTTATATATACATGAACATTGAAATGCATTGAAAGTACAAACAATTAGTAACTACAAAAAAGCACCTTCTTTTCCTTTTCCAGTATATCTCTAATTGGACAATGTGCAGCTGTAACACAAAGATTCTGAGCAACAGTAATAAACATGTATGAGATTGAGAACCCAAGAAGTCAGAGACACCAACTTTGATACTTCAAAAATAAAAATAAAAAATGAGGAAAAACGAGAAAAAAAATTATCAAAAAAAAGGAAGCAAGATAACCTTTAGATCACTTCCTGAGTACCCATCAGTCATATTTGCAATTGCAACCAGATCAACATCGGGAGATATATCTTCTTTGGCCAGTATCACTTTTAATATCTTCAATCTGTTCCAAGCATCAGGCAAGTTTACCATGAACCTGGAGAAAAGATGATTGTAGCAGTATGACATGTTAAATGCTGAAACCTTGGTTCATAAAAAGATATAGGTACCTGAGATAATGTTAACAAAATGATAACTTGAAATACTCCTGTGAAAATTAATATGAATAAAAATATGGGAACACCAGAACAAAATCAACAGGATAGATAAGGTATGGCATGGAGTAAAACTTTGCAATTCTGTAAATCGAGAAGGAAATTTCACATTGTTCCCTCAATTTGTTTTGTGACCAAAAGATAAGATAAAAATGATGAAAATAAAAAGTTATTAGAAGAAAATGTTCTCAATTGTTCTGACAACAATATAACAAATGTCAGGTATCAACATCAATGTTGTATCATTTTTCTCACTATATGTTAAGCATGTAGAAGCATTCTGGTATCATAACAACCTCCTTGGGAGCCTTCTAATGACCGCCTCATCTAGATCAAAAGGCCTATTGGTTGCCGCAAGCACCAAAACCCTTTCTTTATCTTTTGTGCGTAAACCATCCCAATTAACCATAAATTCATTTTTCATCTTACGCATAGATTCATGCTCTCCTGGATTCTCTCTTCGTCCCAACATGCTATCAACCTTTGAAAAGAATAAACCATGAAAGTGTGAGTCTGTTAGAATCCGAAATAATAAATGTAGACCAGAAACTAAACAAGCCAAGTTAAAATTCTTAGCAAAGAAAAGAAATGAACATATATAAGAACCTTAGAATGAGATCACATTCATGCATAGCAACAGGATGTCAAAAGCCTTACCTCATCAACAAAAATGACACTTGGAGCAATCTTACTAGCCAAAGAGAAAACAGCCTTAACATACTTTTCGCCCTCACCAAAAAACTGCAATAAAGTAGCAGACAAAAACTTTTAAATAAGAGACTACAATTGTAAGTCATAATGCAACAACTTACACCCATTACCTGTGACGTGATACTAGACATTGAAATATTTATGAAATTGGCGCCAACTTCAGTTGCAACAGCTTTTGCAAGCATCGTCTTCCCTGTCCCAGGAGGGCCAAATAGAAGTATGCCTTTGCAAGGCTGCATAAAAAGAAATTTATCAGGATAATAAGAATGATTGGATAATTTATCTAAGTACGAGGACAAAAGAGATCCGGCAAGCATATATACCAACTACAAAGTAATAAAGTGCAACAGGAAAGTTGAAGTTTTAAAACAGACTTGGGGTGCGCTATGTCACCCTTTAGTTGAGTTGACCTAGCCAAGTCACAGGAGAATAGATCAAGACGACCCCAGTAAAGGTTGGCTGAATCAAACCCAAAATGTGAAAAACTCATTAAAAAAAGGAAAAAAGAAAAATAGCTTCCTATAACTAACGAATATAAGTTTTATTGTCAATTCTGTTCCGATTGCCATGCCAATTAGCTTTTAGATAGAAAATTTTCTCATTCCATTTTGGAAAAGATACGATGAAAAAAATTAAAGATTAGAAAAGGTAAAATTAATAGTAAACTAAAACAACACTTACAAGAGTATATTTTATATCATGTAGCATAATCTACTGCATGTAAAATATGTCAATGTCATGCATTTATATCACAAATTAAATAAAAAGATCAATTAACAACAATAAATTAAACACATGCACACGCATATGAATTAATAAAGCACAATTGTACATAGATTATATCCTATAAGCCTTACCATGTTATTTGGAGATTAATAGTCTTATGACCCTTATTACAGCCCTCAAACTGATTTTTTATTGGAAAAAGGGCAGAAAGGACCAGGTGGGTTTCTTTTCTTCTTCTTTTTTTTTTTTTTTTTTTGGGGTGGGGGGGATGATTTAAGAGGGGTTTTTTTGGGTTTGGACGACTACGATTTAAAGCCTCATTGTGTTTGTATTTTAACTATTACAAAAGAATATATATAGCTTTGGTATTCAAAATTAACCCCGAAACCTTGTTGGAGACCTGTCATGCCCTTTCCAAAAATATGGAATAAGGGGAAGAAACCCCATAAAGAAAAGGATTCAGCCATGCATGTTTATTGGGGTGTTCAACTCACTAGTGGCCAATCAGTCGACTCGCTAATTTTGGAAAACATACAAGAAAAACCCCTAGACTGGGCAACCCACCTTATATTTATACTTTATTGTATTTTTCATATTTACTAAAAAAAATATAAATTAAACATATTTACAGAAAATTCCATATTTTTTAATGTATTTATAGACAAGTCCTACTTTTCTTTCTAGCACACTCTATACACTGTTTTGAAACATGTATAACACGTGGTATTATTTTTCTTGCAATTATTTACAAATACTTGCAAGAATACACACGACTCACAAAATGAAAATTTCCGAGATTATAAAATCAACAGTGAGATAAAAATCTAATGTTTTGGAAATCAATTTATGTTAGGTTAATGTGCAATAGAAGCAATTTCTTTTGAGAGGCAACTCATGAAAATTAAAGAGAGACAAGTGACGCAGGAGCAAATGGCTTGGATTTAGTGGATCACGTGCTAAATCAGACCTTAGATTATTGAGATTGATTTGATCAATCAAATGAGACCTCGATCCACCTTACCAAGGGTTTGATCAAGAACATTGGGTAACAAAAAAACTAAATGAGGACCCAAATAGGGCACTTATGGCCAAAGTGGGATCAGCCCATTAGGTCCCAATCTGGGGCGGAGGCACACCCTCAAAGCAATGTTTGGCCCCTCCATTGTTTTGAACTTTTTTTAACATGATTTTAACTCTTAGAAAAAGGAAACAAAAATATTCCTGATTTTGGGGAAAACTTAAAATGAAAAAAAGAAAGGAAAGTAAATAAAGGAAAGGAGAACAAATACGAAAGGATTGATAGATATTGGAGAGGAGATTTCTCAATTTTCATTCTAACCTAAATCATATGATAGAAGAGAGCAATAGAAGAATGCACATCTTCTTGTTGGAGATCTTGAAAGGAGCTGTAGCTTGCAGACTTGTAGAGAGTTTGAGGTATGAATACAGAAGAACAACAACAAACCCACTTTCTCTTTCATAGATATCTTCTGTACATTGCATAGATGTAGTGATTTACTACATGTCATTAGCTTATATTGAAATCTAATCCACCTAAAGTCAACATCTAATTGCGTTCCATTATTATATTATTTTTTAGATTTATCAGAGTTTTATCCATCATGGATAAAGAAATATAATTGTATTTTATTTTTTATTTTTATTGTCCATGTCAGAATAATCTGGATAAAGAAATTTATTTTAAGGAGATAAAAACTTGTGGAACCATGGTTTTGAATGATTTCGATTTTAGATAAGGGATGTTATAATTACTTTTCTTTGAGTTTTTAAATATTAGTCTTAAATTATAACTTACAAGTTACATGCATAAGAAAGGACTAGACTGGTACCCATCTTGAGATTTTGTGTACTTTTTCATACCCCAATCAAGGGATACACACAGGAAGATGACCCACTCAAGTGGGAAGGGAGCCCGCACACGCGGGGAGAACGCCTACACAAGTGAGAAGGAAGCCCACATCAGTGAGAAGGCTTCGAACCATGGGCAGTTAGGCGAGAACCGCTGCTCCTTTCTCAAATGCAAGTGGTACATGTACTAATGCATTCTCAGCTCTGAAGTTTGTTAAAACTACACTTCACAATAGAATGGAGAGTGAATTTCTCATAAATTATTTAATTGTATATAGTGAAAAAGAATTACAGAAAAATTCAGTATTGAAACAATAATTGATGATTTTAACTCAATGAAAGAACGTCGAGAACAACTATAATAATTTAATTATTGTGCATTTTATTACTGAATTTTTTAATTTGCCGCCCCCCACACCCCCCACCCCCCCCACCCCCACCCCCGGGAAAAAAAAAAAAAAAAATCCTAGGTCTGCCCCTGGTCCCAATAGCCCAAACAGTCCACAAAAATGGACTGAATGTCCATTGGGTTTTGACCCACCTGATCCAAACTTGGAAGTTAATTAAATCAAGCCAACAGCTCGGCCCACTCACAGCTGAATGTGCAACACTAAATGAGGAGTTCATCAATTCCAGCAAACAGCCCATTTGAGAAATTGGCCACTTTCGATTCTTAAAATCAGTAACTATTGAAGATAGATGGTACAGTTGAAGATCCTAAAAAAAATAAGAAGCAACAGCTTAGAAGAATCGGTGGGGTGGTGGGGGGGCGGGGTTCACTTCATCAAAATCTTCAAGTCAAAGAATGTATAGGTACAGGCGTACAGCTACTTCCATCATTAGAACGTGCATGATTGCAAGGATTTCTTTCAGGTAGTTGTTTCGTTAAGTTTCTTTAGTTATTCAATCATGACTAGGAGACTTAAATTGTAAAGATCCTTGTCCTAATTTCCTATTTGATGGATACCTAAAATATAGACTAGGTTTAAGGTTTCTTTTATGATTGGCAACAATATTTATATGACTTGTATGGAACGACCCATGCATGCTTGGTTATATTATATGAAATTTGATTAAGTTCCATTGTTGCACTTTTATTTCTTGTCCACTTGGTTGAGCATCTTTCATTGGATCGAAGATCTCTAAGTGAATTTTCACAATAAATTGTAAGCGAATCTCTACTTCCCTCCTTGTTGGAATCGATTTTCCATTGATTGAAGATCAGGGTTCATTTGGTTCACTATAACTCAGATTTTGGTTCCCTTGACTACATATAGTTTTTCTTGACGTAGAGAATACCAATGACAGGTTGCTAAAGCAATTAATTGACCAAACCAAACCAAGCATTTTCCCACTAAGTGGGGTCGACTAAAGCAATTAATTGACAAACATTAAAAATATCTTTTATTTCTTCTCCACTTGCTTGAGCATCTTTCATTGGATCGAAGATCTCTAAGTGATTTTTCACGATAAATGGTAAGTGAATCTCTACTTTCCTCCTTGTTTGAGTCAATTTTCCATTGATTGAAGATCAAGGTTCATTGGCTTCACTATAACTGGGATTTGGGTCCCTTGATTGCATAAAATTTACAAATAGTTTTTCTTGACATAGAGAATACCAACGACAGGTTGCTAAACCAATTACTTGACAAACATTAAAAATATCTAGCAAGTTCAAGGAAGTGGGGGAAGATCACTAGAAATCTAGACTGAGGTAGTGAGAAAAACATACTAGATTGTAGAGATGTAGAAAATATAACAATAATGGGGTTGACCGTCTACCGGAAAAGAAAAAACCCAAAGCCAACTTAGATGGGATAAGACCTTGGCAACAATGACGATGATAATTAACAAAAAAATTCACCCCGATAGATATATTGAGATGACACAAGACACGTATTAAGGGCAATTGGTTTGGCTTTATAAAGAAAGCTTATGGCAAGCTGTAGTGGTAGCTAAGTTAGCAAACATTATAAAAAGAAGGCATCCCTATGGGAATATCAGTATACACAAGAAATATATAAAGGGGGAGTAACTAGTGACGAGCATGAAAACTTTGTAGGATGAATTTTTGTGTAGGAACCATGCATGTATGACCTTCATGCAGAGCGGAGCAATATTCAAACCTTTGTTAGTTGCCCCTTGCAAAATAGCTCAGGTCTTTGTAAAGGAAGCATCACCAACTCCTTCAACGTGTCCTTGACATTTTCTAGAGCACCAATGTCATCAAATTTTACTCCAATATCACTAGGTCGGATAACATCAGCCAAAAGCCTTTCCTCGAATTTATTTTCTGTTACAACATCCTGAGGATGCAAAGAACATTTTGTCCAGAACATATCACGTACATAAATTTTAAGAAATGTTAGAGATCTTCCATTGCCATAAATCATGTATTAGATAACCAAGTAAGATGAGTCACCTTAAGAAACTTCTTCAAACATTTAGAATCACTTTGGATAGATTGTAAGATTCCAATCCCATACTGGATGCTGCCAGAAAAGCATTGATACGTGCTACTTATCAGCTTTACTAAACTTTTAAAAAGATGTAGTAACTGATAGTAATAATGATGTCATGAGAGATCTTATGGCGTCCCGGGCTTCATTAATTATAGGTTCGGTAAGCCGCTATTCAAATAGATCCAAACTACCGATACGGGATTAGAAAGACCTTCTAGACTGAAATATCCTAGACATTGATGGGTAACACAAGAATATAACCATGTCTATGAAAAAAGGCAAAATAACATAGCCACCAATGCAGGATGTAGTAGTAGCATCGATAGGTGATAAAATAAGAGAAATCCGTTATAGATGGTTTGGACAAGTCTAATGTAGGCTAGTAATGGCACTGGTGAGGAAAGGTTTTTCCATGCAGGTTGATGGCCCACCAAGGAGAAGGGGTAGGCCGAAGAGGATGTGGATGGAAGTAGTAAAAAAATAGATATAAAGAAGTGCAACATATCCAAAAATTTGGCTTAAGATAGATCGAAATGTAGAAATAGAATTCATGTAGCTGACCCCAACATAGTTGGGACAAGGCTTTGATGCCGATGATGATGATGATGATGACGACGATAATGACGACAACAACAAACATAGCTATCAATCTGGAACATTTTCAAGAATTCTCAAATCCAAGAAGGCGCCAAATATCACCAGTGTAGGCCCCAAATGGAAATGAAGTGTGAGCCCCAAATGTACACAAATGCTAGGTCAGAAAACTGTACAATTGCTGAAGTTCAGGACTCCATTTTCACTCTTGAATATTACCTGTCAGTTGATAAAACAAGTTTTGCATCTTCTGCTTTAGCATCTGCATTCCACATGAGATGGTAAATCAAAGCCCATCCAACTATCTTCTCTGCACCTACAATATATTTTGAAAACATAAATAAGATCTGCTATATTGATAAAAAAAAAAGGTAATATTTAAAGGCAAATCTTCCTGTGTATTCTCACCTCTCACCATATTGCATAGAGAACTTCCAGTGGGCCCACCTTATGATCCATCCAAACCATTCACACACACAAGACCTCCCTTGATAGTCACCGGGCCTCAGGGTTTGCACCCACTAAATGGACTAAACAGTTGGATCGACGGTCAATTTTTCCTTTTAATATAAAGTCATTAAACTTGTGGGCCATGGATCAAGGGGTTAAATGCATGAGATTAACCCCTTTTTGTATATTTGGTCTTATCATATGTGGGTCTTTCCATCCCCCCATGTCCCATGATCTACAGGGCCTCAGGTGGGCCCCAACAGCCGGTGTGCATGGATGCGCAGGAATATTACTCATATTTAAAATAGCACTTTTTTTACAGTGAGTGAAATTACAATCTAATAAATTACATAGAATGTGCGTACTTTGATTCGTAAGAGTCTGATCCTTAATACACATTGTGTCGAGACCATCACACTCGAACCCATTGCGACTCAAAACCTGTAGACAAAAGAGAAATGAAACAATTTTGTATTATTACAAGTATGGGAACGTTTCTATCATTTACATTTACATCCATCATCCATCGCTCGGTACCTCATGAAGTACCATTGCACTACGATGCATGGGCTCTAGGTACTTACTATGGCTGCATCCAAATAAATGGCTTGGATTCTACAAACCCTCGATCGGTGAACTTAGATGATAGATCCAAATTTCAAATTCTAGACACCTCTCTTAGAATCACCAGAGGCCAAAAATTAGTATTAATTGAATGTTCACAACTTCCAACTTTAAAGGAAAAACATAAAAGGAAACCTGTAATTTTGCACAAACAATCATCCAGAATTTTGTTCACTTTCCTGCTAGTGGACTTCTGAAATTTTATACAACAAATATTCTAATATTACTCCTTTGATATCAATAGAGAAGTAAATTTTTTATATCAGAAAAAAATGGTTCTCATTTAGTTATTTCTCATAAATGCCTTAACTCATGTTATTAAGGAAATAGGCAAGTGTTTTATGTACGCTTGATTCTGTAGTGGATTGGGTGCTTGCTGATTACTAATTGTACTCTATGGAATTTCAACGAGAAGCAGAGATCTTGGATAAGAATGTGTCTCTTTGTCTCTTCGACTAAATTTTTTTTATGACCAATAGTGCTCCTAAAGATTACTTCAAAAGCTCCTGTTGATTCTGTAAAGATGATCCCCTCTCTTATTATTGATTGGTTTCCAGTGTTATAAGGGCTTAAATTTAATTGCATTAACTTGAAATACTAATGGCAAGGATAGAATTATCATCAACCGGGAACCTGTTTGGGTGTCATGCAGGAAAGCTTCCTTCAACATATCTTGATCTCCTTTTTTTTTTTTTTTTTTTTGTTAAGTAATCCTACTTCAAGCTCTTTGGAAGCTGATGATTGAGACTTAGACAAAAATTATCTACTAGGAAAACTAGATACTTAACTCTAGGTGGAAAGATCACTTATATTGATTCTATAAAATCTTCCAATTTACAACCAATTTTTCAGTGGCTGGCAATCAAGAGATTTCTTACAGAATGACTTTCAAGAACATAAGAAGTTCCGTTTTTTAGAAGGTGATTTGGGAAGTCATACAATTAAGGGGGCTGACACTTAATATGACATTACTTAGGAAGTGGCTTTGCCAATGGAATAATGAAAAAAGGAACTCCAGTGAGCTATTTTGATTTAAAAGCATCATATTGCTAATAATGGTTGGGATATGCTGGAGGTGGGAGGGTCTTAAAAAAGGCTTCTGAATTTTGGAGCAATTATAGCCATTCATCGAGATTTTCTTCTCCATAGCTGATATGGGTAACACAACTGTAGGATTGGATTAGATTTTTGAAGAATTTGGGGTGTGGGGAATGTCAAGTTTGTGGAAGCCTTTTTTTTCTTCATTTGCTTTATTGGTGGATGGGATCATGCAAATGCATTAATCTTAGATGTATGCCACCACCAATCATTCATCCTGTCTTCATATCTTAAAAACCGCTTTGAGATTGAAAAAGGTAACACGACGGTGAGGAGGTTTCGTGAGAGAACTTACAGAAATAAGATCAGATGAGAATTTTAAAAAAAAATGTACACAATAGACAAGGGTAACACGAATGAGAAATTGATGGATCTTTCCCTTGCTACTTGTGTACCATTAGCAATTCATACACTCCCATGAGCAGATGGAATGTAGGACTGAAACTGTGAATGCATAACTATCATTTGGTGTCACACCTGATTAGAGTTGTAGATGAGGAAGATGCCAATGCATCAGGACTACTTCATGATCCAAATGATGGAAGATATGAGACTATATCAACCAATAATGATGATGAATCTCCGTCCAATGCCTAAAGTCTCTATAGAAAATTGGCGGTCTCTTCCTTTAATTTCTACTGCTCTCCTTTATTAGCTGATTTCTTGAGTACCTGTATCATTGAATTTTTCTATTGGATAAATAGGTGGAAGCATTATGAAGAGGCCAACCCAAAAGGTCCCAACCGGATCATCTAGTATGTCTATTTTTACCGCAATGGGTGCAGTGAAGTGTATCTCACTCAACATTAGAGAGTTAATCAGTCACCACGACTTCATCCACCACTCTTACCGTATGGTCACCACGTCCTCTGCCTCCTCCATCTGTATTACTTACGTGTGTTGATCAATTTGGGTAAATAGAGGACAATCTTTGACCAACATTCCTTTTTGCTGATTTTCCTCACCTTGGAATAGCGCAAATACTGTTGTTTCCAAGGAACAACCTGTGCACTAGCAGCCTCATATTCTGAGTTTGAAACCTAGTAATTCAAATACACGTTGTGCTTCTAGTTCATCTACTTGCTCTTTCACATAACATTATCTTGGAGTGCGGTACAAACTCAGTTCATGCTTCATCTCTCAGAATTTGGCATAACAGTTTCCAATGGAGAAGCCCCCTTGTTTAAACATTGTTATTTCTTTAGTCAACTGAAGAATTCTTGAATTATTGTTTTTAATGAGCATAAGCCACCTCAATCAAAACCCAAATTTCCTTAGCCGTGTCCAAAATAACGAGAACTAGCATCTATTCTTTCTTCCATTTAAATTGAGAATCCAATTCAATAGTAGAATATTCAGATTCCCAATCAGAATGCTTCGGATCATCTTTAGGGGTTTCCTTAATTCTCCCATCTATTTATCCTAGTCCTTCCATCCCTCCAATTACCATACTTGCAGAATAAACCCATTCCTATAATTATTACTATCAAACAAATTGGTTGTAACTCAAGAATTTGGATTTATGATGTTAGACAATTGATTAGTGCCTACAGAGTTTTCTCCTCCTGTTATGGACTCCATTAGAAACCCTAGGTTTTATCCATAACATCCTTTTCATAAACAGTCCCTTTAGATGATACACAACACTCAACTCCTAACAAGGATGCATGCTCATCCACACAACCAAAAACTTTCCCTGAGGATGTTCACAAAAACATCCAAAAAAAGGACTGGTTTTCCTTGATTTCCACACTCAAAACAACTTGAAAAAATCACAAATCACTGACCTGAAATTGTGCATCCACTCCATTATTGTTGTTCACAATAGTGCAGAAGCCACACAATGAAACTGTACAACACTATTTGTTTCACTAGTTTCCATGATGGTACAGTGTCTTGGCTTTAGCAAAATACAATGCCAACATCAGCCCCTAAAATCCCAACAAAAAAATCTGAAAATACTTCCTTGCGGGCATCCTACAAGTTGCCATCAAACAAGATGCTTTGATACCAACTTGGATTTGTGGATTTCAATTTACTTGGATTTTAAGGCCAAAAAAAAAAAAAGGTTTGGACATTTGAGGAAAGATCATTGTTATCAGAATCTCGCAATTCATATCCCAAATTCTAAGGAAAATAATTCTTACCCATGCAATGAATCCCATTTACAGATGAATCATAGGATTTAGGTGTGAATCTTATGATTTAATGCTAGTTTCATCGAATCTTATGATTCAAGCGATTCGGCTGAGCAAGAATTGCTAACCAATAAGTTAATAATAATGATATTTTACCTTTTTTCTTTCTTTTAATGTTTTTACTTTTAAAAGGTTATTTAGTAGTTAACGAAACCTCTTAAGAATTTTTGTGGCTTTTGAGGAGATTTTAGAGATGAATAAAGAACATGCATATGATTAAAAGAAAAGAACGAAATGGACATCCAACCAAGAGTTGGCCAACGATCATTATGAAGCATAATTTATATTAATAAAAAATATTAAAATTTACAAAAAAAACAACCCTACTATTTTTGGTATTTACTAACAGTCCCTGCCCTTTCTAAAATTACAAAAAAGTCCTCTGTCTCACACCAACCTCAACCCACCAACTGGTCAAAAATGATTTAGAAGTACATGACATCATCTTGAAACTTAATTAAGTGGATTAGTCAAAGAGAAACATCTTAAGAAACTTATAATGCAAATGAGGTGGAATTTAATATAAGCACATTACAGCTTTAGTTATGCCTTCAAAACCATATATTTTTGTAAATGCCTTGAAAAAAATAATGCACCAAAGTATTGCATAAAAGAAAATCTTTTGAATCTTACCAGGCGGATGTGATTTAGATTACTCTTTGCTTTAAGGGTTTCAACATCCCGATTCAATTGATATTTCCAGTCTTCGAGAAGGGTCTTGTCCTGCAGAAGTTAAATTGTTGAATACCATCAAGGGTAAATGTTATTTAGAACAAAATACCAAAAGCCTGACAGTCCCATGTTTAAGCACCTGTGGCATGTGTATCTTGACCTTATTGGGAAAAAGTTCACACAACATTTCCGCTGTCTTTGGGATTTCCCTCTCTCTTTCATCCGGTGTCCCGAAACTAACCTGAGAGATAAAATAAGGAAAATTTTGAGTCATATGCCTACAAAACAAGCAAATTCACAAACCTAAAACATATTTCATTTTAAAAATAAGTGATAAAAAAACACATGAAATGAGGTGTAGAGACACGATGTTCATATTCATCAACAAATGGTTTAAAGAGGTTAAATTTCCAATTATCCTGTGACCACTATTAAGCTCCCTTCAAGTGATGAAACCATATGAAGTAATGAACTTCAACATAAAATAAGGATTTTTACCACACGAGATATAAAAGACCATGAATTCCTCAAAATGGTGTTGGCCAAAACTATATGCCAAATAAGGAAAACAACTAATTACAACAATTGCTATTCTAAGTTAGGAAAGCTACAGCTGTCTCAATATTGACCCAAATCAATTCCACGGGAGATATAGCATTTGACTACTGATGGGCTTTGGGCCTTGGGCCTGTTTAACAAAGACTTGGGTTTTAAGTATTTGTATTGAGTTTGAAAGATCACTTGAGAGGCAGACATCAGTACGGGTTGCTGCCGTATGATGCAACCCACTCCCCACCTGTTGCCTAGAAACCGCCACCTGCCACCCAAAGAGTGTTCACCACTGCTGGCGCTGGGAAGGGCACACATAGGTTAGGAAGGCCTCTTTGCAGAATTAACAATGGAATCGTAGCCAACAAAGGCACGACTTCGAGGGGCTGTAAGAAACCATATACCAACTCAAAAGCTTAAACTGATAGGTGGAAAGCCCAAATAGGTATATGAAGACATGTCCAACTCAGGACTTAGGTGATGTGGGATGTGAGACTTCCTAACACTCCCCCTCATGTGCAGGCCGAACGACAGGAGCCACTTGGGCTACACAAGAATGACAGGATCGGAACCCACTCAGATATCATGTAAGAAACCATATACCAACCCAAAAGCTTAACTTGATAGGTGGAAGTCCTAAACAGGCAAACAGGTATATGAAGACATGTCCAACTTAGGACTTAGGCGATGTGGGATGTAGGACTTCCCAATACCGTGTTCGTTTAGGTCTCTACAAAACAGATGATTTGTCTGTTTCCAGAGGTGGAACAACAACGGAGCTAGGAGTATGAGAAACTCCTGAAACAAAAGCTTCTTGAAGTGTTGTAACTCTACAGCTTGTTAGTGGACTAATTATGAAATATAAAGGAGTAAAGAACACAGGGTCGATCATTTGAGTTTAAAGAGTGCAGCTTTGTTGAATCAACTAGAAGGAAATTTTCAGATGTTTTAAGGATTTTTCTGGAAAACTGCAATCTGATATTGAAAAAAAAAGGGACGCAGCAGCAGTTGCTGCCAGAAGGAAGAAAGAAGAAGTAGAGCAGAGGATCCATTCCTGCTGGTTGAGGAGTGGACAATTTGGGGATTTTGAAAACGGAACACAGTATAGATTCAAGCAGGAACATGTGACAGGAAGCTCCCTATCAAACTATTCATGAAGGCTCGTTCCTTTTCCCCCTTGCTTATCTAGTTTTCCTGTTCTTTTAACTTCTTTCTATGTTGCTGTGTTGAGTTAGTATGCTGTTGGCCTGATGTGACTATTGCATACAGGTTTTGTTGGGGCTATGTTTCCCATTGCTGGACTTGAGTTCTTACCACCTGTAGTGATTTTTGGTTCTTGTCCCCCTAGCTGGACCTGAGTTCCAGCCACTTGCTGCTGCAAACTGGTTGCACTTCTATGTTTGCACCAGTTAGGTCTACATGGTGCTGTTGAGACTTGTTTTACTGCTGAACCTGTTTTTTTTCCAGGAGACACTTGGACGTTTTACTGCTGAAACAATTTCCCAGAACACACTTGTTGTAAGTAGATTGTACAATCTGTACTGCACAGAAAGGAGAGAAGGCAGCAGGCGTTGCCTTGGAGAAATCCCAGTATGGTCCCTACCAAAGATTCAAAGATTGGCTTGAACACCTTTAATTTAGGCGTTGATATTCACATTGTGATACTTGGAGCATTAGGACTTGGATCAGCAATCAGTTTTTGTGAAATCTTAAAAGCAGTCAGTCCTATATTTTGAAGGATTTTTTTTTTTTTTTTTTTTTTTTTTTGGGTCCTTGCAACCAAGTCAAAATGAGACACGTGAAATTTGGCATAAATCCGTTCAAATATGGGGATCAATATTGTGGAAAAGATCTCTATGCCTCATGAAGCGGAGAGGTCTTGTGTTCGACACCTACCTTCGTTGGCCACCTCCCATAGTTTTACCCGGTGCATGTGGATAGGAGGGGGTTTGCATGCGCCCCTAGGGATTAGTTCTCGGCTGTCCAGAATCAAGTGTCCCTCGGGCTCATGGCCAAAGGCTCCTATGCTGGGTTGGGCAGGAGATACCCTGGGTTATAAAATATATATATATATATATATTATAGAAAAGAGTTCTACCTTGAGCAGTTCATTGGTTTAAAGCAAAAGAAATTAACTGTTGACGAATACAGGGATCAATTCCAAGAACTGCATATCTTATGTGGACTAGACAAAAACCCAACACGTGATTTACCTTGTTATATCAGGGGTTTGAGAGCAAACATTAGAAAGCATATGAAGTCCTACCTAGGCATTCGTGAAGCAACCAATATGCTGTCCGTGTTGAGCACAGACTTAAATAGTCTCACACAAGGAACCTTAAGTCTCAAGATGGAAAATGCCAGCAAAAAGAGTCAAAAGAAGAAATTATAAAAGTCATTGATGATGAGAATGTCGAAGATGAATTACTCGATTTTCCTCCTATATTTGATAGCTCCATGGAAGATGATTGTCAAAAAAAATAAAATTTAATAGTAGAGTTGGATGAAACAACATGTGAACAAATTGATCAAATGTTGGAAGAGGCAAATGAAGGACAAGTGGAAATTGAAGACTTTGATTTGGTTAATTATGAGATGGACCACTTGACGGATCTTATCGCAATACCAATTCCAGAGTGCGATGTGCCAACGGTGGAAGCCACATCAGAATTGGTTCCCAAGCAAGAATGCACATCACAAGTTGCGACTCTTATAGCTCTTCTTAAGTCTGAATATGTTGATCCATTTTGGGAAGCAATACAACATCAAGAAGAAGCATTCAAGCAAGATCGAGAGTTTCAAGACAATTTCAAAATTCAAGTGCATCAGTTGGAAAGAATTGCATGAAGTTTCCAAGCCATGTGAAGAGTATAGAGATCAACAAGCACATGGGATGCTTGTACGCTGGATTTTGAACCCAAAAGGACACTTGCAAAACTCCAGGTCGAGTTTTTCCCAAGAAGGGGATACCAATGCAAAGTAAATTGTATGGGCCTAGCCCATTGTTGGGTCTTTTTATTTTCATCTTTGTAGCTCATTTGTGGGGGGCATTTTAGTCTTTTGGTAGCTTTTGAGTTTTAGGGTTTTTTGGAACCTATGTAAGGGATAAGGAGGAGGTAAGGAGGGAGTTTTTTAGACATTTGGAGAAGAAAATAGACTCCATACCTTGAGAGGTTGGATTTTTGTTGCAACAGATTTGCCTTTGGCAATCTGGAGTGCATCATTTACTCAGGTAGAAAATAAGTACTTAGAGGGATAGTTAACCAATTTATGCAATCTCCTCGTGGTCAGCTCTTAACGGTAGTTTGGAGATTTTTTTAGTATTTGAATTTATTTTCTAAAAACAATTTGTATAGTCTAAGCTTGCAGTGGGGAACCACACCATTTTGTGCACTCTCCTCATTCTCAACACTTGGCAACATTCTACAGAAGTTTTAGGTATTTAAAGACATCATCTCTAAATACTTCCATACTAAGCATGAGAACCTCAATGTTTGAAGTTTTCGCAAATCTAAATTGTAAAGGTTTTCAATTTGACGGCCAGCCAGGGTACTACACATTTATAAGTGGAAATTCAGTAACTCAGAGAAATAACAAACATATTATTTAAAGTCATCATCTGGAAAGACTTCTTTACTCTAAGCATGAGAACCTCAATGTTTGTAGTTCTCACAAATGAAAATTGTAAAGGTTTTCAATTTGATGGGTCTGCCATGGTACTACACATTTATACGTGGAAATTTAGTAATCAAAAGAAGCAAACAACACATTACCGTGGAAGATGAACATCCATCAATGGCACACTGGCTTATGATTTATGAGGCTCTATGAATTAAGACACTTTTCACAGATTTAGGAGCCAGCATTAAGGTTTCTATAAAACTACATTGTGAGAATTAGACAGCAATAGACATTCCCAAGAACCCAGTTTTTAATGGAAGGACAAAAACATACTGACGTTGATTGGCATTTTATTCGGGAGCTGGGCCAGAATATATCTGTCATATGTTAGCCAAATCCAAATATAAGCTAGCAGATTTGCTAACAAGGCAATTGGTAGAGGCAGATTTCATAAGTCACTTGGCAAGCTGAGCATGATCAAAAACCGATATGCTCCACTTCAGGGCTAGTGTAGAAATCAGTGCAATGTTGTTCCTTTATTGTTTTCTAGTAGTATACTATTTTATTTTGTTTGTGTGGTGTGCTTTAGTCATTTTGGATTTAGCATTTGATAGTCCATTGATAAAATAACCAGGATTAGTTTAATAAAACAATTCAACTACCGCTTTCATGACCTTTCTTCCTCTTTCATTCTTTTCCTCCTCTTCTTTTCTCATTCTCTCATCTCTCCTTTCCATCAAATCATCTTTGATTCTAATCATACTACAATGAGGACACAGGAAGTCTCCTATAAGAAGTCGTGCATTCATCTATGCTCCTCATTCCTTCTTTGACACGTGAATATTACATATCTAATATAATACAAAGGAAATATAAATCTGGCTAATACCAGTTTTTTTAACAAGTCAAACATTGGGCATACACGATACAACACCCAGGTTCTTATACCAAGCAAAAGAATATCCAATCTGCAGTATAATAATAAAACATTAAAAATGAGAATAATTACCGACAACAAAAAGAATTTGACAACCTCTCAGTACAAATATAAGCAAACAAAATGGAAACAACAGCAGTAACTGAACTATAATTAATCTACATCATCATCATCTAAGTCTTATCCCATCATTTAGAGTTGGGCGCAATTGAACTATAATTTCCATGAGCAAAATGAAAATTGAAAGTTTGTAATAAAGAATTTATTACCGGGGTGGCAACGTCAAGCCGTGCTCTCTGATTGCTTCCAAATTTTGTGAAAAGTAAACCTCCAGGACACGGCTGCATAATAGGTGGATGTAAAACACAAGAAACAAATTAATTAATATTCCATCAAAATAGCAAAAAAATACATATATTGGAAAAATTAATAAATGCAATTAGAGAGCAAATAAAGGTAATGCACACACTGGTTATATGTTGGAAAAGAGTTAAGTTTGCCAGTTATGAGAGCCTTGTCAGAAAGACGGAAAAAAAAATTTTAGAAAAGCAAAGCATATAATCATACCAACCAGAACAGAATTACCTTCTCTTTGTGACTATCAGTCTGGGTCTGTGAACCAATCACTACTACATTATCGGGAAGCCTTTCAAGGTTGCTCTTAAATGTTGGATACAAATCCAAATTGCCAACAGTACACTTCTCAACGTCTTTAATGAACAACAATAAAGGACCACTCTCACTTACATCAGATACAACCTGAGAGTAACAGTGAAATCAACTTGTAATTGTGAGTAGCACATTGAATTGGAAAGGGCTACAATTGTGTGATACAAAGTTTTTCAAAATGAGGAATTCCTATATCTTAGTCCATCCCAAAGAATTTTGATGCCCATACCAGACAACTGGCCCAATGATCAGTGATCAGGAGCATTGTTCTGAATGGGCCCCCATCGTGAATTTTGTTTGACCTTTCTTCAGATGGTTGCTATATTATTCTCCTTAGTGCTATTTCTAGGCTTATTTTTCTAAAGAGATAGAAACTTCCAAAATCGATGATTTCTGGACATTTCCAATCTTCATCAGGGGTCCTTCAAAGCAAAAGCCTGCAGCACCAAACCATGGTCCACCACTTTACAGATTGGTGCAGAAGATTAATTTAAGCATTCTGATGAAAAAGGGTACACAAATGCTTCATCCATTTGAATAGAAAAATGTTTACCTTGAACAGTGTGTTGATTAACAACTTGCACATATCCTCCTCGCCAGCAGTTTCCAAACGAAGATCATTGACTACAGAAAAGAAAAGGTAAATCAAAATAATTATTAATACAAGATTCAAAGTAATCAATGGAAATGAAACTAATCAAATTTACTATATCGAGGGCAAAGTGCCAAAGGCAAATGGTACAATACTAGATGAAGGCATCACCATTGCAAAAGAACCCATGACTGACTTCACAGAGGCCACCAAGATCAACACCATCTGGGATTGGTTTGTCAAACTGGACACCAATTTTGGAGGAAATATTATCTTCAAAAGGTAGCAAAACTTTGCCCTGGCTTCCATAAGTTGGCCCCCTGGATACACATTCACAGAATACCAAAATAAATGATAAAATTAACTTAATTTTTTCAAACAGAATTGTCACTGCCAATTACACAAGTAGGAATTATTTTATAAATGGAGTTCCCTTGTTAGAAAGATTTTCATATGGTATAAATAATACCTTGAAGGAGGTAGTACCGTTGAATACCCACTCTGAGCTAAACCCACAAATCTCACTTTGTCACCTGAATATTTTGACAGCAAAGAAGCTTTATAAACCCCAAAAAAAGAAAATAAAAAAATAAAATAGTAGAGGTAGGAGGTCATAAACTTCAAGATCTTAGCCAGTTAGCCCTTTTGGAAGTGACTGTTACACTTGGGTTGCACATGGTTTGGACTACCCTGACCAGGCCCAAGTACAGCACAATCAGGGTAGGATATGAGCTGAGCCAGGGGCTGAGGTTTTGACAGAAAACTACATGGGTTTGGACCTGTGCCTATGTCTACCTAAAGGCCCAGCAGGCACGACAGATTCAACATAGCTTATGAGCCAAACATTTGAGAAATTGATGGGCCCAGCCTTACTTTCAGACCAGTGGGCTGTATATAGGCAAAACAAATTAGGGGAAGTGGGGGTGGGGGGCAACACTTGGAAAATAGTAGTAAAAAAGAAACATGTCAGGTTGAAAGAACTCGGCAATAGAGCTATAAGTGGTTTAGCAGAACCCACAAAGTCGACCAAATGGATTGGGCTTGAATTAACTTAAATGCATCCCAGCATGGCTCGTGCCCTAACTTAATCTATCAGACAAACCTGCTTTAAACAACTTCTTAGATGGCCCAGCAGATGAGGCTGCAGCACCATCCTTCTGCTTCAGAAGATATTCCAAACAATGAAGGGCAACAGAATTTGAAGCTACTACTGCAGCTGATGGGGCCGAGCTCTTAACTCTATCAGCATGTACTGGGCATTGCTTAGCATCAATACAGGAATTTTCTGCTCTAAATCGCTCTTTTAGCAATCCCATTTCCTTTGAGGATAAACCCTGCAAGCAAGATATCATTCTAATTGATAGGTGGCTTGCTAATTATAATGCCTAGAAAAAACAAGAATGAGAAAATAGGATCATCATAAAACTTAGACCTCAGAACCAGGGAGGTGCTTCTGAATGGTATGCAAATCACAATCAGTTTAATTGAGCATGGGCGGATGGTCGAGATTTCATGGATCCTGTAAGAGATCAGGCCCTTGATTATTTGGGACGACTTGTTTGGGCAGATGGCGTCTTGAGCCATCTCAATGGGGCCGAATCAAGCAAGGGTCAAATCTAATATTGGATGGAGTTAATATGGGTTTCAAATTGGGAAAGAAATATGCTGAATTTAATGGAGACCAAATCAAACCCAAATGAGTCCTAGACACAATGTACAACACTAGGGGGGCCATGTCCATACCCTTTTAAATGGCTCTACAAGCTCAAAATGTGGGGCCAATAGCCCACATGATGTGTCACACCCAGTAACTATCCATGCAAGCAAGATGAAATTTGGGAACTTTCCATAGAAAGATCCTAAGGTGGGAAAGCTTTCTAAATTCTGCAAGGCAAGTTTAAAATAAGCAAGCAAACAAAAAATATTTCCAATATAGATGTTCAAATTTGAATTTGCTTTAGAAACTTTCCATTTGGTGCCTTCTTTAGTAAAGTTGTTACATAAGGACTTCAACTTTCTAAAGTAGTGAGTTGGATGGATGAGTAGGATTTAGTAGAGATTAGGGCTTTCTTTTTTGTTTGGAAGCATTATAAAAGCAACCCAGTCCAGCCCTAGCTTGGGTTTGTCACTTTCATTCAATAAAATTGCATTGTTTTTGCAATTATCTCTCTTCTCCAATGGTAAGAGTGTTTCTCCGAAGGATTGAAAACCTATTAAGTAGTGGATTATTGATTTGGAGAAAGCCATCTTCTACTTTTGCTCCTTGTTTTGCTTATTGTATAATGATTTGGGTAGAGTTGAATTTGGGGTTTTCTGATCAATCGGGGTTCATTGTTTGGCTTCATTGAATAGTCCAGTTTTGCAAATTGGGACTGCGTCATTAATGTTTTAAGATAACAGATGGTTATCATTTCTTCATTACATTTGGGAAACATCAAATAGCGAAGTTGTCGATCACACAATATGTACACCATTTTCTAACGTCGGAATTCCAAGTATTGTAAGCGATCGGGTTCAATAATTATTTGCAGAATAAGATAAAACTAATACCCCACCTAATGTAGCTTGCAAAGTCCAATTCCCACAAACAAACTCAAACAAAAAAAGGCCGAAGACACATTTGAATGGATAACATCCATTCTGCCCTAAAAAACAAAATCAAGATGCTTGCAATTTCAGTGACAGTTAAATGTACCCCAATTTATAAAACAGAAGAAAATTTATTTTACTATAAAAGAAATAATTATAATGCGAAGATAGGAAAATTACACCCAAAAAATAGTTTGTATCGAATATAAGCAATTTTGCACCAAAGTGATTAGCAAGCGCCTTGGACATCATCTCTTGATATATCTCAGATCCTGCACAATGTTATGGACATTAAGTTCTACATTTTGTGAGCGAAAGAGAAGCAGTCACTATGGTCTAAAGAAAGCTTAAGGCAATATCATATTTACCCGCTGGGCCAGAAAGTAATATCCTCGGGCTTAAAGTTGGAAGTTTTGATGTAAACGTTGCAAATTCCCTTGTTTTAAAGGGTATATGTGCAGAAGCAATAAGTACATTTTTTATGCTTTCACTGTTAAATGAAGATTCAAAGAACCAAAGTAAGCATTGCGATATCATAGATTTGCAAACGAGACAAGAAAACTTTTAAGGTAAATTAGATCCCCTTGATTAGGGAATCACAATCAATTGATCCTAATCAACAATCTCTTAAGATAACTACAATGGTATGGTGCCCCTAAGTTGGAAAAAAATTATACACAATTTCACATTATAATACTCTGGAACTGGAAGGCAGTAAATTCATGTTCCTTCACACTGATATGAACGAACAATAAAACTGCAGCTACATCTCCAGATGGGCTGAACAGGGGGGGAAATGTATATGGGAAATTTGGCCCCTAGAATTTTCTTTTTTTTCTTTTAATTACATAGTGCCGTCCCAAGGAAAATTTCCTGGTTTTGCCACTGTCTCCAAACATGCAATAAAACATTAAATTTGTACATTTTATTTAAGCTTGGTGTGTTAGAATTTTTTTTCTAGGTTTGTATGGTTGTGTCATGTGTGATCTTCAAAATGAGGTTGAGAGAAGGAAATAGTATCAAAATCTAGATAAGTGCAGAACACTATGCAAGGCTACCGATTTTTTAGCATCAGAAAACAACATTTTCAAATAACAAGAAGAAAAACCACCACAAGATAGAAGGATAAGAGTTATTAGCAACTTGAAAAGAAAAGAACAAGAGAGAATAAGATAATCAACCAGAAGGAAGTTTTTCACCTTAGATAATACGGAAAATGATCTAAAGAGACTTCAATTTCTTTTCCATCAAGAACTCCCATTAGCAGTTCTTCCTGAACTGCTGCACATTTGGCAGAAACACATAATGACATAGCCGATGTTGTTGACAACTGTATGTGCCTTGGCCCTAATGAATTGTTCACCCCAAAATTTTTCACAATCCCTGCCTGTACACCTGAATTGGTACCAACATTATGATGACGGTTTTCACCTGTTACACCAAGTGGGGCATTAGGCACAGCATTCAGAAACGACTCACATTTTCCTTCCCGGACATCAAAAGCTGAATCTGAAATATATCCACCCAGTGCGTTACCAAGAGGCAGTGAGGACAACTCAGTTCCTTGTGTTCCTTCAGCATTTGGAGATGGCAGTGGCAAAACTGACAACTCTTGTCTCCCATTGGATAAAGAGGCCAGGATGGGCGCTACAGATGATGAATCTCTAGACCTTTCTTCAAAATGAAATTCAGTAAACCGACCTTTACAAGTTTTGACAATGCCAACCGAAGAGGGTTTTGAAGATACAGACATCTTCTCCCCTAGTTGTTGAAAAATCTACGTAGGAGATTAAGGGAATTCACAAGGAAACTATAAATTTAGCATAATGAACAGAGGTGAAATAACTCAAAGGATACATAAGAACGATTCTTGGGTTGATTTCCAGATGAGAAGATTTCCACCTCATCCCCGGAAGTAAGATCAACACTTGACCTATAGCAAATGACGCTTCCATTTACTTTTACATAACCACTGCTCCCTGTGATTGCAAGCATGGCAACAACCTTGCCATCATGCTGACCATGTCCACAAACAATGAGTACTATATTGCATGTACACATTACACCGTTTATGTCTACAAAACAAGAAACAGGATAGAAGGTGGCAACTCTCAAAGGTTCACTTCCACCCACTATATAATGGCGATGTCAAAAGAATACTTTTAACTTTATAAAAATACCTGTGAATGCTTGATACTACATAGAATTCCACTGAGAGATGGGTCGTTGAAATTAAAGTCGCTCTCTCTGCCCCCACCAATTGTGTAATCTGACTTATTGACAAGAACCGATGGGTTCTGCCGAAAATACAAACACCATAAGTTTTTCATCGAAGTCCACCATTGACATCCAAACATTAAAAACATCATAATCAAAGCCTTTTCCCAACAGCATTGGGGCCAAACGTTAAGAATATATCAAACCAGACCTATTTCAGACTATGGTATGGTATCCATATCTCCTCAGAACAAAGGTAGTTTCCAGCAAAAGCTGGAAGAACATTGATAGAAGATGAAATGTATTTTACCTTATCTTGTAAATATAATAAGCCCTCATGCATATAAAAAAAATCATCTAATAAATGAGAATGCACTGAGGGCATTCTTTTAAATGTGTAGCAAGGGCTACAAATATCCAGTTTCATGGCATCATGAGATTATGGAAATATCAATTTCAAATTTTTTTTTTTACTTTCTTAGGCAGCACAAAAAGATGTTTCTCATATGATCTCTTTTTTAGTTTTTTTATTTTTCATATGTCAAATAATACTAAAAATAGCATTCAAAACCTCAGAGGATAAAAAAGATTATGCAATTGAATGGTGACACAGCCTCGGATCCGTGAGTAGTGATGGAACGGGTGTAGACAAATTCTACGGAAGAGTTTGCCAAATCCTAGACGGATTCCAATGAGGCCCAACTCTGCAGATGGGAATTGGCCAAATTCCTCTCAGAATTCTTTTTCTCGGAATTCAACACCTACGAGTGCTCTTCCATTAAAGAGACACTCATACTAACAGACATAGGCAAACCAAACATACCAATCTTTATTAAATAATCATGAACTACTCTCCTAATGGATGGATTACATATTTATAGGAAGGGTTGGATAGGCTCTACTTTCCTAAACGGTAAAGGAAACTCTTGCATAACAATTCAAATCAAATAAAAATCCTAATTTAAAGAATTTTAAATAAATCACAACTCTATAAGACTCTTGCGGAATTAGAATTTCTGACTAAATGGATATCCTTTGGGTTTGTGGACTGGGCCCAATTAGCTGGCCGACCATGGGCCTGGCCTACATTAACTGGTCTATAAGAAAATTTCTTTTGTTAACTTTCTTCCTCGTGTAAGAACAATTGAGTGACATGGCTATCAGAGTCCATATCTTTTTGCATGCAGCACATCACTTTTATTGTGGATAATTAAAAAATAAAAAAATGAAGAAGGAAATATATAAATATACACATGTCGTTAAGTATCAATTATCAAATATCAATAAGAGCATGCCAAAAAAAAAAGGTGCATCCATGAGCAAGAAAAAGAAAAAAGGAAAAGAAATAACTTCCCATCCTAAATATTTACAAAATGAGTGACACTAGCACAAAAAAAGAAAAAAGAAAAACTACAGCCACTACCAATCTCTCAGAGAACAAGAAAAGTTAGCATGACTGCTCTTCAATAAATTTCTTGAATTATTAGAGGGGCAGGAAAAAAAAACAGAAAGAAAGAATATCACCCTACATATCATAGTGAAATTCAGGCATAATTTACATGAAAAAAAATCAGACCACAGCCAAGTTCAACAAACCTTGAATGGAAACCATGTCAATATTATTTTTTTACTAAATAAATACAAGGAAAACAGAAAATATAACATGGGTACAATTTTTTCATTGCAAAATTCAATGACAGAAAATCACCATCATTATTAATGACTACTTTCAGTAAAAACCTGCACGATAACACCTCACCTCCCCCGACACTGCCATTATGATTTTTCTTTTTTTAACTATCTCAGAAATGAAATAGACGCTGACCATGGTAATATATGCACAAATTAGGCACAATCTAAATCATGCCAAAACCCTCATTGCAACTTTCCTTTAATAAATTTATTGGAGAAAAGTTAAAAACTTAGCAGCTTAGCCTTAGCCACAGAGCCTTACACAATTCACTTGCAAAAGACAAATTGTAAGAAATAGATACGTTGTCACCTCAATAGAATTTCGGAACAATTTTAAACATGCATGCAAAAACTCATTACAAATTTTCTTGAACATCAATCAAGTTACAAATACCTCCTTAACAATAGATGCGAAAACTTAGCACAATTCACTCAGAAACACCCAATATCTAATTCCACCACAAATGAATGTTCTTGAGAAACCATAAAAAATACCTGAGGATGCTGCGACAGAAGCTTGCACCATACATTCAAACCGGCGCAATTTGGCAACTGCAACTGATACAAAGGCGGTTGAGAGAACTGACTGCTTCTCAAAGATCCTTCAAACCCCAAAAGGGTGGGAAAAGAAAACCAAAACAGAGAAAACCCCATTCAAATGATTTACATTCAACCCCAAAATAACTGCAAATTTCAACGAAAACCCAACTCACAGAACTAAAATTCAAGGCTAAAGAACCAAAGAAAGATGAATTATTGGAACGGAGGAGGTAAGTATACCCTCTGCAGGTGAAGGCAACCCGCAGATGCTTGCTGGCGGCGTTAAATGCCAACCTCCTCGAGAGCTCGCCTGCGGCGTAACGGCCCCTTCTCCCCCTCTATCCCCTTCAGCACATTCCTGTCGATCAAGCGCCCGCGGAGGCGGCTGATTCAAATTCTTGGAAGAACTCGCAGGAGATTCAGAGGGCGGCAACGATTCCTCAGCAGCAACAGGCACATCGACCTGAAATCATCAAAAGAATTCAAAAACTAGAAGAAGAAAGAGAACGGAGTAGTAACCAAGATTTCTTCTTTTTCTGATTTTTGGAACCTTTGCGCGTTTTGGTGAAGAGGGTCTATTGCTGTTGTTGTTGCTGGGAGAGGGAGGAGATCTTTTGTTGGCATTGTCTGGGAGTGGGGGAGATCCCCTTCTTGTGGAAACCATTTCTGGGTATTCTTGCTTTCCTTTTCTCTCTTTGATTCTGTGCGAGAGAGAGAGAGAGAGAGAGAGTGTTGTGTGTGTGAGTTTCCTTCTAACTTCTCTATATTTGTAATTTTGTTGAGACGGTTGGCGTGTTCAAATTCAAAGGAAAGCTGTCAATCAAGAAAAGTAAAATCAAATGAAAGCTTTTCCTTAATTTACCAATGTCTCTGGAATCTGATCCGTATCAGGTGAGAGGGAGAATGCAGATTTTGTGTTTTTCCTGTGACTGGGGTGCTTGGACTTTGCTTGGGAACTCTTGGTGTTTATGTATTGTGGTCAAAAGGCTCCAATCCTCATCTCAGTATTGGACTATTGGTGAATTCCAGTCAAAGTGACTTTGTATGTTATCCAAACAGGACTTCACCATCTCAATTCTCACCACAAGCATTTATTTATTTATTTATTTATTTTTAACCCTGCGAATGGGGACGCAAGAGAGAGAGCCCGTATTCATGGTAAAAAAGCCCATAAATGAAAAAGAACTGTACATATATAAAAAGAGGTGGCATATCTTAGGGTTCAAGTCCCGAAGGTAGCTTCAAGAAGGCCCAAACAAGGCCCACTCCAAAATACTACACCAGCTCTCTGTATTTGGAGTGCATTTAGGCTGCGGTAATCCTAATAATACTCAAGACTGTTCGGCAGTTCAAATTGTGTTCAAATCAGTTTGGACATAATTTGTCTGGTAGGAATGTAAATGGGTCAGTTTCGGGTAAGAGACATGTCTAATTTTTTTGGGCACATGCCTAGTGGTCATACCCGGACTTTTCAAGTTGAATCGTTTGTATAATGAGTCCGGATCACCTATCACAGTTGTTAAACATTTTCCATTGCCATTCCTACAATCAATTTTGTTGATACGACACATTAAAAATAGAGGAAGAACCCACATTCTTGATACAAAATGATGATCTAATTTTGACCCATTATAGGTAATTGATTGGATCAATGAAGGTCCCCCATATAGTGAGAGAATGAAAGTTGATCTTCAGGCATGCTTTACCTGCACAAACCTAGCCTTCTTGGGATAGGGTTGGTACTTGGTAGCATGAGGGTTTAATAAGTAGTAAGGTTAGAACAACTGATATATAAAATGCTGATTGGAATGGGCCCAAGCTAAGTCCAATTGACCTGCCCCGCCCGACCTGAGTCCGGGTTGGACATTTGTAGGCTTAGGTCAAGCTCAGCCCTATATAGTGGAAAGCTGTTAGAAATTTGGGTTGAAGTTGGGTTCGGTCAAAATTATGTTAGGGTCCATATATCTGAATTCAAACACATAAGGATGCAACATGGGTAAAGGTGGGCCGCGGTCAGGTTTTCGCTGAGTTCACCCTATAAAATTGGACCAAGGTCATAATTAGGTTCAAATTAAATCTGCTCAAGGGCCGACCCAGCCTGGGCATGAACTAGGTCCAACCGGTTTGGGCTGGGTTAGGAGCTTATAAGATTTTAGTATTTGGGTGGGGCCTCGAATTAAAAGATTGGCCCATTCTATGTTTACACTGGGCTTCGATTAAGTGATAGAAAACCAGATGCTTGGCCCGCCCATCCCCAAACAAGTAATTCTTGTAGCTTAGTGACTAATTTACCTGAATTAGTGATGGAAAGCCTGGCCTGGCCAGATTGACTGAATGGCGGGCTGAGTCTTAACTGTTTTAGGCGTGCCAATCTTGGGTTAGGCATTTATGGCTGTATCAGGCTTGTGCTGGATATGGGCCAATGTATCAAAAGCCAGTCTGTACCTAGATATGCCTCAAACCAGCATTGCCCATGAACACACCTAGTTCAAATTGAATTTGGTATGGCTTCAACTGGGCCTGATTCAAGTTGAATAAAATCCTAAGTGATCAGCTGAGTCATGTCAACTAAATGAGTTTAAGAATTATGAGCCAACCTATTAAGCATTGGCTGAGACATCATCTAATTCTTTATCAACAAAAATGCAGTCTCCTATATCATTGCTTAGTTGCTTACTCACTTGCTGGGAAATATGTTTCCCCTCACAAAACCCTACTTTCTCACTACAATATAACCGCTCTACTAAATCTCAATCCAAAAGATACTTTAGGTTTTAATCATGCCAGGATCAATTCTTTCCAGTCCGGAATTGGTGAGGTAAAACCCCACGGTGACCGTGAGTGGGCCATTCAGGGTTTGTCACGTCATCGCAGGCAGCCTGCCATGCATCCGGGCAAGGGCTGCCAGCAGTGACGTGGCGGATCCTAAGTGGTCCACTCACAGTCACCGTGTGTATACCCACTCAGAGGATCCCGATTCCAATTCTTTCATGTTAAGGCATTTAATGAAACTTAGTAAAATCTAAATGTATTGTTCCATTGCGGTTCATGAAAGTTTTTGGTTACATGTAGACACAAAATAACGGGACAAAATGTAACAGGACTTTCTTTTTTCTTTGATTAACAACTGTACACATACTCACATAGATCACAAATCAAACAACTGTACACATAGATCACAAATCAAACAAAAAAAAAAAACCCATATCCATAAGACAAAATAGCTTTAGACCAATTGCATAATCTAGAGATACATGATACCTTCATGCTTTGATAGTCACACTGCATAAACACAAACCATATGGCTTGATTGCCGAAGTTTTCCATTCTAAGCCAGGGGCAGCATCTGGATCATACAATAGTGTGTGATATCCAGGTTCTTCCTTCAACGAGAAAAGCAGCAACTTCCCATTCAGTACTCCAAAGCGAAACACTGTCCTCGAGCTTCCAGTCAATGGTACTGCAATCATTTTCCATGAGTTATCAATGGGATTAAATATAGCCAACTTTCTCTGGTTCTTCCATTCCATGCAGAAAAGCTTCTTGCCTAGCACTGCATGTGCTGTGACCATGACACATCCATTTTTCATCTCACACCAAGTGTGGTTCTCAGGATTGTAAACATCCACAAACCTTGAATTGCCAATTGTGAAACTGGAGCGCCCACCCATGATATAAAGCTTGCCCTCAAATCCACAGGCAAAGCAGCCCCACCTTGGGCGTCGGAGACTCCCTATTAAGGTCCACTCGTTCTTTTCTGGGTCATAAACCTCAGCACTTGTTAGGCTCTCACCATCAGCTCCATAGCCCCCTACAGCATATACCATGTTGCTCACTTCAGCACATGCGAAGTCATAGCGTGCAACATTCATCTTTGCTAGTATACTCCATCTGAAGTAAGAAACAGTAAAAACAGAGTACAGGATGTAAGAAAGAGCACAATGCTCATACCAAACCACATGCATATTTAACCAACAATGATACAAGCATTTTTCAGAGCATTGGGCAAAAGAAAAGATGCTCTGTTGATCAAGGAACTATCAACCCCCCTTTGCAAAAACATACAGTTCCTCTCATTCTACACATGCAGTAACCAGAAGTAATTCACTGGTATCACATTAATGTTGAAACTCCTACTTCATTTCCCATGTGCGACTATTTTCCATGTATCTACTTTTAATCTAAAGAAGTAGCCCAAATGTGATAATCAAATAAACTTTGTAAGAGAAGCTGCTTATCAATCAATTAACATATCCTTACATGAAATGAACAGCTTTCTGGCCCAATGGGTCAACCAGAAACTTGGCCGAGTTGACTCCACCAGGTTCCATAGTGGGTGACTGGGTCAGGATGAACTTCTCTTGGAAAAGTTCCCCGTGAAATCCAGTCACCAGTGTAGCCAACTTACAACTCGGATTGACTTGGTCTAGAAAAGTCCATATTGACTTAAGGGAATTTAATCAAGTATTTCAAAAAAAAAAAAAATTGACTGAAGGCATATATAAACCCGTTATATCAGTAGTATAAACTTTTAAGATATTCAACAAATTTCTTAGCCTCTATTAGATGGTGCATGAACTGATAGCATAAAGAGGCTTTGCAAACCTCTATCAGATAATTTATAAGGAAAATCACAAGAGGGTTTTCTTATTGGTCACCAACCTGTTTAGCCGAGAATCATATTGATAAACATCTGCTGAAACACAGGTGGCACCAACATCTGCCATATAGCCAGCCATAACCAAAAGCTTTCCATCAAGAACAACAACACCAAATGCAGCTTTCTTTGCACCAGGCATTGAAGGAAGTAGCTGGTGTTCCTCTCCCAAACCCCCCAAAACCTCCCAATGACTCCCCTTTCCTTTTGTATCATGAGTTAGAACATAGAGCCACTCCTCAAGCCTTCCAGCCTCTTTCCTTATGGTGGTGAACTCCTTGCTTTGAATAAAAGACCTCCATCGCTTACACACAGAACCCATGATGGGGAAATTACGTCGGGGGACAAGTGCAAGGCATAATTTTGCCACATCATCAGGCAGACCAGGTAAAATGGGGCAATGATAATCAGGACTCATTTGAGAGGTTGATTTAGTTGAGATACTTGGACTTGTTTGCACATTCTTCTGTTTTGCAGTGGAGCAGCGCATCTCCGACTCAGCAAACCGTTTATTAGCTCTGAAAGGAGAAGGCATGTTGCTAAAGCGGATACTACAAGATTCTTCTTTTTTTTTTTGTTATGTGACTTGAACCCACAACTTCAAGGAGGCAATGGTGGTCACCTTCCACTGTGCCACACTAGAGCCATTGGGCCAGTGTTGTTACTGGAAACAAGAGTCGGTGTTGATAAACAGCGGCATGGCAGTAGGGAATAAGAATTCATGGTAATCATCACCCACGGGAATTATGCAATACCAGGGACCTGAAAGATGTTATGGAATGAGCAATTTGATCTATCAGTATCGGTGATTCTCTAGGTGTTGTTTCATCTGGAGCAAAATCCATTCCAGAACTGCTGCTCATGGAGTGGTTTCTCCCTATATTTTGGCAGATGGTGACATCAAGTTTTGCAATGAAAGGCCTGTTCTTTCCTCTATGCATTGCCTTAATACCTTCATAGAATACATGAGAATCAGAATCTTTTTCCACTCGTAACGGATCTGAATGAAAAGACAACCAGTATTATTGAACTAAAAGGAAAAAAGAAAAGAATAGAAATTATACCAGTGAAGGCCATGGGACTAACAAGGTTTAGACCCTGTAGCTCCCATTCTCTAAAATCTAGTTACTTTCAAATGAATTGCAACCAACATGGTACAAACAGTTGACAGAAAATAAGAAGGCAGATCTTCTGTTAGAAAAAGATAATTCCAAATTCAGTCAAACACAAAGCAAGTTGCAGAATTACTTTAGTCCAGAGCAGTAGTAAATCGAGGCCATATACACATGCACTCATGCATACACACATGCCTAATATAACTATGATTAAGTGAGATGTATTTGCATGTAAGTTATCTGCACACCACCTATTTATGGCCACCTATGACCTATGATCAGTCCAGCCCGTATCACCTATATACACCTATGATTAGATGAAATGTGTTTGCTCGTAAATTATTGATGCATCTCTTATCTATGGCCCAACTATGATCAATTCAACCTCCCCACACTAACTACCCTACCATTAAGTGATAAGCACCCCAATTTGACACCAGTAAAAACTATGTCCATAGTGCGCTCACCCCAATTCGGCACTCATCTAATCCTATATCCACCGATGGGTTAAATTAGAAGATCAAGGCTCTGTGGTTGTAAATCAGCTAGGTAGGGACATGGGTGTGTCATGGAGGGTGCGTGAGTCTGAATCCCCTATGTAGTCAAAGAAGAAAGAAAAGAAAAGAAGATCAGGGCTGTTTGTTTGCATAGAATACATAGGAATTGATTATATAGGAATCCAAGATCAAATGAGCTCCACCTATGGATTTTTAAAGAGTTAAGGTGTAACTGTGTAATCTATAGGATACCAATGTTGATGTAAGTATGTAACCCTACTTTCCTAGGATTTGAATTACTAGAATGGTGCGGCTATTCATTTCCCACCTCCCCTTGATTTATTTTTCATTAGAGGGGAGATAATTCGACAGTCATTTTTGGAACTATGCATTCAATTAAGGGAAACAAACAGGCCCTCAGTCAGATATGGACAACCCCCCAAACAACATATCCTACAAATTCAAAAGAAAACAAAACATGAATCTAAAAAGAAGCTCAAAACACCCAGCTCCAGCAGTGAAGAAATTCCAATCCAAACACAAAGATGCTCAACTCACAACCCAAACTCCAACCAAATGAGTAAAATAACAACATCCAGAAAAAATCCAAAAAACTACAGAGAACAGATATTCAAATATAGAATCCAGTTTCCATCCATGAATATGCCAAAAAGGCAACAACTTTAATACATATAAGGACTAAAACATATCAGCAAGATTGAATTGATTGCCTGCAAAAGAAAATTAGAAACAAGGAAAATTCATACCTGATAACGTTTTATCAATGGAGCTTTCGAGAGCTGAGAGGGAGAGGGAGAACGAGAGGGTATTTATAGTGGGAAAGTTGGTGAGAAGATAGAAACAACAGACGGCACACACGTCGGATGAAAAAGCTCCAAAACAGGCAAAGATAAGAAAAGGACAGGTCGTCCCTCGTGAGTTGACTAGTCTCATATCGATCCACTGCGCCCTTTTTTACTGTATGAATATCTCAATGGAGCCCACTAATTTTTTTTTTATTAAGACCACAACAACAAAACCACCCCCGCCCCCACGCAGAAAGAAAGAGAGAGAGAGAAGAAGAAACAGAAAAGAAAAAAAAAAAAAAAACCACCCAACACTGATAGATCCTCATGTCTGAGTTCAAATTGAGCGGCCACCATATGAAGGAGTACAATCCCCGAAACATGATCGAAACACGAATCACACCATGTCTGCAGCAATAGCACATAAGAGCCAGTCATGTTTTTGTCACAATGCTCAATCAAACAGTGAAACCGCTACTTTTGAATACAATAGAGGTGACCATATTCATTTTCAATGGTCCGGATTATCTCTGCATGGGCTCCACGGTAGAGTTTCTGTAAAGTGGCTACACGGTTCTTGTGTAATAGTTACAATCCAAACAATCTTAGCATTCACGTGTGTGCGGAAGCGTGAATCACTGCAATAAATAATCAACAAATTACACAGGAAGAGAAAAAATACAGAGAAATTTTACATGATTCGGCAAACTTATTTACATCCATGAAAAATAACACTTTTTTCCATTCAACCCCATGTGGTTCGAAAAACTCTGACACTAACAGGAGAGAGAGCTCTCACATCTCTAACCGTCTCTAAGTCTAGAGTAACAAATTAGATTGTATATGTATAATCTCTAATCTCCGCTTTAGTTGCCCCCAAGAAATCCCTTGTGCAAATACCAAAATATCCATGACCCTGAATCGGTCATTGGCTAACCTAATGGACCACTTCGGTAAATCCTGAATGCGATACATAAGCCCAACATCCCTTTAATAATCTTGTCAATCTAACATTGAATCTTCACTCATTGTACGATTAAATCCTAAAAATATATCTATAGTTAAGATGTCATTAAAATTTAAGGTTTTTAAGTTGAAGACCAAGATAATTTGGAAGTGCTAGGCAGATGAATGGCATCTTTTTGTAGTATATTAGCAGCCGTGCTACGGACCCTGGATTTGTGCCCGGGCTATGGCGGGGAGCCGTGCCAGATCCCGAGCACAAAAACCCGGGTCTGTAGACTTTTTCGTATATTAATGGAACTGAAACATGCAGATGGAAAATTTCACTTGGAAGGACAACCAGTGCTACAAAGTAAATGCACCCTTCGCATTTAAAATGCAGAAGATCTAGTCCTGTTGGCAAGCCAACCGTAGTAATCGAAATGCTTAAAATCTTGTCGGCTTTGTAAAACTGATCATACTGTTAACATGCAACTTGCTTTGTTTTATTATTTTATTCCAATCACTGGTTTTCATATATCTGAATGTGACAACAGCCGTGTCAGAGTCCGGGACAAAAATCCCGGGCTCTGTAGACTTTTTCATGTGACAATAAGCCTCACTTCTATTTTGTTTTCTTTCTATTGCATTCTCACACACAATCCATGTTAATGTGCCTGGATGGTTGAGCTCTAGTTGAGGACCTCACTTTTTTTTTAGTACATGTGGAGGAGTAAATGTAAGGTAAATATCAGATCATGGATCAAGTTTACTTCTCCAGACTTTATTACACCTTTTTTGTGGTAAAAAAGAAAGTTGAGTTTCCAGTACAGCCATGATTTAAAACAAAGTTGAGATCTAGTTTAGGTTTTGGGTCGAGCTCGGGCTGTGAGCACTAATGTCTGTCTACCTATTTAGGGTGCGTTTGTGGAGCAGGAGGATTCATACATTCATATTTGTTTTTCAATATATAGTTATTTTTCCACCATTGCAGAAGTCTTCTCATGGACCCCTGTTACTTAGATAGGTTACATGATGAACTTCATTTATCATACGGAAATAGAGAATAGTCAATGGAGTTTCTCAAGTTTAAAACATTTGAACATTTCAACAGTTATTTAGACCCACTGTTGAAATGTTCAAATGTTTAACTGATACTCAGTTAAAATAAAACGATGTCAGCATGTAATGGTATTGTTTTTGGAGAAAATGAGGGTTGGGTATCCAAAGATGTCAGGAAAATGGATTTGTAGACTGGACTATTTCAACTTTCATGAAATGGATAACAACCTATAATACATGCATGACCCTTTAATCTAAGGGTTAGGCCTTATATGTCATTTGACCTTTCAAGGACCCAAGGGGCATGACTACGGGCAATGTTCTGGCTCTGCTGTTGATGACCTCTTAGGATCATGAATGGACCCAATTCTCATTTGACACATCTATATCACTACATCAAAAATGGCTATTTGGAACGGTTTTGAACGGTTCCTAACAGAACTTGAAACGGTTTTGAATTGTTCTGAAAAAAAGGTGTTTCTCAAAAATTGGAATGGTTCAAAACCCTAAATTTATTTATTGGATTAGAAATGTTAGCCCAAGCCCTAAATTTACAAAATGGGATGACAAGCCAATTGGAACAACAGGATTGTTCAAATTTGATAGGTTGAGTTGCTAAGCGGAATGCTAGTGCTGTCGAGATAGCTTCCTTATTGACAATAGAGAAGAGAAAAACAGAGATAGGCAATATAAGAGAGGAGAAAGGCAATATCAAAACCATATGTATAAATGAAGAGGTTTAAAAAGTATTAGTGGAGAGGATGACATTCATCTTGAATGGTATGAATTTTTTTATATTTAGGCCCCATAATAGGGACATGTGTTATACGGTTCTATGTAATAGCTATGACATATGATCTGAATTCGACAATTTTTAAAGAAGTTAAGAGCGAAGGATATGAGGCAATGAGAATAGGAATCTTTGACTTTCTTAGGTATCGAATTATATAATGATGACGGTTAGGCTCTCTCTTCTCATTTTTCCTTCATTAAGGAGAATTATTTGAAGTGCATTTTTGGATATTCACATTTTACCTTTATTTTTTATTACATACGTCATGAATTATCTAAATCCTGTGAATTCATTTCCTCTGTATTTTAATGCAAACAAACAGTCCCTAATGACAATCAATTGGCCTGAATCAATTTTTTTTTTTTTTTGGGTAAATAGGTAAAACATGATACATAACCCGACCAGGATCCGACCCGTTAACACCGCTTGCACCGTTTTCGAGAACATCCCCACTCGATGAGTCAGAAACTCGTCCGCACTTCAGTGACTCAGTCCCACTCGCCAAAACTGATAAAACCTCCGTCATCACGTCCGCTACTCTCTCTCTCTCTCTCTCTCTCTCAAACCCTAACCGTAATCCCAACCACAGAGAAAGTCAGAAACCCCTCTCTGCAGCTCCTCTCTAAAACCCTAACCCTAATCCGACCTGAATTCCTCCTCCTCTGCAACTCCGTCGATGCCGATCTCCGCCTTCTCCTTCTCCATCTTCCGCTACCCGACCTCCACCAATCTCTTCCTTCGCTTCTCATCCGGCCTCCCTTCACCTCCCCTTCTCTTCCCCGCCGCCTCCGCCCGCCAAAACCCTAATTCCCACCGAAAACCCCACAAGAGCCTCCTCAAAGCCAAGCACTCCGTCAAGGAGCTCTCCTCCCTCTCCCTCTCCTCCCCCTCCGACGCCCGCCCCTCCCTCCTCCCCAACCATGCCGTCGGACTCGTCGCCGCCGCCCAGGCCAACTTCATGCGCGTCATCGTCGAGGAGCCCCCCAATTCGGGAGAGGCCCCCCGGAACGCCATTGGAATGGAGCTGCTCTGTGTTGTCAGGGCGGTGTTGAAGAAGATAAAGCGGAGGGTTTTGGTTGGGGACAAGGTGATGGTGGGGGCGATCGATTGGGTCGATCGGAGGGGGATGATTGAGAACGTTTTTGAGAGGGAGTCGGAGGTCGTTGATCCGCCCGTGGCGAATGTGGATCATCTGCTGGTGTTGTTCTCCCTGGACCAGCCGAAGCCGGAGCCGTTCTCGCTCACGAGGTTCCTGGTCGAGGCAGAGTCGGTGGGGATTCCGGTCACTTTGGCGTTGAATAAGATTGAGCTCGCCGATGAAGAGGTTGGAACTTGATTCGCTTGAATTTTATCATATCTATTGATGCTTATTCAAATTTCAGTTGACTAGGAGCCTGCTTGTTTGTAGGGAACTTGAATTCCTAGGAATTCTGAGAACTAAAAGTGGTTAAAATGGAAGAAATAAAAGTGAAGATCCACAAATGGTAAAAGAAAAAAATTTCTCTACCTTAATGAAAAATGAATTAAAAGGAGACGGAAAATGAATAGCCATCACAGCATTCACTAAAAACAACTGAGAATGAGGCATTGATTGAAAAATGGCGATCTCATATGGTTCCTCATACAGGGAGATGCTTCTTGAGTTACAACTACTTGAAAGTGGCACTCCCAACCCTTCCAATTTAACAAACAATGCAGAACTGCAGTTCAAAACCATTATAGGGGCATTGGACCGGTCAGAGGATCAAGGAAAAAATATTCCCAGTCTGATGGTTTAATAATTGGATCAGTTTAAACTTTGGGGTTATACCCCATCCATAATATGCCCTGCCTGATGCTTTAGATCCCGCGGAAAATATGGTTTTGTTGGGACTGCATGCTTATCTGGCAATAGTATGAATTCTGAATCAATTGATCTTATTTTATGCCAGGGCGGGCTGGCATTGCCATTTTCCCCACTTTTAACCTGCACAGAGGGCATTTCCTTTGTAATTTGTAATTTTTTCTTGATAGCACTCTTAGTGATGTATGTTGTAAAAGTATGTCTTCTTGTTGACTGACGTGCTAGCTTATTAGAATATAAAGACTAGCTCACAGTACTTCTAGAATTGGTTGATTTGTGTTCTAAATATCTGAATACTTTAGAATAGACAAACATTTGTGCATGCTTTCTCGAATGAGACGATGTGTGCACGGACGAAATCTTTTGTGGAAAAGAAAAAAAGAAAAGAAGAAGAAGAAAACTTAAGAACTTAGTTGCTTAATGGAAAGAAGGTAGCATGATGTAAGTGGGTGATTACTATCAAACTTAAGTGGATAGTTCAATTGAAAGATACAATGCGATACTTGTATCAAAAGGGCTCAATCAACTGTAGCTGATAAAAAGAATGGGTTCATTCGAGATAAAGGTCTTGACTGTCTGCAGTCTTTTGTTCTACTCTGAGCTAAACTCCATACAACCATTTGGTCTTGTTGCAAATAGGTTTTTTCTTATCTATCAAGTGCTTACTTGATGAGAAGAAAACATTTTGTCATGGTGGAGAGAGCATGAAGAAAATGAGAGATTGCAAAGGTGACCAAAAGCGAGGTAGAAACAGAGGATGATGAGGAATCTGGTTTAGGGAAGAGCCAGTTTTGGGTACTTGGTCATCTTTTCATTGACAACCTCCTCCTACTTAGTGTTCAGGTGAGGAAATCTTCTAAATCTTTTGAAAGGTTGGATGGCCATTTCATCCAAGAAAGGAAGAGAGAGAAAGGTGACTCATGTTTTTCATCTATTAGTTATTAGTTGTGCAGAGGAATGGGAGGGTAGTACAGCTTTCAAAAACATGGATGGAAGCTATGAGATGGCAGAAGGATTTTGGTGATAAATGCTATGGCTGGCCTGGGACGATAGGAAGATAAATAGGGAGCGAAGCCATAAACAGGATTCCAAGAAAATGGAAGAAGCAAAAGAGGATCAAAACAAAAAGGAACCAAAAAAAAAATCCAAAAGTTGAATGCTCGAGGATGTGGAAAGGGGAATGCAACTATGGGACAGTGCCGAAAGGAAATTTAAAGGTTTTTGATTAACTAGGCATGACAGGGAGCCTTGGTGGAACATTGAAGATCTTTGGTACAGTAATCAATGCGAATCAGTGGTGCATTGATAATCCGTATCTTAGATTCTAGAGGATAAGCAAAAGGGGAGAAAACATGATGCTAGTGGAGTTCCAGTCAGAGTATCAAATATTGTAACAATCCTTCCTTCTCTCATTGGTATTGTTATAATCCTTCTTTGGTAAGTTGGGTTTATGATTAAAAGCAGTTTGAATGTTGCTCCTCTTTTGGTTTAAGACTGAAGAAAATTTTCTCTTGCCTTTTATTTTCTTCTTCCATTGGTAGATTTCAGAAATCAGGACAATTTTTTTTTTCTTTCATTGTAAAGCTAAATACCCTAATAAATTTGAAGTTACGATTTTTTGTCTAGTGTCAGTCAAACCTCATTTCTTTTTAAGTTTTGTGCCTCTTTGTAATTAATCTGGTTTAACATAGCAATCTTTCCATCTATACCCGAAATCTGGATTGTAATCATAAAAAACGGCCGGTGGAGTTAATTCTAATCAACTTGTATTGCTATGTATTGTTTATTTATTTATTTATTTTTGTATATCAACTTGTATTGCTACGTATTGTTTATTTATTTATTTATTTTTGTATATCTCTTAAGTGGAAGTTATTTGTTATGTTGCAGACAGTGCTGGCATGGAAAGCAAGGCTTCATGCATGGGGCTACGAACCACTCTTCTGCAGTGTTGAATCCAAATATGGATTGAATGCTTTAGCAGATAACTTGAAAGAACAAACCACTGTGATTGTAGGTCCAAGTGGTGTTGGGAAGTCCAGTCTGATTAATGCATTGAGAAGCAGTCAGCATGACTCCGATCAGTGGCTTGCTCGTGTGCGTTTTACTGAGTTTGCTACTCCCTCATTCTTTTTTTTTTTACTCAGTGCACCATGAGTAAGCATAATTACCTTTCTAGGAATTAACGGGTTCTACTTCTTTGCTATCCCAATTCTATAATTTTCTAGCACTGTGGACCTGGAGTGTTCCATATATGTGGCTTCCATGGTTCAACAACACAAGCATCAGTTTTATGGGCTTCACCCTGTGGAAGATGATTTACTAAATCTCCACAACTTAAGATCCTTACAGATAGTTAATAAAATGGCATCAAAGCCTCTAAGGTCAACAACCCATGGCCGAGAAGTTGATGACTAGGGTCTCCAATCCGGTTGATTTTTCAGACATTCTTCATCCATGATGGGACCTTACTTTTCACCATAATTTACGGATCTTAAGGTTTGATATGGCACAGTTAATTATGCCTTACAAATTTCTCCTGCTCATGCTATTTTCAGATTGAGGGCAGCAAGTGGTTTGAAGATCAGCGCGTAGGTGAAGTTTCTCTAAAAAGTGGCCGAGGAAAACATACTACACGCCATGTTTCTCTACTTCCACTTTCAGGGGGAGGGTATCTTGCTGATACTCCTGGTTTTAGCCAGCCCAGCTTGTTGAAAGTAACAAAGAAGTTTCTTGCACTGCTATTTCCTGAGGTTTGTTCTTTGGTTTTTGTGGTTCTTCATGGGTTATCGAATGAATCAATGTGTATTGTAATTTGCTTGAATATCTAATGCATTTATTCCCGATTCTTGTTATTGCTAGACTTAGGTGGCTAGATCCATAAACATAACCTGAACCTAACTGAGGATTTCAGATATGGGTTGACCCATTTAGATTGCTTGTTGTGTTCAGGTTGTGAAAACCTAACTCACAGTTTGGGTTGCATGTCCAGACTCCAGACCTAACAGGTCCTAACTTATGATCTGCCAGTCTGAACCCAACCCGAGCTGGACCTGACCACTATATATGGCTTGGTTCATCTAATGTAGATTCTAGATAATGGCAATAAAGGGTGATGCTCAAGGAAGTAACCAAATAAAGGTAACTTCTCTAATTGTTGAAAGGGACTCGAGTTGAGGGTGGCTGATGTTATTGATGAGATTAAGGATATTTAAGCCAAGTTTTCTTTACCTTAAAAGAACTGAAAATGGGTAGGTTTTACATCTATGCAAAATGGGGGATCACATGAATGTTTATGCGCAATGTCGTTCCTCTCCCATTGTAATTGTTTTTGGTTTGATTCTCTCAGTTGTGAGCCTGGGGTTGCTTTTAAGGAGTAATTTTACTGCTGTTCCTAGTTCTTTTTGGAATAAATTTTGTTACTATTCAGTTAGTTGAAAGATAACAGCAACAATAATAGACGGAGAAAGGGCAACAACCCTGTAGCACAGTGCTCATTGTTTCAAACACAAGGTTGCAAGTTAGGTCATGTCACCAATCATCATCATCATCATCATAATAATAATAATAATAATAATAATAAAGGAAAAGAAAAAAAAATATAGAGTTTGTGATGAATATGTTCTTGTTAATATTGTTTTAATCTCAATATTTTAAAAAACTTTATTGATTAGGTCCAGTTCGGATTGTCTTGATTATAAACAGGTCAGGTAATGGTTGGGATTCCCAATCTGGTTGCTGAATGGGTCGGGTTGGGGATGGCCCAAAACTGTTACCCTTCAGAGATCAGCCTGATGCAATTTAACCAATTACCACCCCCAGCTTTACTAGTATGTTTGTCACCTTTTTTTCTCACTTGTCATCATCTTTATGCACATTTGGTACACTTTTTTTTGTTCGTTTATGATTTTTAAAAAACATCCATTTATATTTATATATTTTAATCTGCGACCTGAGGTAGGGCCTGTGTGGTGATTTCAGAGATATGTCCAAATAAAATTAACTGACACACAACACCCAAAACATGCCAAATCAGTGAATGATAAAAAAACATCAGAACCTCTTCTGTGGTATGAACTACAGAATAAACCCTGAAAAACCCAAAACACCACTCATCTGGCCTATCCCTGGCATGAACTACAGAATAAACCTCTTCTGTGGGTGGCTGAAGATAGTATTTTTAATTATAAAAGATTTCCCTCAAAATAAAAATAAAAAAAAAGAGAAAAAGAGAAAAGAAATGAAGTTGAAAATGTAGTTTCCTTCTCTTCCTTTTCACTCTTGTCTGTTTCAAATTGGATGATTTGCTTCCTATTATTTCTATTTTCTTCAGGTCAGGCAAATGCTCAGGGATAGTGAGCCTGCAAAATGCTCTTTCAATGATTGCTTGCATCTTGGTGAGCCAGGATGTGTAGTGAAGGGGGACTGGGAAAGATACCCATACTATCTTCAACTGCTTGATGAGATTAAGATAAGGGAAGAATTTCAATTACGGACGCTGGGAACTAAAAGAGAAGGTGACGTGAGGTATGTTGGATGTGATTTGGAGAAGTGTACTCCTTTTCAACATTAAAAAAATGCTGTTACATGAGGAATTGTAGAATGCTCACACATTAGGCAAAATCTTCTCAGTGCACCCATTCTGCATAAATGGAGTTTATGGTTGGATGATCCTTATTGATTGCCTTCACTGTGGATGGGGGCATGTGCAATTTTTTTTCCTTATTGGACGATTATAGCTATCAACTTCCGTTCTTCTTTCTTGACCATTACTTTATTTTTATTTTTATTTTATAAACAAACTGTCGTGTCTTTGTTGGATTCGTGGTTAGGCCCCTTCTAATATACAGGATCTTTGGAGCATACCCCACTAGTTGTGTGGCCCATCAGACGAACAATACGAGTCAGACTCAGTAAATGATGGTTCCCACACATCAGGGTGCTATGTTAAACATAATTCATTTTTAGTGTGGCAGCCTGTCAGTATCTCTAGTCTTATTTAGAATGGAAAAAAAAAATGTGTATCTTCAATGGTTCATTGTCAACCAGTCATTTTTTGTATATGGTTGCTCACCTTGCAAGTGTCTTGGATCTTGAAGAAGTGCTACGTTGGCGTGTGCAGTCATGTTGCAGTAGTGCCCATTTCACGGTGGAATGAAAAATCGTTATAGATATAGAAGTAGCCGCTGATGATGGCATACACAAGTTAAAATGCCAAAAACTGAAAAGAAATAAGGAACAGAGAAATCGGACATCATTGCTTCATATGTTTAGAATTTTGCAGGTACAAGGTGGGCGATATGGGCATCAAACAAGCGGAGCCACGATTGGAGCCTAAGAAACACAGAAGGCAATCTCGTAAACAGCTCAATCAGTCAGTACTGGATGAATTGAATGATCTGGATGAAGCTGATGATCGGACAGATGCTGAAGGTGCTGTTTGAGGCTAGCATGTAAAGACAATTGAGTACAAATGCCAGTTGGATGTCAGATGCAATACAGAATCTTACAATGTAAATACTGACTCTAGACCTCGTTCCCTGTTAGTTCTCTGTTAGAGTTGTATCACCGGATGCATTATCCAGTGCAGATATCGTCTTTCTTATTCAAATGAGGGAGAAAGCACAGCATCAAAGTAACTAATTCTGATTGTACAGTGAAGAACATGCAATGCAGACATTGTTCTTTTGTTTCATGTTGGCTTGGAATCCCAGTTATGTACCGCGTGTTGTTAGTTGTATTACCATCCCCTGACAATAATCAGGCAAAATGATCCACCTGCTTGTTATTGAGTTTTAAGTTTTAAACTGTCAGCTCTTCAGATTTTTTTGTAACAGTGGATTGGGCAAAAGGCTAGATGAATATTCCTTTTCCCTGATTGGCTTCCACATGAGAACTGACAAATGAAAGGTAATCCATATAAAATCATTTGCTACATTATAGGCTATAACATCAATTTTGTGGATCTTGAAATGTCAGTTTGAACTGCACCTGTATTCATTGTGGTTTAACTTTTTTTTTTTTTAATGCCAGTTTCTGGAGATTTCCATTCTGATGGGACCTTGTTAAGTAGATCGCGTCTTCAACCTATTATATCCACTGGTCAGTCTCCTTTTCATTTGATATTGTTACTGAGATAATGTTTGGCTCAAGAAATTGTGATCAGACAGCATTTTTAGGTTTTGGTGCCATTTTCGTGAGAATTCAAGGCCGTCCCGTCTACACAATGAAGGATGATGATTGTGTAAGAAACCATATACTAACCCAAATGCTTAAGCTGATAGGTGGTATAGTAAGACATGTCAAGCCTATTACTTAGGCGATGTGGGAGGTGGGACTTCCCAACTCTCCCTCACGTGTAGGCCCAACAGATTTCATGGACGGGCATGTCATGTGGGCTACACAAGAACAACGGCCGCATGGGTTACACAAGAACAACGGGATCAAAACCCGCTCTGATACTATGTAAGAAATCATATACCAAACCAAAAGCTTAAGCTGATAGGTGGAAGGCCCATACAAGTGGTATATTAAGACATGTCAAGCCTATTACTTAGGCAATGTGGGAGGTGGGACTTCCCAACAGATTGAAGTCACATTAACTCTTGGACTTGGAAACTTTTTGTGACTTTTGTATCAGTTTAAAAATGGTGGGTGGTTCGTTGGATAGAATGGGAATTCCATAGACTAGATATGGTATAGATGTTAATTTAATTTGATGATCATGACCATTGAAGCAAGAGTAGAAACTATGCAAAATGAATTGTTGGACTATTGTTCTAGCTGTCTTCTCATGAAGATGCTTAGGAAAATCAAATCAAGATGTTTGAGCCATGATCTGTGGAGTGTGCTTGGAATTTTGTTGTGAAATGATCGGGTTCTGAAGGCAGGAGCCGCAGGACCATTGATAGGTGTGGTGCTCACCTTTGCTCCATCCATTTCATTCATACAACCACCAACACCCAACATCGTAAAAGCACTCCGAGCTGTTTACTACACTAGCTTAAATTTTATTTTAACCTAGTGGTTTTAAACTATGTGTTGATCATGAATTAAAAAAGTAACTGTCTTAATGTTTTTTAAACATGATGAGAGGGATGGTGTGAATACTCTGGTTTGGTCTAGTGCCTATACAGGGAGTGGAGTGTGATGTGAAGCCCCCATACCCATTCAGTTGGTGGTCTGGAGGGTCCCGTCACGGGTGCCTAATCATTTCTCAATTTCCCATGGCGATAATCATGGAACATATTATTTTGGATGGTGGGATCTAGGACTAAATTTGAGATATGGGCCCAGTACTGGATTCTGAGTCTCAGACTCAAACCCGATTCCTAAAATTGAATGGGGTCTCAGATCTTTTCCTTTCAAAGCCTAACGTCACTGAAACCAGGAGTTCCTGTGCCCTTCGCAATCATTGGCAGAATGCTTCAAATCCTGATCCCACCTAGTCAGTTTTGTTTCAAAGCGTATGCTTGAAGTTTTCCAAAACACCCTGCATATATTATCCTTCATAAGATACAGAGTAGTATGTGAGAAAATCTTATTATACATGAACAACAGGTGTATATGACTAATGCACATAATATGGATATTTTTCAACAAATTTTTATATAGCTTAAAAGACTTTGTATAAAATCATATTTAATATGCTAAATTTAAATCTTAGTAGATAACCTATAAAACTAATTTATGTATTAATATACATTGATGGGGCATGCCGTCATTTGTATGAGTTTTGCAATGGACCTGCCATTTCAATCCAGTTTTTTATTTATTTATTTATAATTTTATCTCTTAACTACTAGAAGTATGCCTAATCATACTTGAATGTTTCTGCTGCTGTTTTTTTTCATCTCCCAGATGACTAACTATTGATCTTGATTAGCAGATCCAGTGCATGCAGGCCATTGGGCTCCCACCACCAGCAGCTATACAGTTAAGTCTTTCTACCAATTCTGTTCACTTTCCAACCATACCAAAATTCCTTGTCGCATATGCTATATAGTGTAGTTTGTTAATATATTCTATATAGTGTAACATGCCTTTGTTCCTATCTAGTATGTAGTGTATGCCATCAGGCTCTGATTAGCTTAATGGATTTTAATAGATATGAGTAAAACTACATTTGTGTGGAACTTTTTTATCCGACTGTTGATTAATGCAAACTCCTAATTAACCCTCCTTTCCTAATCAACCCTCCTTTATTCGGGCTTGAGAAAAGCACATGATGCAAAAAGCAACACATGACTGACCTCTTTCGGTCTCCAACTCTTGCTTTCCGAAGTCTCTGAGCACATTTTACAGGCATTCTGATCGGAGGGTGTTGATCTCTTCTGGTGATTAGTGCAATGGATCAAGTATACCTGCAACAATGGAGGGTGGTGGTACAGGTTCAAACCTATCTTTTTTGCGCGCTTGTACACCCTATATATTGATGTGCATATGCACTTGTCCAAATTTTATATGAATTACGGTGATATATACCATTTGATTGATTATGTGTAAGATGGTTGCTTGTTTTGTACATGATTAATCTAATTGTGTATTTAACATGGTAGGAGTGAAATTAGAGCCAGCATACATTTGGAGCTGGTGTGTATTATGGGTGAAGCTGGATGGAGCAAAAGTGGGGCACTGGGGCCTATAAAGGTGAAGCCGTGTGGTTTGTTGGGTTCGATGCATTGTACTTTTGTTTTTGATTGGTTAGAGGACTGCTGCTTAATGCTTTTGTTCTCATAGAAATCGTTGTAACCTGTTGGATTGAAGGGTTTGCAAATGGGGTCAAGATAGGGAGCATCAAATATCTATCACTGTAGTCTACTGGAAGAATACACTTAGTTACAACATGATTTCCAAACTCTCTCTATCCCTTGGCACATATTCTAACATCTTGTCTTACACTGCACCAATATATGCTTATAACTGATTAGGGTAAATATCCCATATATATTCCTCTTGTTTATGATTCCTGCCACCTGGTCATCATCATTCTAGCATTTTTATGCTTTCACAAGTGCTTGTAGCAGGAAAACCATACCTAGATACCATTCCATGTGTTGTTTTTTCTAGAAACGGGATGTCCATTTCTTTTCTTTATGGGCTAGACTTCTGAGTCAGTCTTCCACATAATAAACTATTATGAATGAATCATCCACATGGTTTGTACTTGGTATTGGTGGTGTGAAGAAATGATACTTGCTGGAGAACCAGCGAGTTGACTGATATTTCAGATGTATTGCTGTGATTTTACTTTGAGCCCAAATGGACAGAATCGTCCCATCTCTGCATGTATCAGACCCTGTGTCTGCGATATGTATCAGTGATATAGAGTTGGTACACAATAAGCACTGATATTATATAATGAAAATATTGAAAATCTGAAGAACAAACATATGAAACCATAAACTCATCTACTGAAAATCATAATATTGGGATTTTATAAAATCATAATGTTGGGATTGTATTGCATACAGTATTTTTTATTGGTTTTAAGCTTGCGAAAAAAAAAAATGATTTTTTTATTTATCCGTACCATCTATCTGATTCTACTGCTTGAATTTAGACCATTGATTGCTGCCTTTCTTTTGACTGGTCATTTAATCACCTGACTTCCATTTAGTCCCAACATTGGCAGTATGGTTTGTGGAGAACGAATCTGATTCTAACCCCTTTTCCTGATTCTGTTATTACTAATACATTCAAGCGCACAAGCATAGCATGTTTGAACCTTAATATATTATGTCAATGGGGAATAATTGAATGCAGAGGACACCATCACTTACTGTGATAAGTGAGCAAATGGGCTCACTTTCCATCAGTGTCGGGGTCACATATTTAATTTACATATAGTGTGCAGAACTAAGAAAAAATTGTGTTTAGCAGAGCGTTCCTACTTTAAGTCTTGGCAATGGTCCAACCTATGATTAATCTAAACCCTCACACTTGCTTAACCCCAATGAACTGGCATGCTCTCCATTCAGCATTGGTAGGACTATTAGTATTGGATTCACCAACAAAGATCTGCGTTTAAAACCAGTATCTGGTGATCATCATCTGATAAGGAATGTTTTTTGACCAACCCTTAATTCACATGAAGACCTTTCACCTGCACCCTTGATTGACATGCATTCAGGTGAGCCCATGGAATGTGGTATATACCCTTTTGAAGTAGACCTTTTTTCAGAGACCTGTAGATGCATCATTATTAAAATCATGGTCATAACTCCATACTATAAGGCCTGAATCTGTACTTAAGGTGGGCTAAAGGGGCCACACAATGGGGAGATATGTGTGCGGGCGGGGCGGGATAGAGGATTTTGATTTCTTATTAGAGGGGTACGAATGCAGGTTCTGTCTGTCTCTCTCTAACAGATAATACCAGAGCGCCAATACCTCCTTTGCGCAAACATGTTTCTAATATCACCCTAGATAACCCACTCCAATGTTGCCATAAAATGATCTCTACATCCATGGAGCTCACCGTATCCAGACTCCATAAAACCCTGTAATTTTTGGAAAAGCATGCAACAGCAAACATCTCATTGGTTCCCAACCCAACACAACCCAACCCAAACAGCCACTGACCAACCCAAACACATGGAAGAAAAACAAATGAAAAAAAGAAAAGAAAAAGGTGTACCTATGATAATCCGAAACAAAGAATCAATTATAACAAAAGCGACATTGAAACTAGTGTTTTAATGCTTCAATTAAATTAATAAAGAAAAGGTGATTCACTCTCCACTCCCCATTCACTAGAAAGAAGCTTTAACTATTGCTCTCCACTACAACTCTGACAATGACTCTCTCTCTCCCTCTCTCTCTCTCTCTCGCTCTCTCGCTCTCTCAAAAAGTAACTTCATCCAATAGTCTCTCTCCACTCTTCAATCACTAATCAAAATCTCTCATTAACCCCACAAAGTAAAATATGACCTGGTTTCACTTTTCTGTGGATTGGAAGTTAAAATATGAGAGAGAGTCATGTGTTCGTTTAAGATATGATATCTTAGCATAAGCCCCAACTTATCTCACTTGCCATTGTTGGTTCTCAAATCCCAAGTTTAATTATATTATTGGAAGGGTGACTCGAATATCCATGGATTTTCTTGGGCTATCAAATCTTTCTTGATCTTTTAAAGGGTCTCTTTGAGGTGCGGAGCACTTTGTTTTAGACATGATGCATTCCAACCATGTGGGCGTCACCCAGTGACACAGGTACAGTTTCTCCTGGTTTTGGGTCTAGTGGCCCCTAAAAGTTCTTGCATTGCAACTAAATGTCTGATGCAACTAAATGTCTGATGGCTTTCTCCTATTGAGTGTGGACCGTCCGTCGGTTGGCCTTTTTTATTTATCTTTTTCTCATTTTCTTTACGGCCCATTTGGGATCCCTGGAGTGTTTCATTGAGCAAATAAGAAAGTGTTCCAGATCATACATTTCAAGTAGCAATAAATACAAGGATTTTCACCTTACAGTTACCTTAGGACCTGACATTTATCCGACAACGATTGGAGTTTAAAAGGTTCAATATCAAAGACATGAGATGCCTACTATGGCAACTGTATAGTCATACAAACAGCTTTACAGGAAGTTGTTAAATTTTAATTATTGACAAGCAAACGTCAAATCTTATGGCAACTGTATAGTTAAGACCCTATACATACATATATATATATATATATATATATATATACAGGGGTGGAGTGTTTGGAAAAATCTCATAAGGGCTATGTCCGATGGTGCACCTGTTCTATACTCAAAATCGATCGCCCCATCCGTCCCTTGTGTTTTCAAAAACCTCAAAACTCTCATTCTCCTGCAGTCTCTTTTGCATCCCCACCCCCACCCCACCCCCCACCCCACCTTGTGTTTTTCGATCTAAATACCTAAACCTAATTTCTAAATATCGCCACCAATTTTAGTAACAACATTACTATTGGCATTTTGAGAAGGGCTTCAAGATTGAAGTGATGTTTGGACTCATTGTCATCTTCTGGAAAATATGACCAAATGAAGAGTGGAACTGTACGTGTGATAAGTGTAGTAACTTTGAAAGAGATTATATGCCTGCAACAGATCCATATTATTAATTTTTTTTTTTTTTTGAAAGGGACAGATTATACAATGTTGTCATTTTCTCTACTTCCTGAGACGTTTGAGGACCAATTGCATTTGATGTCGCAAGAGAGACATGAATGCGCTTACCAGGTTACTTTTTTGCCTCTCCTTGAGCGTTGCTTCCAATGCCTTCGCCATGGCATAACAATTCACAAGATTAGTTTTCCTCTTTCCACAATGCACTGAATTATACATAAAAGTTGTATTTTAGAGTCATATAGGGAATAGTTAGATAGTTTCTTCTTTTCTGGTTTTGAGATAAAAAGACTTCAATTAATTATATGTGAGCTTTGGATTATTAATGGCTTGATTAATGTTGAGGTTTTAAAATTGAATGTGGTTTTCCAGGTTGCTATCAATATTTTAACTACACACAATGATACTCATTTTCATTACTTGTTAAAAAAAGACTCTTTTTTCTGTTTTTGGACATTCAAATATTAAACTCGAAATGGACGTATGAAGTTTTGGCATTTTCGCGATATTCAAGTCTTTCGTTGGGAGTAGGATTCCTTTACAAAATAGGCCGGGGTGCTAGTATTTTATACTAACCTAATACATTGTCCACGTCACTTAAATAAAAATTTTGGGTCCGCCACTTTATCTATAGGTACAATAAATATTTGTTTCATCCTTTATGATGAAGTGTTTGCCTCGAGTGAAATTGGTTGTGTACAGTTGGGATTGATCTTTTGTATCCCCCCACAAGTGATCTTTTGTATCCCCCACATTGGATTATCCAGACACTTACATGCGATGAGTTCCTTCCCTGGAAAATGGAGACATGCCCAACTACCACTCTAATTTAGGTGATAATTACTGCAGTTTGGTTTAAACAGATTAGATGACACTGGTTAGATGGGTTAGTTGACAGCATCATCCGGACAATGTTTTGATCCAAAGGTTTGGGTTAGCTAAACAGTGATGGTTAGCCGTTGTGAAGATTTCAGAGACAGTACTGGTTAGATGGGTTTAAACAGCTTAGATGACCCTGGTTAGATGGTTTGATTTATACCTTAAAAGAAGCAATTGAGATATACATATATTTCTGTTCAAACACCTTCATATGTATAAGTTAAAGGATCTTCATTAAGTCCATGTTTGACATCTCTATTTCCAATCATTATATATATGAAGTGAAGTGGTTTCAAATTGAAATCAGTTCCAATTCGCTCTAATTGATTTTGACTCATCCAATTTACCAATTTAATTTAGTTTGACCATAGCAAATGGGTCAGGTCGGGCTAGAGATAAATTAAGCACACTTTTTGGACGCAACTTGACCCGTGTATTTTTAATGACATGGTAAAAATTGATCATGGTATGTGATTAGACTCGAACTCAGGACAATATGGGCGGGTCAGGTCGGGCCAGAGATAAAGCACACTTTTTGGATGTAACCTGACTCGTGTATTTTTAATAACATGGTAAAAATTAATCATGGTATGTGATTAGACTTGAACTCAGGACAATATGGATTTCAAAGGAGTAATTCAGCCACTACAGCACAGAGCATCTTTTTGTTAATAGTTATCAATAAAAACTTAAAATTAGTTAATTAGGAATGGACCCAGCCCCACTTTGGAATATTGACCGAGAGTTGGAGTTTATTTACGAGGTATTTATAAAAATAACTATATTTTTAGAATATTAACCCCTATAAATACTATTGTTATTATTTTCATACTTATGCATTATACTTTAAACATAGATGATCAAACTTTTGAAATAACTATTTTATATGATTTCCTATATAGTCATTAATCTTCTATGACAACCATTTTACAATGAAACTAAATTCAAATGAATATATAATATATGGAATTGATCAACAAAAATAATAAGTTTCATAATTAATAAGAAAATGACAATATTATAGAAAAAAAACTTGCGACAACTGTATCATCATCATTCTTCTTTTTTATATAGTTCTTTTTTATGCAATTTCAAAGTATGATGACAATAACATTCCAATCTAAATTTTATAAATAAATTAATTTACTCTTTTTACAAAATAATATATCTATTTATTTTTCTTTATTATTTATTGATAATATCTTAAAGAAATCAATAAAATTAAATACATGTTTATTATTTAGCCCGGGCTAAGCACGGGCCATTGTTGCTAGTCTTTATTGTCTAATTGTCTAAGGCGGGTGGAGGTTTGCGAAATACGAGGGTCTGGCACATGAGTTTACCCTCTATTCGCTTTAAGAGAAGAAAAAGGCAATTCCTCTTAAATGAAAGGCCCCATTTCTAGGTATGTGAAAATAAAAGCTTTAGCATTATTTTTTATTTTTTATGGCTCTCCTGGAAAAAGAGTAGAGATACCAAATAAGGTCACTTGTTAAATTTCTTGGTTGCCTTCTTAAAAAGGTTAAGATCATATATGTTAGGATTACCCAAACAACTATACATTTGAACTTTATTATATAGTTGACAGGAGAACTACAATTTGGATGGTCAAGATTGGCCAATCTGCAGGGTTACTTATGGGATGGGTAAGTTGATACACAGGCAGATGATGGAGACTGAGTGACATTCTCCATGTCATTTTGATGTTTGAAGTTGTCCAGTCAAATCATCCTAGCACTTTTTTGGTTTAATTTTAGGATATTTCTCTAGCATTTTTTTTTTAAATTTTTATGAAATGATTTAGGGGCATCCTGATTTTATTTATCCATATGCAAAGGCTTTATAATCATTTATACAGGTAAGAAGACAGTAATATAACTACTATCAGCAATAAAATAGCACCGGCTAAATTAATGGTCAATAAATAAAAATAATGGACCTAAACAGTGGCGGACCTACAATATACAGATTTGTGGCGGTCGCCCTAGGTATGATCCAGAAAGGGTTAAAAGTCCCGTGCCCCATTCCAGTAAAGTGATCGCCCCACCCCAGGTCTTTAAAAACCATTCGCTCTCCGTCTCAAAGATCTCTCAAACAAAAGACCCTAGAACCCTTCAGTCAATCATTCTCTTTCTACTTCAAGCTTTGGTTTCTATACAATAGCATAGCATAAAGATCTGCCCTCTCAACAAACTTTTTATACAATATGTGGGAAGCAATATATTGATTAGTAGCAGGGTATGAGTTATTTATATGCCAAAAAAAAAAAAAAAATGTCTTTAAACCATGTAATAAGTGGAGATAATTGATAGTTGACGTTGATTTTGACCTTTTCAATTTTTAATAGACCATTGTCTGCTCCACCCAAATGAAAATCCTAGGTCCGCCACTGGACCTTAAATCCAAAATTTCAAGGAGTAAAATATTAGATGGTTAGAACCATTGAATCAGATCAATTTATTCTTTGTTTTTCCTTATCCTTGCTAGGGATTGCAACTTGGGTGATATGACCTGGATCATGCTGTTATTGTGCCGCCAAGATACTTTAATTACATACGAGTAATGACCGAAGCTTTAACAATATGAATTGTATGCATGCACCTGCTATCATCATCATTATTATTTTTATAAGGACTTGAACTCATCCATCTGCATAGTCACACTCACATTCCAAACTCGCTAAGCCACAATATGAGACACTTCATTTCACTACAAAAAAGTAACTTTTATCAATGGAATTTTTTTCCGTCGCTGAACTTACCATTTTCAGCCCCGAACAAGACTGTCAAAAGGTTTCCACCCATTATAGTGGCGGGAAAAAAATCTCCGCCGCTAACAAACCAAATATAAGAACCTTAAGCAGCGGAAAAAAGCCCCCGCTAAAAGCTTTTTTTCTCTGCCACTAAAAATTACTTATTTAGTAATATGCGCTATAATTATTAGTGATAGAAACTTGGAAATTAAAAAATGACCAACATGCAATGTTAATATGCCATGGAGATACTTCACATTCAAAGCAGTTGATAAGATGACATGATTTACATTTTATCATCTTTTGTGACTCAAACTAGGAAATTAAAATATGACCAACATGCAATGTTAATATGCCATGGAGATACTTCACATTCAAAGCAGTTGATAAGACGACATGATTTACATTTTATCATCTTTGGTGACTCAAACTTGATAGATATAACCCACGAGTTTTACATCCTAAATTATTCTATAACACTTAAAACTGGCACACTTGAACTTCATACTTTCAAGCAATCATCACAGCACAATTGAAAATAAAGGCGCTTGGAAAACTATTATTAGTTCCAACACGCTGCAGTTTATCATCACCAACATGCCGCCACTGCAGATCATTGGCACCAGGATCAGGGCAACACATAAACATCATCATTCCCGCTTGACCTGTGGGATAATCCTCCAAAGTACTGCCCATCACAATCAACTCATCTCCAAGTGATTTAAATGCCACTCCCCATCCCGTACTATGATTTGCTCTTATGGGGGCTTCTCCTAACACCTTCCATGAATTGTTCTTCTTCAAATATACTTTCAACTGATTTGTTACTGAGTCGAGCCAATAAAGCTCATTGTTGGCAACTGCAATGAGAGGGGGCGAGCGAGAGTATGCACTAGGTGCCCCCTTGATCATGTCTGGAACCAGCACCCATGTGTTTTGCTCCACATCATAGAACTCTCCGCAGGTTAGGTCCTTGCCTTGCTCGTCTATGCCTCCAATTGCATAGAACTTCTTATTCATGTAACACCCAGAGCAAAGCTTCCTACATCGGATCATCTCTGGGAGTAGCTTCCAAGATTTGCTCTCTGGGTTATACTTTTCAGCTAAATTTGAAACCTTTGGGGTTCCATTCAAAAGCCCACCAGCTACGTAGGCGAAATCTCCGCAGTTTGCAGAAGCAAATAGGCATCTAGGGTTGATCATTGAAGGCCCCTTGAACCATTTATTCATTGCTAATTCGTACCTCCAAATGACCATCCCTTGGACCTCCCTCCCTGAAACTAGGAGGTGGTTCCTCACGCTAAGTGACTCTTTGTCACTGTTTTGGAAGCAGAAGTCTGATGGCAGGCGGGGGATGATTCTACGAACATTGGTCTTGGGATTAATGACCCACCAATGGGGCTCACTGCTTGATAAGAAGAAAACCAGAGTCTCCTTGACTCCATTATCTCTCCTGATTTTATACAATTCCTCACTCATCAACAGGCCTAAATATCGCTTGTTCACAGAGCATAGCTTTGCATGGTCCAATAGAGGGGCTCGTGCTAAGATGAGTAGCCCAAGATCGTCACTCAGAGGTGGGACATAGAAATTATTTGTTTGTAGAGGTTTAACGACCTCCATAGACCCCACATTGACATCTTTATCCAAACTTTGACGAGGAGTATAAACCCTTGTCCACTTTGAACTGCTACCTGAATCCACAACCCTTTCATTGAAGCTATTCTCTCTCTCTCTCGACATGGTTCTCTCCTAAAACATAACAAAAAAAAAAAAAATAAAAATGATGAAGATTGGCGTAGAACCTAATGCTAGGTTGAAATCACACAAGACGCAGGATGAAAGGAGCTACCTTTCTTTCTTTCAATAGCAAGCAAGGGAGGGAAGAGGAGGGTCTAATGGGGTGGGTGATGTACTAGGGAAGAAGACACTGAGTTTTGTATTATGTGGAGTGAGATCATAGGGTTAGGACTTGATGGGCTGGGGAGAGAGGGAGGAGGACACAGAGCGAAAGGTGGGAAAGATAGAGAGAGGAGCAGGGGTTTTTATGGATGGATTGACAGTGCTGTGCTGTCTCTCACTCCTATTCTAAGACTAGTTTTCTGGACCTTTATACTTGTAACAAATACTATAATTGCTGTTCATGTATTTGGAACTTTTTTTTCCAAGTTCCTTCTTGTTCTTATTATTAGATTGCATTGTGAGGATGATATTTCTTAGACCCTTGTCACATTAATTTATAGTCATGAAGTAATGGATACATGATCTAACATTTTAAGTAAATAAGATGGTTAGGTCCATTGGATTAGATTTATGTCGTAATTATCTGAATTTATGTTGAGGTTATCCTTATTTTTATTAGAGGAATATGATTTATATTGTGGTTATCCTCACCTTCACTGTGACTGCAACTTGTACCATATGACGTGCATGCATGCCATTGTGCCAAAATGGTATATAGGGTGGCAAGCTTTTCGTTTAAACCTCACCATGGACACAACTAGTATAGTTTAACGTGGATGTTCTTGTCATTATGCCATTTGTATACTAAAATAGAGGACTCTCAATAAGGTATCATAGTTAAGGTTTTATCATCGCTAGGTTTGCAACATGGACAATGACCTGCGTGCTATTATCATTATGCAACTTACACATGTAATACTCTTGATAAGGTAACAATGGTAATAGCATTCATGTCATTTTCTAAGTTCAATACCTATGCAGAGGATTTTTAACATGTAAAATAAGCCACCTTTTCAACCATCATGGCATAAAAATAGAATGCTGGTCATATTGTCCAAGTTCCCTATTGTTCTTATTATTAAATTGCATTGTAAGGCTGGCATTTCTCTGACTACTGTTGCATTAAGACAATAACCACCGAATTAGCAGTCATGAAGTTATATATGGATATAGAATCCAACATTTCAAGTAAATAAGATGGTTAGATCCATTGGATTGCATTTATATTGAGGTTATCCTCATCTTCATTAGGTGAATGTGAATTATATTGTGGTTATCCTCATATGCACTGTGACTGCAATTTTTAAAATATGACTTGCATGCATGTTATTGCCATTATGCCAAAATGGTTGATAAGGTGGCATATGTATATGTTTTCCATTTTAACCTCACTATGGACATGGCTCGGACAATTTTAACGTGTATCATTATGCCACCTGCACATGTAGGACTCTCGATATGGTATCATAATTTATATTTTATCCTAGCTAGATTTTATCATAAATTCATAATATGACCTCCATGCTAATATTATCATTAATTATGCAACTCACATGTAAGATTCTTGATAAGGTATAATGGTAGTAGCATCCAAGTCATATTGTCCAAGCTCAACACCTTTTTTTTTTTTTTTTTTTTGAACCTAGCCAATAGGATTTGGGACGTAAGAGAAAGCCCACATATACAAGAAAAGACAGCTTGTACAAGTGGAAAGAAGGTCCATATAAATGAAAAAGAAGCATGCACAAGTAGAAATAAAGCCCATATAAATAAGAAAAAGTGTAATGTACCCAAGATTCAAACCCTATATAAATTAGGTTCTTGTCCAAACTCAACACCTAAAGACGATTTTTACCATGTAAAATAAGCTATGCTATCAACCATCATGGTATAATAATAGCATGCAGGTCAATGTTGTTCAACTTCCTTATTGTACTTATTATTATATTTCACTGTAAAGATGACATTTCTCTGACTACATTAGGACAGCAGGCGATAGCATCCACATAATTTATAGTTGTGAAGTAATGGACATGAAAACCACCTTTAGGAATGGACCTTTAAAATTATAACATGAGACTTATCTTTAAAAATTATCTATTAGGCCGATCTTTACAAATTATAAAATGAAACGCACCTTTGGGGTCAAAAGCTGATCTCTCTGGAATTTGAAAATGCTACCATGCCAAATTAGATTTTCCACATTTTGCAGAACAAACCAAAGGAAGCCAAAGTTTCTAACCAGCAGTTTGGATTGAACATATGTCCAATCTGATCCACCCCAACTTTCTAAATCACTTTATATAACCACTCCAAAGGGAGGGAGAGAGAGAGAGAGAGAGAGAGAGAGAGAGAGAATAGACCTTGGAGAGAGAGAGAGAGAGAGAGAGAGAGAGAGAATAGACCTTGTCTTTTATGTACCAAATGTATGAGCGGCACTTATATAATATTCCAAGCGTTAGGCCTGACATCAGGCAGTTTCAGAATGAGAGTGGGGGAGACATGTATTAAACTCCAGAGTCCCCACTTCCAATCCACCCATAAAACCCCCTTCTCCTCTCAGGCTCTCACTCTCACACTCCTCTCTCACAGTCCATGGCTCGTCTTGGTCCTTTAAACCCTGACCCCTAGAATACCACCCCCCCCCACCCCCCGCGCCCCCCCTTCCCATGGCAGCTGCTGCTTCTTTATCTTCTCTGGTATGCTTCGTCTCTATCTACCTTTCATATTCATCTCTTGCATGCTAGTGATTCCTCTAATGCAAAAGAACAGAAAGCTCTCTCCTTTCTACCTGTTATGCAAACTTCAACTTGGCAGTAGATTTTCAATCGGTTTTCTGGGTTTTTGTTGGATTTTAAGAGAGACCCATGTCGAGAGAAGGAGAGGAAACCTCCCCAATTGATTCAAATGAGGAAAATGGGAGGGTTGCTAGACGTAGGAGATTGGTTGGAGATTTCAATGTGGGGTCTGTGGTGGTCGTTGAACCTCAGGATGCAGATTATTCCTATGTCCCGCCTCTGAGCGACGACCTCGCGCTGATGATCCTGGCGCGGGTTCCTTTATGGGAGCAGAGGAAGCTTTGTTTTGTGAACAATCGGTATTTGGGTCTTTTGAGGAGTGACGAATTGTATAAGATTCGGAGAGAGATTGGAGCTAAGGAGACCCTGGTTTTCTTCTTGTCGAGCGGAGAGTCCCACTGGTGGGTCGTTAATCCCCGGACCAGCCGGTCTAGGATTCTGCCCGTCCTGCGGTCGGACCACTGCTTCGAAGCAGGCGACAAGGAGTCGCTCTGCGTGGGCTCCCACCTCCTAGTTTCAGGGAGGGAGTACCAGGGGTTGGTCATTTGGAGGTACGAATTAGCAATGAATCAGTGGATTAAGGGACCCTCAATGATCAACCCCAGATGCCTATTTGCTTCTGCAAATTGCGAGAATTTCGCCTGTGTGGCTGGTGGGGTAGCGAATGGATCACCTGATGTGTCAAATTTTGCTGAGAAGTATGACCCAGAGAGAAAATCGTGGGAACCGCTCCCAGGGATGATCAGGTGCAGGAAGCTCTGCTCTGGTTGTTATATGGATAAGAAGTTCTATGTGATTGGCGGAGTAGATGAGCAGGGCAAGGACCTCACCTGCGGAGAATTCTATGATGTGGAGAAGAACACATGGGTGTTGGTTCCTGACATGATAAAGGAGGCACCTAGTGCATTCTCTCGCTCGCCCCCTCTCATTGCGGTTGCCAATAACCAACTTTACTCGCTTGACCCATTGACAAATCAGCTGCAGGTGTATTTGAAGGAACGCAATTCATGGAAGGTGTTGGGGGAAGCCCCAGTAAAGGTGAATATGGGATGGGGAGTGGCATTTAAGTCGTTGGGAGATGAGTTACTTGTTATAGGTGCAGCAGAGCATTCTCCTACTGGTCATGCAAGGATGATGATGTTTAGGTGCTGCCCTGATGCTGGTGCCAATCATCTGCAGTGGCAGTATGTTGAAACTAATGGGAACTATACAAGCGCCTTCATTTTCAACTGTTCCGTGATGGTTGCTTGAACAATAAACTTTGGAAGAGTCAGTTTAAGTATCTAGAATAAAAGGCCAATAAAAAAGGATTAGCAAGCACCTTATTTTGCTTTCAATTTGGTCTTGGATAGCAAGAAACTTGGAGCATCTACTTGGAGGTGATAACTTGTCTTGCTTTCTTGATTAATATATTTATAGCTTGCGGGGTGTCCTCTAAAAGAATTGAAGGTGTAGTGACTCGTTTATTTCTATTTTTATCAAACATGTGGTTTCTAGAAACATAAGTCTGCGAACAGCTGTTGCTGCCTGCCTTCTAAATCTCTCTTCTCCACAATTGAGTTTGATCTTAAATGGTTCTTGTTTGGTTTTATATTTCTGGATTAAGCCTTTCTTTCCTTTTTTTATTTTATTTTTATTTTTATTTTTATTATTTTTTTTCTGCTGGCGATTCATACACACATCCATGCTGCTACTAAACATGTGTGCTTTTTGTATGTTAATCCAAATTAGTTAAGTTATGGACTCCGTTATCCATTTGCCAAATTGTAACTGCATGGATATCTATTGAATGCTCTCTTATGGTTGATCAAATAGTTGTTAAAACAAGAACCTTCTTTTTGCCTTCATAGAAATCCACTGCCTGTCTGGTTAAAAAAAAAAAAAAAAAAAACCCTCTGATGATTCTGATTATGTAGAAATCCCATAAGTTTTCAAAATTTGTATTAAAGTTATATTTGTAATTCTATGGTGAAAGGTACATTCATAGGCGATATAAAGATAACCCTGGTTTTACTATTATGAATGTTTCAATATTTTCTTATTATTGGAAGTGCTTTAATCGTGTCGCTTCTTTACCATAAAACCCAAATCATTTTTTTTTCTATTAATTCTATTTGTGAACTGTCAGTTAGAAGCTAAAGATTCTATAAAGCTTGAATATCCCTCTTTCTTCTAAAATCAATAACAAATTCAAATCCAAGAAACCTCAATGTCCTCACTACTTTGCTATTAAATACTATTTTATCAAAGATAAAAAACCCAAAACATTCTCTCCTCTTGATGACTGCTTTATCTCAATATTCCAAATTGCTTTTAAAGACTAATATCTTTCTTCTTAGAAAAAGATGATGATAACAATGAAGATGGAGAAGAATGATGAGAAGAGTGTCCCATCTGCATGTACTTATTTTGTTTGGGGTATGATGATCAGAATAATAACTCATATTAGTGACAAGAAAGGAAGTTCCATGAAAAAGGGCATCTTTAGAAGTTCAATGAAAGAATCAGTAAAAGGGCAATTGAGATTTTGTCTAGGTGACATAGAATCTAAAAACCTTCTCACAAAACCACCTCTAGGTTGAATGGTAATATGTGTGTGAGAGGCCTTCTTGCAACTCTTCTTTCTTGCGGTGGATGTGTTTGAAAGGCAGAATCCCACTCAAGGAGTCAAAACTTACCACTTCCTTCAGTGACTTGATGGGGAAACCACCTTCTTGTGACTCATCTTGCTTGCGGTGGAAGTGTTTGAAACGCTGAGTCCCACTCATAGAGTCAGAGCTAACCACACAACAGCAGCTGATGCATCTCCTCTGGGGTCAAGTATCTCAGATTCTCATCCTGACATTCCAGAACAAAATTGACACTTTGGACCATACTTCTACCTGGTCTATGCTAATCACTATGTTTTCTATCTCTTGGCAGCTTTTACTCTGGCATTCCCCAAGATTTATAGAGTTGTAGAGGTGTATTGTATGGTCAATTATCAGGTACAATATGTGCATTGTTGGTTGATATTTGAAATGTATTTGTATTGTTTAAGGAACATTGATATGGAAATACATTATTACTTATATGACGTGTTGTTGTTATGTTGTTGTATAATGAAAAGAAAATGGTATTGGGATATGGACAACCTTTTTCCCCCCTGTTTTTACAAATCAAAATTTAGAATGTATTTAAAAGTTATTTTTAAGATAACCATCTTAGGATGAAATATATATGGTATCCAATTGAACATAGAGAATGCTTTTATGGAAGGGTTTTTCATAGGAAATTGATCTAATTACACATCACAATAAAGAAGAGATGTTTAAAGGTTCTTCTGGAGTGTTAAAAATAATTACATATTTACCCATACATCTGCATGTGGCTCTTAGGGAAACTTTTTCATCCTTTTTAGATGTGTTTATATTGATTTCCATGGATCTTAATTCATCACCCAACCTTTCTGTACCCTAGCTAGCTTCATATTGTTACTCTTACATACATCATAGTGCAACTGGTCTCTAGTGTGCAACTTCTTTGCTAACCACACTAGATTTTGGAAGCATATATAAGAACAAAAAAATGAAAAAGAAAAATGAAAACCTCGGGAAGAAGCCTCTAATTATTTGTGTAGAACTTTTTTCTGCAAATAGGTAAATTGCAAGGAATAATTCAACAAAGAAATGACATCTATTGATCGGCTCAGGCCAGCCTATCACTCTGATTTTATGGGCTATGCTTCTAGAATGGGGCACCATTTGGATAATTATGTACAATCATCTTGCCACTTTACATTCTCTGTGTGCATTCTAATGGGTTACCATGGTCTGCCAGATTGTATTGTTTCAATTTTGTATTAACACAATGCTTTGAGAGACATTATGCAGTTGCCCAGATAATTTCTGCCATCTAGAAGTTCAAAATATGAATTGAATTCAACAAGTGCCTTTTTCACGTCCAATCCAGCTGATTGGATTGCACCTATGGGCTTCGGAAGCAAGTTCTGCGGTAAGAATATGGCAGCTGATTCGTAGGTAAAGAAATCTCTTCTCTGCATAATTGGTTAGGAATTGGAGTTGTCTATTAAAAAAAAAAAAAAAAAAAAAAACAATGTTGGAGATTTCTTAGCCAAGAAAGGTTCCAGTGGAGAAATTTTGTATTGTGGGTATTTTGACCTAATTGTGATGTATGTTGCTTGCTTTTGCTAACTGGGCCATCTGTTATCATAGGGAAGTAAACTAGGATGCCATTTTTAATTGCTTTAAGTAACTCCTTTATGATTCCTATTTGATAACCAATTCTATTTTTTAATTGCTGCAACTCCTTAATGAAGTTGTTATGAACCTTTTGACTGAAGGGCGAAGGACATTTCCATTCTAGTATGTTCTCTAAAATATTCATGCGCCAATTCTCTCGTAACTCTAACATTACCCTGTAACCATATCCAGCCCACTAATCGAATACAATTTTTAGTTTCTTTTTTTTGGTGTTTTGACTAACAGCAGAGGTGATGCTTTCATGACCTGATGTTGTTTGTGTAGTGGTAGTCACATAAAATTTTGAAGTTCCTTACAAATGTTGATAGATTTTGGAGCTTTTAGTTGTTCATGTTGTCATTCTCTTAACATTTTGAATATCTGCTGCTATTCATTTCCTTTGTTCCAGTGCCGGGTTTTTCTTGAGAGAGACTGGTTTCATGGTTCTAGCTTTCCTTACTGTAATTCTTACCTATGGTTTCATAGGAGATATTCAAGGCATACCATAGGGTTTGTCCAAAATTCTGGCCAAAAAGTTTGCCCAAATAGCACTACTCGTGCAAAATTCATTAAGCATTGGCCCTTATTTGACACTTACTTGAATTATACTCACCAGTTAGATTAAAATTTCTAAATCATAAGGCGAGGCAAAAGTCAAAAGTGACCTGAATTCCCAAACCAGTTATAACAAGTTAGGATTGAATCTGAACTCAACTCAGAAGTAACAAGTTATAAAAAAAAAAAAAAAAAAAAGGTAGATTGGAATTCTGATTTACTAGTTGGTCCAGGTTTGTGATGGAATCATGTCCTTGCAAACAAGCCAGGCCCTGCAGGCCCAATCAAGTGTGAGGTCAGCCCCAGTAGCAAAGCCAAGGACAGTCCATAAGGCCCAGGCTTTTCTAGGCCCATCTGAACAAGACAGGCCTGCACAGGCCCAATTGAGCGGTCTAAATAGATTGCATGTCCCACTTGTACAGCCCAATGCAACAGAAGCAGAGATGCCCCCCTAAACTTTTCCCAGAAAGCCAAAGGTTCCTCTTCCCTGGACAGAAATCCAAAGCTTTGCTCAGACCCATCCCGTGGGTTAGTAATTCTTGATCAATTTATCAATTTCTGAGATGGGCTTCTCTTCTTAAGGCTTGTACAATTAACCCAGGCCCACATCTGTGCCATCATCAGGTATCCTTTACTATGCAATTTAGTGTCATCAATGCCGTGGAAATCGGATCATCTCCTTGTGGGGCCCACTTGAACCCCATCAAAAGTCTCCTCGTAACCATGAGAGATTGTAGCCATGGGAAAGAAGCATGCTCGCTATTATAGTTAGTTTAGAATTAGAAGTTGATATTGCTAACATGGAAATTGGAATTCACTCATCTAAAGATCCTACAAATACTTATACTTGAATTCATTCTTCAAAGATCCATTAGAAACTACAGTCCCAAGCAACTTTCTGCTCTTGACCGATCCAATCCGACCAAAGAATTGAATGGAGTGAAAGGAGGGAAAAAGAACAACAATTAGACGATCTGAGTGATGATCTGACGGTGGAGATTCTGCGTTCCTTGCCACTAAGCTCCATCATCTGACGCATCCACGTCTGTAGATGGTGGCGATTCCTGCTCACTCGCAGCTCATTGTTCCTTACCAACACCATCAACTTCTTAGCTGCTTACATTGGCGATGATGATGATGATGATTACTTGCCATACATGTACCTAGAAAGAGGCCAAAGAGGAATGCAGATTTCAGAGCTTGATTTCTGTATTGGTTTTCCACGTAACAGACCTTACATCTACTGGATTCTGGACTCGTGCAATGGATTGCTCTTCCCCATCCTTTTCATCCATGACATGGATGATCTCGATGCATTATACATCTCTAATCCATGGACCAAAGAGTTTGTTCGTCTTCCAAAATCAACTAAGTTGAGTCAATTTTCTCTATGTGGACTTGCATATGAAAACAACTCCACACCCATCAATCTGAGTTACAGCAATGACAATGTAGCCTTGTACAGGATTGTGATCACGCGTAGGATTGAAGTTTACCCTGACATGGAAGGTGCATCCAATGAATTCGAGATCATGGATCAAAATAGTAGCCGTTCACATCCGTAGCGTCCGCTACGGCCGCTTCAGGGTGTGAAATTTTTCTACTTTTTAAAAAATTTAAAAATGCATAATGATACTTATTTCTTTTCTTTTTCTCCCCAAATAAATTTTTTATGTAACTCTTCAACCCTTTTATTTTTAAAAGAATACCAAAAAGCACACGATCTCGCCGAATTATAGTGGATATGGAGAGTTTTTCTCAAGGTCTCACATATATACAAGACCTCATACAATAAGGCCTCCTTACTTCAGTTACTTTTGTAAGATTTTTTTGACGATTTTTTCAAATCATACCATTACGCTGCTACATAACCCTGCTTTGCTACGTAGTGCTGGCTACGCCCGCCGCTTTTCATTCTTGTTCGAGATCAACTCATTAGATAAGAAGAGGTGTCAATTGCTTGGTTGTGCGTCTGAACTCCATCCCGGTCACTGCGAGGGTAGGCTAGACCAAAACTCGGTTTATTGCAACCAATTCTTTTATTGGCACTGCTCTAGTGAAAACCATGCGCACGTGTTCAATTTGGAAACTGAAACATCCTCTTAACTATTTGGATCTGCCGCGTGACCATGATGCAACCGCAATCTATTAGAGAATATTGAGTTGTTAGAGGATTGTTAGAGAATTGTTATGATTTGGATAAGAGTTAGTTAGAATTTGAATTTGAAATATGTTTGTGATGGGCAGCTGCAATACATTTGAATATGCTCTGCTTGCAATCGGCTATACGTATAGAAGATGTCCATGAGTGATGTGGATGGTCAATATTATTGCATAATGTAAGCTTTTTTTTTTGCCAATGGACTATGGAATTTACCAATCTATAGACACGAGTTGCCAAAGGAGATGATGAAGTTCTCTTCTGCAACAATGATATTGTGTCATTTGATATGAAGAGGAGGGGAGTCCGAGTTTGAGACACTCCCTAGAAGGAAAATGCATTCATCTGGAGTTGGAGTTCTTCCGATACACTCTTGACTACCCAGTGCATGCATATCTGAGAGGTAAAGCTTATTGTTATTATGTTATATGCTTCTTCTTCTACATGAGCTTCTGTTTTTTTTTTTTTTTTTATTGTCTTGTAAATGCAACAAGTTTCCCATCAGAAGATGGTATGAGAGAAGAATTCTTAAACAGTATGTACTTCAAAAATTAGCAAATTTGGACTATGGTATCAAAAGCTCAGTGAAACTCATAATATGAGTTATTGAGATTCTGAAACTCGATCGATTTTCCTTAAATTAATCGGAGCTATGGCCAGGGCAGCGGTCCTGTGATCAGGCAGGTGATCTTGCAATCAGGCCGGCAATAATCTCATGCATAATTTTCCTATTTTTTCTTCCAATAAGAATCTGTATCAAGCATATTTTGTCCACTCATTTATCCAAATCTTATCATCTCGCCATGCTCTTCAAGCCGCACTCGATCTTTTTTGCAATAAATCTAATGGGCCACCAGCACTGACAAACTGAAAATCTTTGATAGAGATTTTTAATTTTTGAATAGACCCAGGGCCATCGTTTCATCTCTAGATGGGCATAAACTATTTTCCACTTTATATATACGCTATAGGAATCATTTTTGATTGGTGGGCCTCATCGAGGTGGCTAGTTGGGTTCTGATATATAACCATTGTTTGCTCTGCAATCAGGTCTCATAAATGCAGTGGAAATCGGATGAAGATCCTTGCGGGGGCCCACTTGGGATCCATCAAAGTCGCCTTTTAAGAAGTTTCTATTATATAATATATTAAGTCGGAAGATTTTGGATCTAATTTTCACAAGAGCAAGTTATTTTCTATTTCTAGTACAACTCACATACTATTTTTCCACTTTTCACAAATATACAACCCGACTTATGGACTCCCATCTTCCCTTATTCCAAGTTACATACGATCTTTTCTCTTTGTGATACCCATGCTTAGTTCTGTTTTTTTTTTTTTTTTTTTTGCTAGTTTTCTATTAAAGGAAGAGTCCTCTTAGTATCTTTCTTTATAATAAGATACAGACCCAACAAATAGAAACTCCTAAAGATTTAGGTTCGATTAGGTGGGCCTAAGTCAAGAGTTAGGGTTGGACTAAAAAAGAAATCATATAAGAGATGTATACTTTCTCATCTGATTTGATCATCAGACACTATTTCTACTTTCGCTTCTCCTTTGATCAGCCAACCAGTGCAATTAAATGGAGGGACAAAAGGGACGAGGAAGGGTTGCAACAACAACAACAATAGAAGATCTGGGTGACGATCTGACGGTGGAGATCTTGCGTTCATTGCCACTAAGTTCCATCATCTCATGCCTCGTAGTGTGTAAAAGATGGCGAACTGTGATATCTTGCAGTGCATTATTAATGCTCTCCAAATCCATCAATGTCGTAGCTATTTTATATCGTGAGTTTAACGGTTACACGTACCTAGAGAGAGGCCAAGGAGGAAGAAGGCAGAAGATTTTTTCAGAGCCTCCTGTCTCTATTTATATTCCAAAAAGAGACTACGATGACCGGAGTCACCGGATCGTGGTCTCCTGCAATGGATTGTTCTTCTCATGCTATTATTTTTGTTTCAACAATGGTCCTTCGCTAAGGTTTAATCTTGTCAATCAGTGCTTCATTTGCAATCCATGGACCAAAGAGTTTGTTCACATTCCAGGCCCAACAAAGCCGTGCAAATTCTCTCTATATGGACTCGCCTTTGAAAACAATTCAAGCCACAACAACAAGAAGAAGTTAGCCTTGTACAAGATTGTGTTGGCACGTAGGATTTCCACCAATGAAAAGGAGTCACCTTATAAATTTGAGATGTACTCATCCGATAAAAACAAGTGGCAATGGCTTCCAGAAGCCCCCAGGCCCAAACACCATAGTTATTGCAAGTCAGACCAAATTGCTGCTTATTGCAACCGAGTCTTGTATTGGCAATGTCGACGTTGGAAGAAGGAGCACGCACTCATGTTCAATGTGGAAACAGAAAGCTTTGGTAATTTGGATCTACCGGGAGCTGATGATGATGATGAGAAAGAAGAAGAAAGGGTACTTTGCAGATGGTTGAGAGAAGACGAAAGGGTACTTTGCAGCAGGTTGACAGAGTGTAATGGGCAGCTGCACTTCATTCGAATAGGCTCCACTTATGGAAGATTAATCATTTGGAAGATGACGATGAGCGGTGGATGGTTAATATTGTATAATGTAGACCTCAGAGGAGCAGTGGAGAGCAACTTGGACCTTTTTCCAGACTATGGACCAAAGAGAGGCAGAGCAGTGGACCTTTCTGGATTCTTGGGAATTATAACTATAACCATGAGTTGTGAAGGAGATGATAAAGTCCTGTTAGAGGATACTTATCCTACCAGGATTTTATCATATGATCTGAAGAAGGGTGTGTTTGAGTTGGTCTATAAATACAGCTGGCATTCTTCGTGGAAGTTCTTTCGATACACACCCACTACCAAGTTCATCTCGGAGAGGTAAAACTATTATATGTTAGATGCACATGTTGCCAATGATAGGAGACTTGTCATGAGCTTCTGTTTTAGTCTTTTGGATGCAACAAGTATCCCATCACAAGGTAAATGTGAGATGGGCTCGTGATGTTAGTTTTGAATTTAATTTCTAAATAAGGTTAAATTTTGAATTAAAATAGTTTCCTTATTACCTTTTATAAAATTATATTTGGTAAATCCATTTTTGGGATTTTAACATATCCGTCCTCCTTAAATTTGGTTTTTCCAATTTCTTGATCTGAGTTCAAATAATGTCACCACAGTCGCTTGGCTTTGTCAACATTTTTTCAAAGCCTTTTTGCCCCCGATCCTATCATGAGAATAATATATATCACAAAAATTGAAAAAACTCCATGATATCATAAGACCGTCCCATGATGCAGGAATGAAATTGGAAGAATCGGGTTTAAGAAGGACTAACATGTCAAAACCCCTTTAAAGTGTAAAGTATTCTCTCTTAAAAATTTCTGATAAAGTTTCTATTAAGATTTAGCTTTAATTGAGCTTCTATGCTAACAAGTTCACGAAGTCTTGGACACCAGGATTCAACAACTAATATAAGTTTTGTTATCTAGATTAAAGATTTTGAGTTTAAGAAGATCTGAAAGTATGAGATAAATTTCAGCACAGTTTTTTTATTTTTGTGGGAATGATGTTAAGTGTGTATATATCCCAAAGAGAGTAATTCTCTCAGAAGTCGAAACATTATTGGACCTCTGAGACAATTTCAGATTTTGCAGGCTACATTCACCAACACTCTACACTCCAAATTCAGCCTACTGCTAAAATTGAAATTATGTTATCGAGAAATACAAATTATTCAAGTTCAGAAATGGTGTATGAAATCTAATGCTTCAACTGGTAGATTAGGGGACCATTGTAAGACCCCAACCCAGCCAAAGTTTGATTAGTACTTAATTAATCTTAATTAGGTGCCTAATATGTATTTTGGTTGGTTTTATGATGGATTAGTTAGATCAGTGGGATTTGACCTTAGTTAGGTAGAGGTATGGCCTTACGATAATTTTAATTTTGTGGGTGTGTATTTCTAGTATGAGTTGGTCTTCATGTGCATTTCGTCTCGCACTTTCTCTACTTCAAATCCTATATGTGGACCCAAACCAATTTAATCCAACACAACTCAAATCCAAGCCCAAATCAAACCAAAAGCCCCATTTCAAGATTCATCTTAATAGCATGGGCTTGCATGCAATGGCTAAACTCAACTCCCATTTAAACAACCCAACCAGCCACGTTTTCCCCCTCATTCCTCCCCTTCATTCACTTCATCTGAGAGAGAGTTCTTCTTCTCCTTCCTTTCTCCTTCATTTTCTTCATTCTCTTCTCTCCATCTCTCAATTCTAACTGAAAGCATTCAACCCGCCCAAGGTCAGGTTAAGTCCTACAATCAGGCCTGGCCCTAATCAACCATCCTCTAGAGCTGGACCCATTTTAAGATTTGGGTCTAAATCTGTGTCCACTAACTTACACCGAAATAAAGCATGTTCTTAGAAACAATATAATATGCGAAACTTTCCTATGGGTCAATTGATTCAGGTTTCAAGACCAAGCCCTCAATCGGACGTAGGTTCGGGCATTACACTCAACACGACCCAACTCCAAACCAATCCTATATTCATCTCTAGATGGGCCCAAACTATTTTCCGCTTTATACATTAGCTTAGGAATCATTTATGATTGGTGGGCCTCATCGAGATGGCCAGTTGGGTTCTGAGATATAACAATTGTTTGCTCTGCAATCAGGTCTCATAAAAAAATGCAGTGGACAAGATCCTTGCGGGGGCCTACTTGGGATCCATCAAAGTCATCTTTTAAGAAGTTTTTATTATTATATATAAAGAATGCAGGTTTTGGATCTAATTTTGATTTTGCTTTTAAATTTTGACCTAAATTTATTTTTTATTTCTAAAACCGCTAGCAAGTTATTTTCAGTTTACAACTGTCATACTCTTCATCTACTTTTCACAAATATACAAACCCTACTTATGGACTCCCATCTACCCCTATTCTAAGTTACATACAATCTTTATCTCTTCATGATACCCGTGATTAGCACGGGTTTTTTGGGCTAGTTTTCTATTAAAGGAAAAGTCCTCTTAGTATCTCTCTTTATAATGAGATACAGACCCAAAAAATAGAAACTCCTAAAGATTTAGGTTCGATTAGGTGGGCCTCAGTAAAGAGTTTGAGTTGGACTAAAAAGGAAATCATATAAAGAGATGTTACAACCAGAGATAATTACAGGAGACTTAAACAGCTCTGCACGTTTCAACTTTCTCGTGTGATTTGATCGATCATCAGACACTGTTTCTACTTTCTCCTCTTATTTGATCATCCAACCAGTGCAATTGAATGGAGGGACAGAAGGGAGGAGGAAGAACAACATCAACAATAGAAGATCTGAGCGAAGATCTGACGGTGGAGATTTTGCGTTCATTGCCACCAAGTTCCATCATCTCATGCCTTGTAGTGTGTAAAAGATGGCGATCTCTGATATCTTGCAGTGCATTCTTGCTCACCAAATCCATCAATGTTGTAGCTACTTTTTATCGTGGTTTTGACAGTTTCACGTGCCTAGAAAGAGGCCAAGGAGGAGGAATGCAGAAGATCTTTTCAGAGCTTCTTGTCTCTATTTATTTTCCAAAAAGACAATACGATGACCGGATCTTGGTCTCCTGCAATGGATTGTTCTTCTCATGCTATTATTTTTATTTCAACCATGGTCCTTGGCTGAGGATTAATCTTGTCAATCAGTGCTTCATCTCCAATCCATGGACCAAAGAGCGTGTTCGCATTCCAGGCCCAACAAAGCCATGCCAATTCTCTCTCTGTGGACTCGCCTTTGAAAACAATTCAAGCCACAACAAGAACAACAGCTTAGCCTTTTACAAGATTGTGATGGCACATAGGATTTACACCTATGAAAAGGAGTCACCTTATAAATTTGAGATGTACTCATCTGATAAAAAGAAGTGGCAATGGCTTCCAGAAGCCCCCAGGCCCGAACACCATAGTTACTGCAAGTCAGACCAGATTGCTGTTTATTGCAACCGAGTCTTGTATTGGCAATGTCGTTGGAAGAAGGAGCACGCACTCATGTTCAATGTGGAAACAGAAAGCTTTGGCCATTTGGACCTACCGGGAGCTGATGACAATGATGATGATGATGATGACGATGAGAAAGAAGAAGAAATCGTACTTTGCAGCAGGTTGACAGAGTGTAATGGGCAGCTGCACTTCATTCGAATAGGCTCTGCTTATGGCCGATTAATCATTTGGAAGACGACGATGAGCGGTGGATGGTTAATATTGCATAATGTAGACCTCAGAGGAGCAGTGGAGAGCAACTTGGACCTTTTTCCATTGCATAGAACAAAGAGAGGCAGAGCAGTGGATAGCAATTTGGCCTTTTCTGGATTGTTGGGAATTATACCTATAGGCATGAGTTGCGAAGGAGATGATAAAGTCCTGTTAGAGGATACTTATCCTCACAAGAGGATTGTATCATATGATCTGAAGAAGGGTGTGTTTGAGTTGGTCTTTCAAAAGGAGTTAGATGACAGGGATTCTGTGTGGAAGTTCTTTCCATACACACCGACTACCAAGTTCATCTCTCAGAGGTAAAACTATTATATGTTAATGCATGCACATGTTTGTTTGAATTTTTTTTTTTCTCTCTTTAACATTGTCTCCAATGATAGGAGATTTATGTCATGAGCTTCTATTTTAGTCTTTTGGATGCAACAAGTATCCCATCAGAAGGTAACTGCGAGATGTGCTTGTAATGTTAGTTTTGAATTTAATTTCTTAATAAGGTTAAATCTTGAATTTAAATAGTTTTCTTATTATATTTTATAAAATTCTATTTGGTAAATTCATTTTTGGGGTTTTTAGTCATCCTTAAATCTAATTTTTTCAATTTCATGATCGAAATTCAGATAAGGTCACCACAGTCAACTCTGATCAACTTTTTTTTTTTTTTTTTTTTTATAACTTTTTTGTCCCGTATCCTACGATATCATGAGAATGGTATATATTACAAAAACTAAAAAATTTCATGATATCATGGGACTGTCCCGTGATGTCATGTCGCAACATCTTACAGAAGAAAATTTTGAATGATAGAACATGAGAAATGGTAGTAATATGTGTATTACTTATTACAAAATGTCATTTTTCATATCTTGTAAAAAAAAAAAAAATCCTCGTACTAGTTGACTTTCGTGGTATTAACTAAGTTTCAGTCATGAAATTGGGAAAATCGGATTTAAGGAGGACTAATATGTCAAACCCCTTCAAAGTGTAAAGTATTCTCTATTTAAGCTTCCATGCAAACAAGTTCACGAAGTCTTGGACACAGAGATTCAACAACTAATAAGTTCTGTTATCTAGATTCAAGATTTTGAGTTTAAGAAGATCTGATAGTGTGAGATAAAATTTTAGAGAAAAGGTTTTTTTTTTTTTTTTTTTTTTTAGAATGATAAAAATTGAAATTATGTTATCGAGAAATTTAAATTATGCAAGTCCAGAAATGGTGTGTGAAATCTAATGCGTCAACTGGTTCGTTAAGGGGCCATCATTATAGGAATATCCAACTTAGGACATGGTTACTTTGCTCTTATCAATAGAGAGCCATAAATGGCTCTGTTCTTATTAATAGAGAGCCAGCAAGCTACTTTTTTTGTGGGGAGTGGGCTTAGGCAGGGTGATCCTTTATCCCCTTATCTCTTCATCTTCATGGAAGAGATCCATAGCCTGAACATAGTTAATCTAGTTTCTCAGCAACTTGTGACTCCGATATATAGAGCTCCTGCCTCTCCCACTATCTGTCACTTGATGTTTGCGAATGGCATCCTTCTCTTCTTCCAAGCTTTTCCTAGGAGTATTCAAGCAATCAAGGATGTCTTGGAAGTTTATCAATTGGCTGCTGGCCAGCACTTCAATCTCAGGAAAAGTCATGTTCTCTTTGGCAACAACAGGCAGTCCTTCAAAGTCAGAGTTCAGAGATCCTTAAGCATTTCTCAGGCCTTTTTCCCTGTTAAATACCTGGGAGTCCCTCTTCATTGGTAGCCCCAAAGCTCACTTCTTTAAAGTTTAAAGGATTCCTTTAGGCAAAAGCTCTCATGCTAGAAAAAGAATCTGCTCTCCTTTGCTGGGAGAGTCATCCTAACTAAGCATGTGCTGCAAAGTCTTTCCATTCACATCCTGCTTGTTCTCCCCATCCCTTCTTCGGTCTGCATCTTCCTTGAGAAATGGATGAGGAACTTCCTCTGGTCCGGAGGTCCTGCCCAATCTAAGAGGTGCCTCCTTAATTGGAATTCCGTTTGTTAGCCTAAGTCTAAAAGAGGGCTGGGCTTTCGTCGCATCAAAGATCTGCTCCTTGCCAATTCAATCAGGTTAGGCTGGGCGGCTTTCTCCTCTACTTCTCTGTGGGCTTCTTGGTTCAAAGCTAAGTACTTCAAAGGCTTCTCTCCGTGGCACCCTTGCTCCCTCTCCTCTGGCTCTTGCATCTGGAGACCTATAAAGAGAAATTCGCGTTTTCTCTTTCATAATAGCCACTAGGTTTTGGGTGATGGCAAAAGCGCTAGCTTCTGGCACGATAAATGGCATGGGCCTCTTGCCTTAACTCAAATCTTCCCTGAGATCCCTTTTCCCTGGTCTCTGGGCGGGTTCTGTTCATGCAGTCTTCTCCAACAGCCAAAGGCTTCTAAGCCTCCCTCTGCCCCAATAGGTGCTCTCCTTCTCCTCATCTCTCCTAGCCTCCTTCTCCTTGGCAACCGAGCCTGATGTGCTGGTTTGGTCTAGCTCTAACTCCTCCATCCTCTCCTTTGTTGCTGCCTGGAAGTCCATCAGACCCAGACGTCCCCCCTGCCCTTGGTATAAGTTTGCCTGGAATAGCGTCCTTAAGCCTTCTGTGGCTTGTCTTGCTTGGAAATTGTTCCATAACAAACTCCCTACCAATGCATGGGCTCAATCCATTGGAGTGCACTTGGCGTCATCCTGCTACCTTTGTGGGTCTCACCGGGCTTAAGTTTTCTCCATGTTTTTCCTCTGCCCCTTTGCAACCTCCTTCTGGGATTGGATTCAGCTTAAAGGTAACTTCAAGTTTGGTGCTTCCAACTCAGTTTCTTCCAAGTGGGACTCCTTCTCTACTAATTCCTGCCATTCAGCCAAGAAGGGCTTGGGAGCCCTCTTCATCATAGGCATCTTCAGTCTTTGGAAGGTTAGGAATCAAGCCGTCTTCTCCAGTAAGCCTCCTTCTCTAAACTCTACAGTCAATTTCTTCATTTTGGGTGCTTTTGCTTCTATGAGGTCCATGTCTACCTCTTTTTCTAATCCTACTCTTCTCTCCTTCATGCTCTTATGTAATAAGCCCTATCATCTTTTAAGATAGTGCTTTGCTTCTTTTTCTTTTGAGGCTTTCCCTTTCTTTGTTTGCTGCTCCCTCCACATCCCCCCCCCCCCCCCCCCGCCTCGCTTTTTTTTTTTCTTCTTCTTAAGTAATTCATATTTTGCAATTCAGCAAAAAAAAAAAAAAAAAAAAAAAAAAGAAAAACTTAGGACATGGTTGCTTATATGCCCCTTAATAGCTCTGTAGCAGCTGTAAATAAGTCCCCCTTTGGGAATTGAGGTGGCTGTAAAGACCCACAATGATGCTACTTAGTTGGCCCTTTTAAGGCTGTAAAAACTACCTCAATTAAGGCCCTTTAATTTTGTTGACTATGGAGCCCATGTAAAAACCAGCCTGATCAGGGCCCTTTATAGGACCTTCTTTTGGCTGTAATATCATGTACCTTATAAGTCTTTGCTAATCAATGGTTTTCGATGATCAATGGTCCCTATGAATGTAATTTTCCATTGGCCTTCAACTCTATCCAACTTGTTCAAACCCCACAATCTGGCCTGACCCTAATCAACCAGGCTTTAATTGCGTTGGGCTTTATATTAAGTTGGGTTTGGATTGGCTTATCTAGAATTCAGATTGATGCAAAACATGACCTGATCCTCGCAAATTGAACCCTGCCCAGTTTTGCAGGTCCGTTGTTGGGCCTAAAGGCTAGTTTGACAATCCAATTATACTGCAGAGGTATAGGTTCTGCATTTCATAAAGCATATAACCTGAATATTAGCGCATTTGGCATCATGCCAGGAACATGTTCCCAATGTTCCTACGAGATGAGACTGTCGAAAACATGTTCTGGCAAGTGTAAATTAATTACTGTTCCAATTTTTTGTCTTCCCGGTGGGAATCCCAAAAACCTGAAAAGAAAGTTGGAACTAAAGAACTTTGTATTTATAAGAACAATTGTTTCTTTTGTTTTATCTCTTACCTTCTAAAGAAGCCCATTTAAAGGCTCCAGATCCTCTCACGCATCATAGAGGGTACATGATCACATTCACAAAATGTGGGCCCATATTATAATTCTTATAATGGTAGGACCACATTGTAAATGTTATGAATGTTGGTGCCACATTATAACTTCTAATGGTGGGTCCCATGTTCATAATCAAAGAAAAGTTGGCCCCACTTTGTAATTTCTAAAGATAGGTCATATGGTCACAATCACAAATGGTGGACCCATATTGTAAATCCTTGGGCTTGCATTGTGAATCATATGAATATGAACTCCATGTTCTAATTTTTAAAGGTGGTAACCACATTGTATTTTCTAAAAGTTTGTCCCGTGCTCACAATAAAAAAATCTCACCCCACATTATATATCGTATAAAGGTGGGCTCACATTTAAATCCTATAAATACGCTCCATATTTTAATTTTTAAAAGTGGGCACCACATTGTAATTTCTAAAGGTAGGCCCCGTGTCCACAATAATAAAAAAAAATGTAGCTCCACTTTGTATCTTATTCTAAAGGTGGGTCACATTATTAAAATCACAAAATGCATACCGGCATCGCAAATCTTATGAATGTGGACCCCATATATTAATTTCTAAAGGTGTGTACTATTAATTTCTAAAGGCAAGTCTCGTATTCACTTTCACAAAAAAGGTGGCCCAAGTGGGCCCACATTGTAGATCTTATGAATGTAGGATACATTTTTTATTTCTAAAGGTGCGTACCACGTAATTTCTATAGGTGGATCCCATGTGCGATAATTATAGAGTGCTGCAAATAATATAAAAGATTGGTCCCGCATTGTAAATCCTGTGATTCTCTTGCTTCGAACATAAATTTTATAGTATTACCAAAAGGTTTTGTATAGCATATTCTTACCATAGTAGTTTAATATAATGATATCAAATAAATCTCAGCACGATCTGATCTCAACACAATTTAGTCTGAGCAAAAAATTGACAACAACATGAAAATGATGTCAAAGGGGCCAAAGTTGCCAGTCAAGTACTTCCAAAGGGTCCTTTTTTCTTTCTTTCTTTCTTTTTTTATTTTTTATTTTTTATGACGAGGAACCACCGACCCCCTCTAGTTGACAACACCACCCACTAACACTTTTTGTCGGATAAATCTTACTATCTCTTGGTAATTAGGGTAAGGTTTTTTCATATCAGGGCCCCGCTATTTGGACCATCTTGATTGGTTTCTCTACACGCAACATTATGTGATAGGAGATTGAGTCAGCATATATATATATATATATATATATCCAAGTGGACCAGAGTGTATGGCCAAAATATGTGGACAATCCCTTAATTACAGGATCCAAACATATCAATTGCAGTTGTATTGCTTCACAAAGATATTCTTTCTAATCTTTTGTAAAAGATTATAATAAATACAAGCTATGAACGCGCCTACAAGATACTGTGGAAATCCTCCATACCATTGAAACTTAGATCAAAGGATAGGGGGATCTAAACCATATAAAGAGATGTAATTACAAACCGAGATCATAGGAGGTTTAAGAGAGAATCAATCTAATTGGAGCATATCTCTCTCTCTCTCTTCCTTCGAAGAGGTTTCTATTTCCATTTCCAAGATTACCAACTCTCTCTCTCTCTCTCTCTCTCTCTCTCTCTCTCTCTCTCCTTCCTTGGAAGAGGTTTCTATTTCCATTTCCAAGATTACCAATTGTCTTTGGTAAGCTCTTCTTTTTCTTCTTTTTGAAACATTTTAGAGTAAATTAGCAATAGGTCCCTGAAATGGAATGTGTAGAGGCTCTAGCCCACGCAATTTCTATTTAAGGGCTTTGGTTCACGCAGCTAAACATTTTTACAGACAGAGGTCCCTATGTTCGCACGATCATATATTTCGTGATTGATTTGCCCTTTTAATTGCTTAGGCATAAAATTTTAAAATTTAAAATTTTAAATCATGCATTCTATTTAAGATGAAAAGACATCCAAGTAAAACTTGTAATAAATGGTAGTGCATGCCATGGATGTGATGGCCAAGTTCGACATCACGACACCTACGAGATATGTGGACCGTTCGGATTTCTTCCTCGCAATCCTCTCGTTTACGAGGACGGCTGAGATCTAGCCTGGTGCCTAATTGAACTGGGTCGGTATCCCACTTGCGTTTCTGCAATAGAATCTTGTTATGTTCTGCAACAAAATCTGGAATGCAGTGCCTTGCTACTGATTCTTCTCAATCTCCGGCGACGTGCGGCGTTGCACGGTGGTCTCTAGCTGGCGAAGAACGACCGACGGAGCTGATATCAGTAAGCCCGAGTGACGTTGCGATTCCGGCGCCGTGTGCGCAACTAGAACTCCGGCGGTGGCGGGTTTGATGTTCTGTGACTTTCCCAAAATTGAAATGGAACTTCAATCTTATTTTTTTCTTTTTATCTTAATCTTAGGCCTTGTTTGGTAAGTCTACTCTTATTTTGATAGAGCCATATGAAATAGAGGCATCCAAAAAAAGAGCCATAAAAAACAGAGGCTGAAAGCAAAAACATGTTTGGTATTACACAGATCTATTTTAAATAGTTTGTTTGGTATACCCTCTAAACCCTGTTATTTAGAGGAGTAGTTTATGTCATAAAGTAAAAAAAAGAAAACTTACAACATTTGGTATCCTATACTGACCGAAGAGAACCCATACCAAAAAAGGCCAGGAGGCAACAATAGATCTGCTGGCAATGCTTTTTGCTCATTTTTTTTATCACTATACTTTATGACATGATAGATACTGCATTGCAGTCATGCGACTGTGCAAAGCACCCAGTTTCAATGCATCGAGGAGCAGATTTGACTTAACATCTTTTGCATGCATGGCGAGTGACTGCGGGACACCAGGTGACTCGAAGAAGAGATAGCACTTGCAAGGGTGGGTTGTAGAAGGACAAACGCCTGTCACACCAAAGGTCAGACTTTTGAAGTGGATGAGACTTGAGGTGATTGTCAGCTTCTGGTTTATCCATCTAACAAGGTGTACTCTGTCCACTTGTAGGTACTGTGGTGCTGGACGTACGAGAATGTCTGGAGGCCATTCACGAAGATGGGTTTTTGCATTGCAGAAAGGGTTTTGTGTTACAGAAACAACGAGAATGAGGAATTTATGTGAGGGGATATTCGTTGGAAATAAAATTCCGTCAGGGTCATTTTTGTCCTAAAAAGTGGCTTCAGCCTCTGCTTTTTCAAGAGGCATTATCTCTTATTTCTATGTGCCCATTTTTGTGGCATTTTCATTTTAGAGGCTTTGCCTCTTTTGTTCTAAAATATGCAGAGGTTATAAAACACTACCAAACACCCCTATTTTTCAAAACCTCTGTCCGCTTTAGAAAAATAGATGTTTAGAGGCAAAAATAGACATGCCAAACAGGGGCTTACACTTGTCAAAACAAGACAAGATTTTAGTTTTGGACTCAGAAGCCAACGAAGAATGCTTCCTCTAGTTTCTGTAACGTGTCGAATTTGGGCACTAGCTTGTCTGAAGCAGAAGATTTACTTCCCTATTGCACTACTGCAACCGTCAATACTCTGATCTGGATCTCCGATTGCTGATTTTTTCGGTTGCTGCGGTGGAGATTCCGGCCATTGATGGCTACTTTTTGACCTCGAAAGAAGAGCAATGGAGAGAGAGAGAAAGCGTTTCAATTCAAATTACAAGAGAGACTTACCCATTGTTTGGGAAGGAGGGAAAATGTGGGGAGGAAAAAAAGGGGGGGAAAGGTGGGGGAAATTTTTTTGGAGGGTGTTTGGGAAAGGGGGGAGGAAAATGGAGGGGATGGGTGGGGGGAAAATGGGTGCAAAAATTTCCCCCAAAAACTGGGGGGAAAATGGGAAGAGGAGGGGAAAATTGTCAAAATTACTAAATTGCCCTTTATATGTAAAAGAGAATTTTAAAGTTTTTACAAAATTAGTAAGGACAAAATGGTAATTTTCTCTATCTCACAGACAAACAAAACCCTACTTTTTCACTTTTCCTTCCCATACTTTTTGACTTTCCAACAAGAAGATGTAAAATTAATTTTACCTCCCTCCCCTCCGCTTCATTTTCCTTTCCCCTCAAATTTTCCCTCCCTCTCCCTCTCCCCTCCCAAACGGACCGTTAGAGAGAAAGAGAGAGGGGTTTTTATTGGAAGATTGTATGGGATTTGGTGAGAATAACTGATGTGCCACGAGGTTCACGTGAGAATTACAATCAATGACGGAGTTGCAGTTGATTGTAATAGAAAGATCGCTGCAGATTTGGTTTCGTTTTTTTGAAGCAAACAAAGAGTACATTGTCCTGTTTTCTGCAAGTCTCAAAAGGATTCGGTTTCTCAGTTCCGATAAAATTAATCTGAGTTTTTGATTTTTTTCTCAAATTTATTTGATTTTTGCATAAATTTATCTGAGTTCTGAAACAAATGTATCTGAGTTTTGGACAAATCTATTTGAATTTTTGGCTATTTATCTGAGTTCTGGAATAAATTTATCTGAGTTCTGAACAAATCTATCTGAGTTTTGGCAACTTTATTTGAGTTTTTGAAAAATATAGTTGAGTTTCTGACAAATTTATCTCCATTTTAAAAATTTTAACTGACTTTTTGAACGAATCTTTTTGTATTTTTGGCAAATTTATTTGTATTTTCTTAGATCTATTTGTGTTTTTGAATTTTATTTGTGTCTTTTGAAATTTATTTCTATTTTCCAAAATAGATTTAACTGAGTTTTGACAAAAATACTTGAGTTTTTGGCAATTATTTTTTGAAATTTGAAAATTTGGTTTATCATAGTTTTGGCAAATGTATTTGCGTTTTTTTTTAAATTTATTTCTATTTTTTAATTTTATTTACGTCTTTTGAAATTTATTTGCGTTTTTTAAAATTTATTTGTATTTTTTGAAATAAATTTAATTGAGTTTTGACAAAAATACTTGAGTTTTTGGCAAATTTTTTAGAAATTTGAAAAATTGATTTATCTTAGTTTCTTCAAATGTGTTTGCGTTTTTGAATTTTATTTACGTCTTTTGAAATTAATTTGGGGCCTTTTAAATTTATTTGCATTTTTTGAATTTTCTTTGGGTCTTTTTGAAATTTTATTTGAGTCTTTTGAAATTTATTTACATTTTCTGAAATTTATTTGGATATTTTTAAATTTATCTGCGTTATTTTTGAAATTTATTATTTTTTAAATTTATTGTTTTTATTTTTGAAATTATTTCGCTTTTTGAAATTTGTTTGCTTTATTTTGAAATTTATTTGTGTATTTGTAGAATTTATTTGAAAATCTCATTAATATGATTCCATTAATTATGGTCAAGTAAAGGGTAGTTGATCATTATTAATGGGATATCCCACCAATCATGGGATATAATTTAAAAAGAGGGCAAATTGAACATTTCAGGTATGAAAAAATGCAAGTGAAACCTTTGGCTGCATGAGTGCATGAGTTCTTTTTTTTTTTTTTTTTTTTTTTTTTTTGACTGTTTAACGACACCCACCTTACGTACTACTTTCTCCTCTGACTGATCATCTGACTAGTAGCTAGGTACTACTGAATGGATGGAAAGAAGGGAAGAAGCCGAAGAAGAAGAAGAGGAAGAAGAACAAAAATAGAAGATCTATGTGACGATATGACGGTGGAGATTTTGCGTTCCTTGCCACTAAGATCCATCATTCGATGCCTTGTTGTCTGTAAAAGGTGGCGATCTCTGATCGGTTGCAACCCATTATCCGACATCAACACCATCAATGTTGTCACCAGTTATGATTATTATCTTGACACATACAGGTGCCTAGAAAGAGGCCAAAGAGAAGGAGTAGTGCAGCGGATTTCAGAGCTTGACCTCTCTTTTGGTTCTCCAAACAAAAGAGAATACGATTATAAGTTCGAGGCCTTCTGCAATGGACTGCACTTCTCATATTATTCGTTCCGAGGAAAGGATGGTTTCATAGAGTGCTACGTCTCCAATCCATGGACCAAAGAGTGTGCTCGTCTTCCAAACCCAACCGAGTTTCGCTATCATTCTCTATGTGGACTCGCCTTCGAAAACAATTCAAGCGACGACGATAACAACAATGTAGCCCTTTACAAGATTGTGAAAGTTAATTTTAATTGGATTGAGAGTTAAAAGATTACTTGTAACATCGAGATGTACTCATCTAATAAAAAGAAGTGGCAATGGCTTCAGGCGGCCCCAGAACTTGAAACCTATTCTTATTGCAACTTTGAGAAAATGAAAGGACTCGGGTCAGCCAAGAGCAAGGCAAAGACTTCGTCCCATAAGTTTTCAAAATTTGTATTAAAGTTATATTTGTAATTCTATGGTGAAAGGTACATTCATAGGCGATATAAAGATAACCCTAGTTTTACTATTATGAATGTTTCAATATTTTTCTTATTATTGGAAGTGCTTTAATCGTGTCGCTTCTTTACCATAAAACCAAATCATTTTTTTTTTCTATTAATTCTATTTGTGAACTGTCAGTTAGAAGCTAAAGATTCTATAAAGCTTGAATATCCCTCTTTCTTCTAAAATCAATAACAAATTCAAATCCAAGAAACCTCAGTGTCCTCACTACGTTGCTATAAAATACTATTTTATCAAAGATAAAAAACCCAAAACATTCTCTCCTCTTGATGACTGCTTTATCTCAATATTCCAAATTGCTTTTAAAGACTAATATCTTTCTTCTTAGAAAAAGATGATGATAACAATGAAGATGGAGAAGAATGATGAGAAGAGTGTCCCATCTGCATGTACTTATTTTGTTTGGGGGTATGATGATCAGAATAATAACTCATATTAGTGACAAGAAAGGAAGTTCCATGAAAAAGGGCATCTTTAGAAGTTCAATGAAAGAATCAGTAAAAGGGCAATTGAGATTTTGTCTAGGTGACATAGAATCTAAAAACCTTCTCACAAAACCACCTCTAGGTTGAATGGTAATATGTGTGTGAGAGGCCTTCTTGCAACTCTTCTTTCTTGCGGTGGATGTGTTTGAAAGGCAGAATCCCACTCAAGGAGTCAAAACTTACCACTTCCTTCAGTGACTTGATGGGGAAACCACCTTCTTGTGACTCATCTTGCTTGCGGTGGAAGTGTTTGAAACGCTGAGTCCCACTCATAGAGTCAGAGCTAACCACACAACAGCAGCTGATGCATCTCCTCTGGGGTCAAGTATCTCAGATTCTCATCCTGACATTCCAGAACAAAATTGACACTTTGGACCATACTTCTACCTGGTCTATGCTAATCACTATGTTTTCTATCTCTTGGCAGCTTTTACTCTGGCATTCCCCAAGATTTATAGAGTTGTAGAGGTGTATTGTATGGTCAATTATCAGGTACAATATGTGCATTGTTGGTTGATATTTGAAATGTATTTGTATTGTTTAAGGAACATTGATATGGAAATACATTATTACTTATATGACGTGTTGTTGTTATGTTGTTGTATAATGAAAAGAAAATGGTATTGGGATATGGACAACCTTTTTCCCCCCTGTTTTTGCAAATCAAAATTTAGAATGTATTTAAAAGTTATTTTTAAGATAACCATCTTAGGATGAATTATATATGGTATCCAATTAAACATAGAGAATGCTTTTATGGAAGGGTTTTTCATAGGAAATTGATCTAATTACACATCACAATAAAGAAGAGATGTTTAAAGGTTCTTCTGGAGTGTTACAAATAATTACATATTTACCCATACATCTGCATGTGGCTCTTAGGGAAACTTTTTCATCCTTTTTAGATGTGTTTATATTGATTTCCATGGATCTTAATTCATCACCCAACCTTTCTGTACCCTAGCTAGCTTCATATTGTTACTCTTACATACATCATAGTGCAACTGGTCTCTAGTGTGCAACTTCTTTGCTAACCACACTAGATTTTGGAAGCATATATAAGAACAAAAAAAAGAAAAAGAAAAATGAAAACCTCGGGAAGAAGCCTCTAATTATTTGTGTAGAACTTTTTTCTGCAAATAGGTAAATTGCAAGGAATAATTCAACAAAGAAATGACATCTATTGATCGGCTCCGGCCAGCCTATCACTCTGATTTTATGGGCTATGCTTCTAGAATGGGGCACCATTTGGATAATTACGTACAATCATCTTGCCACTTTACATTCTCTGTGTGCATTCTTATGGGTTACCATGGTCTGCCAGATTGTATTGTTTCAATTTTGTATTAACACAATGCTTTGAGAGACATTATGCAGTTGCCCAGATAATTTCTGCCATCTAGAAGTTCAAAATATGAATTGAATTCAACAAGTGCCTTTTTCACGTCCAATCCAGCTGATTGGATTGCACCTATGGGCTTCGGAAGCAAGTTCTGCGGTAAGAATATGGCAGCTGATTCGTAGGTAAAGAAATCTCTTCTCTGCATAATTGGTTAGGAATTGGAGTTGTCTATTAAAAAAAAAAAAAAAAAAAAACAATGTTGGAGATTTCTTAGCCAAGAAAGGTTCCAGTGGAGAAATTTTTGTATTGTGGGTATTTTGACCTAATTGTGATGTATGTTGCTTGCTTTTGCTAACTGGGCCATCTGTTATCATAGGGAAGTAAACTAGGATGCCATTTTTAATTGCTTTAAGTAACTCCTTTATGATTCCTATTTGATAACCAATTCTATTTTTTAATTGCTGCAACTCCTTAATGAAGTTGTTATGAACCTTTTGACTGAAGGGCGAAGGACATTTCCATTCTAGTATGTTCTCTAAAATATTCATGCGCCAATTCTCTCGTAACTCTAACATTACCCTGTAACCATATCCAGCCCACTAATCGAATACAATTTTTAGTTTTTTTTTTTTGGTGTTTTGACTAACAGCAGAGGTGATGCTTTCATGACCTGATGTTGTTTGTGTAGTGGTAGTCACATAAAATTTTGAAGTTCTTTACAAATGTTGATAGATTTTGGAGCTTTTAGTTGTTCATGTTGTCATTCTCTTAACATTTTGAATATCTGCTGCTATTCATTTCCTTCGTTCCAGAGCCGGGTTTTTCTTGAGAGAGACTGGTTTCATGGTTCTAGCTTTCCTTACTGTAATTCTTACCTATGGTTTCATAGGAGATATTCAAGGCATACCATAGGGTTTGTCCAAAATTCTGGCCAAAAAGTTTGCCCAAATAGCACTACTCGTGCAAAATTCATTAAGCATTGGCCCTTATTTGACACTTACTTGAATTATACTCACCAGTTAGATTAAAATTTCTAAATCATAAGGCAAGGCAAAAGTCAAAAGTGACCTGAATTCCCAAACCAGTTATAACAAGTTAGGATTGAATCTGAACTCAACTCAGAAGTAACAAGTTATAAAAAAAAAAAAAAAAAGGTAGATTGGAATTCTGATTTACTAGTTGGTCCAGGTTTGTGATGGAATCATGTCCTTGCAAACAAGCCAGGCCCTGCAGGCCCAATCAAGTGTGAGGTCAGCCCCAGTAGCAAAGCCAAGGACAGTCCATAAGGCCCAGGCTTTTCTAGGCCCATCTGAACAAGACAGGCCTGCACAGGCCCAATTGAGCGGTCTAAATAGATTGCATGTCCCACTAGTACAGCCCAATGCAACAGAAGCAGAGATGCCCCCTAAACTTTTCCCAGAAAGCCAAAGGTTCCTCTTCCCTGGACAGAAATCCAAAGCTTTGCTCAGACCCGTCCCGTGGGTTAGTAATTCTTGATCAATTTATCAATTTCTGAGATGGGCTTCTCTTCTTAAGGCTTCTATAATTAACCCAGGCCCACATCTGTGCCATCATCAGGTATCCTTTACTATGCAATTAGTGTCATCAATGCCGTGGAAATCGGATCATCTCCTTGTGGGGCCCACTTTAACCCCATCAAAAGTCTCCTTGTAATCATGAGAGACTGTAGCCATGGGAAAGAAGCCTGCTCGCTATTATAGTTAGTTTAGAATTAGAAGTTGATATTGCTAACATGGAAATTGGAATTCACTCATCTAAAGATCCTACAAATACTTATACTTGAATTCATTCTTCAAAGATCCATTAGAAACTACAGTCCCAAGCAACTTTCTGCTCTTGACCGATCCAATCCGACCAAAGAATTGAATGGAGCGAAAAGGAGGGAAGAAGAACAACAGTTGGGGATCTGAGTGATGATCTGACGGTGGAGATTCTGCGTTCCTTGCCACTAAGCTCCATCATCTGATGCATCCACATCTGTAGACGGTGGCGATTCCTGCTCACTCGCAGCTCATTGTTCCTTACCAACACCATCAACTTCTTAGCTGCTTTCATTGGCGATGATGATGATGATTACTTGCCATACATGTACCTAGAAAGAGGCCAAAGAGGAATGCAGATTTCAGAGCTTGATTTCTGTATTGGTTTTCCACGTAACAGACCTTACATATACTGGATTCTGGACTCGTGCAATGGATTGCTCTTCCCCATCCTTTTCATCCATGACATGGATGATCTCGATGCATTATACATCTCTAATCCATGGACCAAAGAGTTTGTTCGTCTTCCAAAATCAACTAAGTTGAGTCAATTTTCTCTATGTGGACTTGCATATGAAAACAACTCCACACCCATCAATCTGAGTTACAACAATGACAATGTAGCCTTGTACAGGATTCTGATCACGCGTAGGATTGAAGTTTACCCTGACATGGAAGGTGCATCCTATGAATTCGAGATCATGGATCAATATAGTAGCCGCTCACATCCGTAGCGTCCGCTACGGCCGCTACGGGGTGTGAAATTTTTCTGCTTTCCAAAAAATTTAAAAATGTATAATGATGCTTATTTCTTTTCCTTTTCTCTCCAAATAAAATTTTTATGTAACTCTTCAACCCATTTATTTTTAAAAGAACACCAAAAAGCACACGATCTCGCCGAATTATAGTAGATATGGAGAGTTCTTCTCAAGGTCTCACAGATATACAAGACCTCTTACAATAAGGGCCCCCTTACTTCAGTTACTTTTGTAAGATTTTTTAGACGATTTTTTCAAATCATACCATTACGCTGCTACATAACCCTGCTATGCTACGTAGTGCCCGCTACGCCCGCCGCTTTTCATTCTTGTTTGAGATCTACTCATTAGATAAGAAGAGGTGTCAATTGCTTGGTTGTGCGTCTGAACTCCATCCCGGTCACTGCGAGGGTAGGCTAGACCAAAACTCGGTTTATTGCGACCAATTCTTATTTTGGCACTGCTCTAGTGAAAACCATGCGCACGTGTTCAATTTGGAAACTGAAACATCCTCTTAACTACTTGGATCTACTGCGTGACCATGATGCAACTGCAATCTATTAGAGAATATTGAGTTGTTAGAGGATTGTTAGAGAATTGTTATGATTTGGATAAGAGTTAGTTTGAATTTGAATTTGAAATATGTTTGTGATGGGCAGCTGCAATACATTTGAATATGCTCTGCTTGCTATCGGCTATACGTATAGAAGATGTCCATGAGTGATGTGGATGGTCAATATTGCATAATGTAAGCTTTTTTTTTTTTGCCAATGGACTATGAAATTCACCAACCTATAGACACGAGTTGCCAAAGGAGATGATGAAGTTCTCTTCTGCAACAATGATATTGTGTCATTTGATATGAAGAGGAGAGGAGTCCGAGTTTGAGACACTCCCTAGAAGGAAAATGCATTCATCTGGAGTTGGAGTTCTTCCGATACACTCTTGACTACCCAGTGCATGCATATCTGAGAGGTAAAGCTTATTGTTATTATGTACGTTATATGCTTCTCCTTCTACATGAGCTTCTGTTTTTTTTGTCTTGTAAATGCAACAAGTATCCCATCAGAAGATGGTATGAGAGAAGAATTCTTAAACAGCATGTACTTCAAAAATTAGCAAATTTGGACTATGGTATCAAAAGCTCAGTGAAACTCATAATATGAGTTATTGAGATTCTGAAACTCGATCGATTTTCCTTAAATTAATCGGAGCTATGGCCGGGGCAGCGGTCCTGTGATCAGGCAGGTGATCTTGCAATCAGGCCGGCAATAATCTCAAGCAAAATTTTCCTATTTTTTCTTCCAATAAGAATCTGAATCAAGCAGATTTTGTCCACTCATTTATCCAAATCTTACCATCTCGCCATGCTCTTCAAGCCGCACTAGATCTTTCTTTTTGGGAAGAATTGCAATAAATCTAATGGGCCACCAGCATTGACAAACTGAAAATCTTTGATAGAGATTTTTAATTTTTGAATAGACCCAGGGCCATCGTTTCATCTCTAGATGGGCCCAAACTATTTTCCACTTTATATATACGCTATAGGAATCATTTTTGATTGGTGGGCCTCATCGAGGTGGCTAGTTGGGTTCTGATATATAACCATTGTTTGCTCTGCAATCAGGTCTCATAAATGCAGTGGAAATCGGATGAAGATCCTTGCGGGGGCCCACTTGGGATCCATCAAAGTCGCCTTTTAAGAAGTTTCTATTATATAATATATTAAGTCGGAAGATTTTGGATCTAATTTTCACAAGAGCAAGTTATTTTCTATTTCTAGTACAACTCACATACTATTTTTCCACTTTTCACAAATATACAACCCGACTTATGGACTCCCATCTTCCCTTATTCCAAGTTACATACGATCTTTTCTCTTTGTGATACCCATGCTTAGTTCTGTTTTTTTTTTTTTTTTTTGCTAGTTTTCTATTAAAGGAAGAGTCCTCTTAGTATCTTTCTTTATAATAAGATACAGACCCAACAAATAGAAACTCCTAAAGATTTAGGTTCGATTAGGTGGGCCTAAGTCAAGAGTTAGGGTTGGACTAAAAAAGAAATCATATAAGAGATGTATACTTTCTCATCTGATTTGATCATCAGACACTATTTCTACTTTCGCTTCTCCTTTGATCAGCCAACCAGTGCAATTAAATGGAGGGACAAAAGGGACGAGGAAGGGTTGCAACAACAACAACAATAGAAGATCTGGGTGACGATCTGACGGTGGAGATCTTGCGTTCATTGCCACTAAGTTCCATCATCTCATGCCTCGTAGTGTGTAAAAGATGGCGAACTGTGATATCTTGCAGTGCATTATTAATGCTCTCCAAATCCATCAATGTCGTAGCTATTTTATATCGTGAGTTTAACGGTTACACGTACCTAGAGAGAGGCCAAGGAGGAAGAAGGCAGAAGATTTTTTCAGAGCCTCCTGTCTCTATTTATATTCCAAAAAGAGACTACGATGACCGGAGTCACCGGATCGTGGTCTCCTGCAATGGATTGTTCTTCTCATGCTATTATTTTTATTTCAACAATGGTCCTTCGCTAAGGTTTAATCTTGTCAATCAGTGCTTCATTTGCAATCCATGGACCAAAGAGTTTGTTCACATTCCAGGCCCAACAAAGCCGTGCAAATTCTCTCTATATGGACTCGCCTTTGAAAACAATTCAAGCCACAACAACAAGAAGAAGTTAGCCTTGTACAAGATTGTGTTGGCACGTAGGATTTCCACCAATGAAAAGGAGTCACCTTATAAATTTGAGATGTACTCATCCGATAAAAACAAGTGGCAATGGCTTCCAGAAGCCCCAGGCCCAAACACCATAGTTATTGCAAGTCAGACCAAATTGCTGCTTATTGCAACCGAGTCTTGTATTGGCAATGTCGACGTTGGGAAGAAGGAGCACGCACTCATGTTCAATGTGGAAACAGAAAGCTTTGGTAATTTGGATCTACCGGGAGCTGATGATGATGATGAGAAAGAAGAAGAAAGGGTACTTTGCAGATGGTTGAGAGAAGACGAAAGGGTACTTTGCAGCAGGTTGACAGAGTGTAATGGGCAGCTGCACTTCATTCGAATAGGCTCCACTTATGGAAGATTAATCATTTGGAAGATGACGATGAGCGGTGGATGGTTAATATTGTATAATGTAGACCTCAGAGGAGCAGTGGAGAGCAACTTGGACCTTTTTCCAGACTATGGACCAAAGAGAGGCAGAGCAGTGGACCTTTCTGGATTCTTGGGAATTATAACTATAACCATGAGTTGTGAAGGAGATGATAAAGTCCTGTTAGAGGATACTTATCCTACCAGGATTTTATCATATGATCTGAAGAAGGGTGTGTTTGAGTTGGTCTATAAATACAGCTGGCATTCTTCGTGGAAGTTCTTTCGATACACACCCACTACCAAGTTCATCTCGGAGAGGTAAAACTATTATATGTTAGATGCACATGTTGCCAATGATAGGAGACTTGTCATGAGCTTCTGTTTTAGTCTTTTGGATGCAACAAGTATCCCATCACAAGGTAAATGTGAGATGGGCTCGTGATGTTAGTTTTGAATTTAATTTCTAAATAAGGTTAAATTTTGAATTAAAATAGTTTCCTTATTACCTTTTATAAAATTATATTTGGTAAATCCATTTTTGGGATTTTTAACATATCCGTCCTCCTTAAATTTGGTTTTTCCAATTTCTTGATCTGAGTTCAAATAATGTCACCACAGTCGCTTGGCTTTGTCAACATTTTTTCAAAGCCTTTTTGCCCCCGATCCTATCATGAGAATAATATATATCACAAAAATTGAAAAAACTCCATGATATCATAAGACCGTCCCATGATGCAGGAATGAAATTGGAAGAATCGGGTTTAAGAAGGACTAACATGTCAAAACCCCTTTAAAGTGTAAAGTATTCTCTCTTAAAAATTTCTGATAAAGTTTCTATTAAGATTTAGCTTTAATTGAGCTTCTATGCTAACAAGTTCACGAAGTCTTGGACACCAGGATTCAACAACTAATATAAGTTTTGTTATCTAGATTAAAGATTTTGAGTTTAAGAAGATCTGAAAGTATGAGATAAATTTCAGCACAGTTTTTTTATTTTTGTGGGAATGATGTTAAGTGTGTATATATCCAAAGAGAGTAATTCTCTCAGAAGTCGAAACATTATTGGACCTCTGAGACAATTTCAGATTTTGCAGGCTACATTCACCAACACTCTACACTCCAAATTCAGCCTACTGCTAAAATTGAAATTATGTTATCGAGAAATACAAATTATTCAAGTCAGAAATGGTGTATGAAATCTAATGCTTCAACTGGTAGATTAGGGGACCATTGTAAGACCCCAACCCAGCCAAAGTTTGATTAGTACTTAATTAATCTTAATTAGGTGCCTAATATGTATTTTGGTTGGTTTTATGATGGATTAGTTAGATCAGTGGGATTTGACCTTAGTTAGGTAGAGGTATGGCCTTACGATAATTTTAATTTTGTGGGTGTGTATTTCTAGTATGAGTTGGTCTTCATGTGCATTTCGTCTCGCACTTTCTCTACTTCAAATCCTATATGTGGACCCAAACCAATTTAATCCAACACAACTCAAATCCAAGCCCAAATCAAACCAAAAGCCCCATTTCAAGATTCATCTTAATAGCATGGGCTTGCATGCAATGGCTAAACTCAACTCCCATTTAAACAACCCAACCAGCCACGTTTTCCCCCTCATTCCTCCCCTTCATTCACTTCATCTGAGAGAGAGTTCTTCTTCTCCTTCCTTTCTCCTTCATTTTCTTCATTCTCTTCTCTCCATCTCTCAATTCTAACTGAAAGCATTCAACCCGCCCAAGGTCAGGTTAAGTCCTACAATCAGGCCTGGCCCTAATCAACCATCCTCTAGAGCTGGACCCATTTTAAGATTTGGGTCTAAATCTGTGTCCACTAACTTACACCGAAATAAAGCATGTTCTTAGAAACAATATATATGCGAAACTTTCCTATGGGTCAATTGATTCAGGTTTCAAGACCAAGCCCTCAATCGGACGTAGGTTCGGGCATTACACTCAACACGACCCAACTCCAAACCAATCCTATATTCATCTCTAGATGGGCCCAAACTATTTTCCGCTTTATACATTAGCTTAGGAATCATTTATGATTGGTGGGCCTCATCGAGATGGCCAGTTGGGTTCTGAGATATAACAATTGTTTGCTCTGCAATCAGGTCTCATAAAAAAATGCAGTGGACAAGAATCCTTGCGGGGGCCTACTTGGGATCCATCAAAGTCATCTTTTAAGAAGTTTTTATTATTATATATAAAGAATGCAGGTTTTTGGATCTAATTTTTGATTTTGCTTTTAAATTTTGACCTAAATTTATTTTTTATTTCTAAAACCGCTAGCAAGTTATTTTCAGTTTACAACTGTCATACTCTTCATCTACTTTTCACAAATATACAAACCCTACTTATGGACTCCCATCTACCCCTATTCTAAGTTACATACAATCTTTATCTCTTCATGATACCCGTGATTAGCACGGGTTTTTTGGGCTAGTTTTCTATTAAAGGAAAAGTCCTCTTAGTATCTCTCTTTATAATGAGATACAGACCCAAAAAATAGAAACTCCTAAAGATTTAGGTTCGATTAGGTGGGCCTCAGTAAAGAGTTTGAGTTGGACTAAAAAGGAAATCATATAAAGAGATGTTACAACCAGAGATAATTACAGGAGACTTAAACAGCTCTGCACGTTTCAACTTTCTCGTGTGATTTGATCGATCATCAGACACTGTTTCTACTTTCTCCTCTTATTTGATCATCCAACCAGTGCAATTGAATGGAGGGACAGAAGGGAGGAGGAAGAACAACATCAACAATAGAAGATCTGAGCGAAGATCTGACGGTGGAGATTTTTGCGTTCATTGCCACCAAGTTCCATCATCTCATGCCTTGTAGTGTGTAAAAGATGGCGATCTCTGATATCTTGCAGTGCATTCTTGCTCACCAAATCCATCAATGTTGTAGCTACTTTTTATCGTGGTTTTGACAGTTTCACGTGCCTAGAAAGAGGCCAAGGAGGAGGAATGCAGAAGATCTTTTCAGAGCTTCTTGTCTCTATTTATTTTCCAAAAAGACAATACGATGACCGGATCTTGGTCTCCTGCAATGGATTGTTCTTCTCATGCTATTATTTTTATTTCAACCATGGTCCTTGGCTGAGGATTAATCTTGTCAATCAGTGCTTCATCTCCAATCCATGGACCAAAGAGCGTGTTCGCATTCCAGGCCCAACAAAGCCATGCCAATTCTCTCTCTGTGGACTCGCCTTTGAAAACAATTCAAGCCACAACAAGAACAACAGCTTAGCCTTTTACAAGATTGTGATGGCACATAGGATTTACACCTATGAAAAGGAGTCACCTTATAAATTTGAGATGTACTCATCTGATAAAAAGAAGTGGCAATGGCTTCCAGAAGCCCCCAGGCCCGAACACCATAGTTACTGCAAGTCAGACCAGATTGCTGTTTATTGCAACCGAGTCTTGTATTGGCAATGTCGTTGGAAGAAGGAGCACGCACTCATGTTCAATGTGGAAACAGAAAGCTTTGGCCATTTGGACCTACCGGGAGCTGATGACAATGATGATGATGATGATGATGACGATGAGAAAGAAGAAGAAATCGTACTTTGCAGCAGGTTGACAGAGTGTAATGGGCAGCTGCACTTCATTCGAATAGGCTCTGCTTATGGCCGATTAATCATTTGGAAGACGACGATGAGCGGTGGATGGTTGATAATATATAATGTAGACATGGGAGTAGTAGTGGAGAGCAACTTGGACCTTTTCCATTGCATAGAACAAAGAGAGGCAGAGCAGTGGATAGCAATTTGGCCTTTTCTGGATTGTTGGGAATTATACCTATAGGCATGAGTTGCGAAGGAGATGATAAAGTCCTGTTAGAGGATACTTATCCTCACAAGAGGATTGTATCATATGATCTGAAGAAGGGTGTGTTTGAGTTGGTCTTTCAAAAGGAGTTAGATGACAGGGATTCTGTGTGGAAGTTCTTTCCATACACACCGACTACCAAGTTCATCTCTCAGAGGTAAAACTATTATATGTTAATGCATGCACATGTTTGTTTGAATTTTTTTTTTTTCTCTCTTTAACATTGTCTCCAATGATAGGAGATTTATGTCATGAGCTTCTATTTTAGTCTTTTGGATGCAACAAGTATCCCATCAGAAGGTAACTGCGAGATGTGCTTGTAATGTTAGTTTTGAATTTAATTTCTTAATAAGGTTAAATCTTGAATTTAAATAGTTTTCTTATTATATTTTATAAAATTCTATTTGGTAAATTCATTTTTGGGGTTTTTAGTCATCCTTAAATCTAATTTTTTCAATTTCATGATCGAAATTCAGATAAGGTCACCACAGTCAACTCTGATCAACTTTTTTTTTTTTTTTTTTTAACTTTTTTTGTCCCGTATCCTACGATATCATGAGAATGGTATATATTACAAAAACTAAAAAATTTCATGATATCATGGGACTGTCCCGTGATGTCATGTCGCAACATCTTACAGAAGAAAATTTTGAATGATAGAACATGAGAAATGGTAGTAATATGTGTATTTACTTATTACAAAATGTCATTTTTCATATCTTGTAAAAAAAAAAAAAATCCTCGTACTAGTTGACTTTCGTGGTATTAACTAAGTTTCAGTCATGAAATTGGGAAAATCGGATTTAAGGAGGACTAATATGTCAAACCCCTTCAAAGTGTAAAGTATTCTCTATTTAAGCTTCCATGCAAACAAGTTCACGAAGTCTTGGACACAGAGATTCAACAACTAATAAGTTCTGTTATCTAGATTCAAGATTTTGAGTTTAAGAAGATCTGATAGTGTGAGATAAAATTTAGAGAAAAGGTTTTTTTTTTTTTTTTTTTTTAGAATGATAAAAATTGAAATTATGTTATCGAGAAATTTAAATTATGCAAGTCCAGAAATGGTGTGTGAAATCTAATGCGTCAACTGGTTCGTTAAGGGGCCATCATTATAGGAATATCCAACTTAGGACATGGTTACTTTGCTCTTATCAATAGAGAGCCATAAATGGCTCTGTTCTTATTAATAGAGAGCCAGCAAGCTACTTTTTTTGTGGGGAGTGGGCTTAGGCAGGGTGATCCTTTATCCCCTTATCTCTTCATCTTCATGGAAGAGATCCATAGCCTGAACATAGTTAATCTAGTTTCTCAGCAACTTGTGACTCCGATATATAGAGCTCCTGCCTCTCCCACTATCTGTCACTTGATGTTTGCGAATGGCATCCTTCTCTTCTTCCAAGCTTTTCCTAGGAGTATTCAAGCAATCAAGGATGTCTTGGAAGTTTATCAATTGGCTGCTGGCCAGCACTTCAATCTCAGGAAAAGTCATGTTCTCTTTGGCAACAACAGGCAGTCCTTCAAAGTCAGAGTTCAGAGATCCTTAAGCATTTCTCAGGCCTTTTTCCCTGTTAAATACCTGGGAGTCCCTCTTCATTGGTAGCCCCAAAGCTCACTTCTTTAAAAGTTTAAAGGATTCCTTTAGGCAAAAGCTCTCATGCTAGAAAAAGAATCTGCTCTCCTTTGCTGGGAGAGTCATCCTAACTAAGCATGTGCTGCAAAGTCTTTCCATTCACATCCTGCTTGTTCTCCCCATCCCTTCTTCGGTCTGCATCTTCCTTGAGAAATGGATGAGGAACTTCCTCTGGTCCGGAGGTCCTGCCCAATCTAAGAGGTGCCTCCTTAATTGGAATTCCGTTTGTTAGCCTAAGTCTAAAAGAGGGCTGGGCTTTCGTCGCATCAAAGATCTGCTCCTTGCCAATTCAATCAGGTTAGGCTGGGCGGCTTTCTCCTCTACTTCTCTGTGGGCTTCTTGGTTCAAAGCTAAGTACTTCAAAGGCTTCTCTCCGTGGCACCCTTGCTCCCTCTCCTCTGGCTCTTGCATCTGGAGACCTATAAAGAGAAATTCGCGTTTTCTCTTTCATAATAGCCACTAGGTTTTGGGTGATGGCAAAAGCGCTAGCTTCTGGCACGATAAATGGCATGGGCCTCTTGCCTTAACTCAAATCTTCCCTGAGATCCCTTTTCCCTGGTCTCTGGGCGGGTTCTGTTCATGCAGTCTTCTCCAACAGCCAAAGGCTTCTAAGCCTCCCTCTGCCCCAATAGGTGCTCTCCTTCTCCTCATCTCTCCTAGCCTCCTTCTCCTTGGCAACCGAGCCTGATGTGCTGGTTTGGTCTAGCTCTAACTCCTCCATCCTCTCCTTTGTTGCTGCCTGGAAGTCCATCAGACCCAGACGTCCCCCTGCCCTTGGTATAAGTTTGCCTGGAATAGCGTCCTTAAGCCTTCTGTGGCTTGTCTTGCTTGGAAATTGTTCCATAACAAACTCCCTACCAATGCATGGGCTCAATCCATTGGAGTGCACTTGGCGTCATCCTGCTACCTTTGTGGGTCTCACCGGGCTTAAGTTTTCTCCATGTTTTTCCTCTGCCCCTTTGCAACCTCCTTCTGGGATTGGATTCAGCTTAAAGGTAACTTCAAGTTTGGTGCTTCCAACTCAGTTTCTTCCAAGTGGGACTCCTTCTCTACTAATTCCTGCCATTCAGCCAAGAAGGGCTTGGGAGCCCTCTTCATCATAGGCATCTTCAGTCTTTGGAAGGTTAGGAATCAAGCCGTCTTCTCCAGTAAGCCTCCTTCTCTAAACTCTACAGTCAATTTCTTCATTTTGGGTGCTTTTGCTTCTATGAGGTCCATGTCTACCTCTTTTTCTAATCCTACTCTTCTCTCCTTCATGCTCTTATGTAATAAGCCCTATCATCTTTTAAGATAGTGCTTTGCTTCTTTTTCTTTTGAGGCTTTCCCTTTCTTTGTTTGCTGCTCCCTCCACATCCCCCCCCCCCCCCCCCCCCGCCTCGCTTTTTTTTTTCTTCTTCTTAAGTAATTCATATTTTGCAATTCAGCAAAAAAAAAAAAAAAAAAAAAAAAAAAAAAAAACTTAGGACATGGTTGCTTATATGCCCCTTAATAGCTCTGTAGCAGCTGTAAATAAGTCCCCCTTTGGGAATTGAGGTGGCTGTAAAGACCCACAATGATGCTACTTAGTTGGCCCTTTTAAGGCTGTAAAAACTACCTCAATTAAGGCCCTTTAATTTGTTGACTATGGAGCCCATGTAAAAACCAGCCTGATCAGGGCCCTTTATAGGACCTTCTTTTGGCTGTAATATCATGTACCTTATAAGTCTTTGCTAATCAATGGTTTTCGATGATCAATGGTCCCTATGAATGTAATTTTCCATTGGCCTTCAACTCTATCCAACTTGTTCAAACCCCACAATCTGGCCTGACCCTAATCAACCAGGCTTTAATTGCGTTGGGCTTTATATTAAGTTGGGTTTGGATTGGCTTATCTAGAATTCAGATTGATGCAAAACATGACCTGATCCTCGCAAATTGAACCCTGCCCAGTTTTGCAGGTCCGTTGTTGGGCCTAAAGGCTAGTTTGACAATCCAATTATACTGCAGAGGTATAGGTTCTGCATTTCATAAAGCATATAACCTGAATATTAGCGCATTTGGCATCATGCCAGGAACATGTTCCCAATGTTCCTACGAGATGAGACTGTCGAAAACATGTTCTGGCAAGTGTAAATTAATTACTGTTCCAATTTTTTGTCTTCCCGGTGGGAATCCCAAAACCTGAAAAGAAAGTTGGAACTAAAGAACTTTGTATTTATAAGAACAATTGTTTCTTTGTTTTATCTCTTACCTTCTAAAGAAGCCCATTTAAAGGCTCCAGATCCTCTCACGCATCATAGAGGGTACATGATCACATTCACAAAATGTGGGCCCATATTATAATTCTTATAATGGTAGGACCACATTGTAAATGTTATGAATGTTGGTGCCACATTATAACTTCTAATGGTGGGTCCCATGTTCATAATCAAAGAAAAGTTGGCCCCACTTTGTAATTTCTAAAGATAGGTCATATGGTCACAATCACAAATGGTGGACCCATATTGTAAATCCTTGGGCTTGCATTGTGAATCATATGAATATGAACTCCATGTTCTAATTTTTAAAGGTGGTAACCACATTGTATTTTCTAAAAGTTTGTCCCGTGCTCACAATAAAAAAATCTCACCCCACATTATATATCGTATAAAGGTGGGCTCACATTTAAATCCTATAAATACGCTCCATATTTTAATTTTTAAAAGTGGGCACCACATTGTAATTTCTAAAGGTAGGCCCCGTGTCCACAATAATAAAAAAATGTAGCTCCACTTTGTATCTTATTCTAAAGGTGGGTCACATTATTAAAATCACAAAATGCATACCGGCATCGCAAATCTTATGAATGTGGACCCCATATATTAATTTCTAAAGGTGTGTACTATTAATTTCTAAAGGCAAGTCTCGTATTCACTTTCACAAAAAAGGTGGCCCAAGTGGGCCCACATTGTAGATCTTATGAATGTAGGATACATTTTTTATTTCTAAAGGTGCGTACCACGTAATTTCTATAGGTGGATCCCATGTGCGATAATTATAGAGTGCTGCAAATAATAAAAGATTGGTCCCGCATTGTAAATCCTGTGATTCTCTTGCTTCGAACATAAATTTTATAGTATTACCAAAAGGTTTTGTATAGCATATTCTTACCATAGTAGTTTAATATAATGATATCAAATAAATCTCAGCACGATCTGATCTCAACACAATTTAGTCTGAGCAAAAAATTGACAACAACATGAAAATGATGTCAAAGGGGCCAAAGTTGCCAGTCAAGTACTTCCAAAGGGTCCTTTTTTCTTTCTTTCTTTCTTTTTTTATTTTTTATTTTTTATGACGAGGAACCACCGACCCCCTCTAGTTGACAACACCACCCACTAACACTTTTTGTCGGATAAATCTTACTATCTCTTGGTAATTAGGGTAAGGTTTTTTCATATCAGGGCCCCGCTATTTGGACCATCTTGATTGGTTTCTCTACACGCAACATTATGTGATAGGAGATTGAGTCAGCATATATATATATATATATATATATATATATATATATATCCAAGTGGACCAGAGTGTATGGCCAAAATATGTGGACAATCCCTTAATTACAGGATCCAAACATATCAATTGCAGTTGTATTGCTTCACAAAGATATTCTTTCTAATCTTTTGTAAAAGATTATAATAAATACAAGCTATGAACGCGCCTACAAGATACTGTGGAAATCCTCCATACCATTGAAACTTAGATCAAAGGATAGGGGGATCTAAACCATATAAAGAGATGTAATTACAAACCGAGATCATAGGAGGTTTAAGAGAGAATCAATCTAATTGGAGCATATCTCTCTCTCTCTCTTCCTTCGAAGAGGTTTCTATTTCCATTTCCAAGATTACCAACTCTCTCTCTCTCTCTCTCTCTCTCTCTCTCTCTCTCTCTCTCTCCTTCCTTGGAAGAGGTTTCTATTTCCATTTCCAAGATTACCAATTGTCTTTGGTAAGCTCTTCTTTTTCTTCTTTTTGAAACATTTTAGAGTAAATTAGCAATAGGTCCCTGAAATGGAATGTGTAGAGGCTCTAGCCCACGCAATTTCTATTTAAGGGCTTTGGTTCACGCAGCTAAACATTTTTACAGACAGAGGTCCCTATGTTCGCACGATCATATATTTCGTGATTGATTTGCCCTTTTAATTGCTTAGGCATAAAATTTTAAAATTTAAAATTTTAAATCATGCATTCTATTTAAGATGAAAAGACATCCAAGTAAAACTTGTAATAAATGGTAGTGCATGCCATGGATGTGATGGCCAAGTTCGACATCACGACACCTACGAGATATGTGGACCGTTCGGATTTCTTCCTCGCAATCCTCTCGTTTACGAGGACGGCTGAGATCTAGCCTGGTGCCTAATTGAACTGGGTCGGTATCCCACTTGCGTTTCTGCAATAGAATCTTGTTATGTTCTGCAACAAAATCTGGAATGCAGTGCCTTGCTACTGATTCTTCTCAATCTCCGGCGACGTGCGGCGTTGCACGGTGGTCTCTAGCTGGCGAAGAACGACCGACGGAGCTGATATCAGTAAGCCCGAGTGACGTTGCGATTCCGGCGCCGTGTGCGCAACTAGAACTCCGGCGGTGGCGGGTTTGATGTTCTGTGACTTTCCAAAATTGAAATGGAACTTCAATCTTATTTTTTCTTTTAATCTTAATCTTAGGCCTTGTTTGGTAAGTCTACTCTTATTTTGATAGAGCCATATGAAATAGAGGCATCCAAAAAAGAGCCATAAAAAACAGAGGCTGAAAGCAAAAACATGTTTGGTATTACACAGATCTATTTTAAATAGTTTGTTTGGTATACCCTCTAAACCCTGTTATTTAGAGGAGTAGTTTATGTCATAAAGTAAAAAAAAGAAACTTACAACATTTGGTATCCTATACTGACCGAAGAGAACCCATACCAAAAAAGGCCAGGAGGCAACAATAGATCTGCTGGCAATGCTTTTTGCTCATTTTTTTTATCACTATACTTTATGACATGATAGATACTGCATTGCAGTCATGCGACTGTGCAAAGCACCCAGTTTCAATGCATCGAGGAGCAGATTTGACTTAACATCTTTTGCATGCATGGCGAGTGACTGCGGGACACCAGGTGACTCGAAGAAGAGATAGCACTTGCAAGGGTGGGTTGTAGAAGGACAAACGCCTGTCACACCAAAGGTCAGACTTTTGAAGTGGATGAGACTTGAGGTGATTGTCAGCTTCTGGTTTATCCATCTAACAAGGTGTACTCTGTCCACTTGTAGGTACTGTGGTGCTGGACGTACGAGAATGTCTGGAGGCCATTCACGAAGATGGGTTTTTGCATTGCAGAAAGGGTTTTGTGTTACAGAAACAACGAGAATGAGGAATTTATGTGAGGGGATATTCGTTGGAAATAAAATTCCGTCAGGGTCATTTTTGTCCTAAAAAGTGGCTTCAGCCTCTGCTTTTTCAAGAGGCATTATCTCTTATTTCTATGTGCCCATTTTTGTGGCATTTTCATTTTAGAGGCTTTGCCTCTTTTGTTCTAAAATATGCAGAGGTTATAAAACACTACCAAACACCCCTATTTTTCAAAACCTCTGTCCGCTTTAGAAAAATAGATGTTTAGAGGCAAAAAATAGACATGCCAAACAGGGGCTTACACTTGTCAAAACAAGACAAGATTTTAGTTTTGGACTCAGAAGCCAACGAAGAATGCTTCCTCTAGTTTCTGTAACGTGTCGAATTTGGGCACTAGCTTGTCTGAAGCAGAAGATTTACTTCCCTATTGCACTACTGCAACCGTCAATACTCTGATCTGGATCTCCGATTGCTGATTTTTTCGGTTGCTGCGGTGGAGATTCCGGCCATTGATGGCTACTTTTTGACCTCGAAAGAAGAGCAATGGAGAGAGAGAGAAAGCGTTTCAATTCAAATTACAAGAGAGACTTACCCATTGTTTGGGAAGGAGGGAAAATGTGGGGAGGAAAAAAAGGGGGGGAAAGGTGGGGGGAAATTTTTTTGGAGGGTGTTTGGGAAAGGGGGGAGGGAAAATGGAGGGGATGGGTGGGGGGAAAATGGGTGCAAAAATTTCCCCCCAAAAACTGGGGGGAAAATGGGGAAGAGGAGGGGAAAATTGTCAAAATTACTAAATTGCCCTTTATATGTAAAAGAGAATTTTAAAGTTTTTACAAAATTAGTAAGGACAAAATGGTAATTTTCTCTATCTCACAGACAAACAAAACCCTACTTTTTCACTTTTCCTTCCCATACTTTTTGACTTTCCAAACAAGAAGATGTAAAATTAATTTTACCTCCCCTCCCCTCCGCTTCATTTTCCTTTCCCCTCAAATTTTCCCTCCCCTCCCCTCTCCCCTCCCAAACGGACCGTTAGAGAGAAAGAGAGAGGGGTTTTTATTGGAAGATTGTATGGGATTTGGTGAGAATAACTGATGTGCCACGAGGTTCACGTGAGAATTACAATCAATGACGGAGTTGCAGTTGATTGTAATAGAAAGATCGCTGCAGATTTGGTTTCGTTTTTTTGAAGCAAACAAAGAGTACATTGTCCTGTTTTCTGCAAGTCTCAAAAGGATTCGGTTTCTCAGTTCCGATAAAATTAATCTGAGTTTTTGATTTTTTTCTCAAATTTATTTGATTTTTGCATAAATTTATCTGAGTTCTGAAACAAATGTATCTGAGTTTTGGACAAATCTATTTGAATTTTTGGCTATTTATCTGAGTTCTGGAATAAAATTTATCTGAGTTCTGAACAAATCTATCTGAGTTTTGGCAACTTTATTTGAGTTTTTGAAAAATATAGTTGAGTTTCTGACAAATTTATCTCCATTTTAAAAATTTTAACTGACTTTTTGAACGAATCTTTTTGTATTTTTGGCAAATTTATTTGTATTTTCTTAGATCTATTTGTGTTTTTGAATTTTATTTGTGTCTTTTGAAATTTATTTCTATTTTCCAAAATAGATTTAACTGAGTTTTGACAAAAATACTTGAGTTTTTGGCAATTATTTTTTGAAATTTGAAAATTTGGTTTATCATAGTTTTGGCAAATGTATTTGCGTTTTTTTTTAAATTTATTTCTATTTTTTAATTTTATTTACGTCTTTTGAAATTTATTTGCGTTTTTTAAAATTTATTTGTATTTTTTGAAATAAATTTAATTGAGTTTTGACAAAAATACTTGAGTTTTTGGCAAATTTTTTAGAAATTTGAAAAATTGATTTATCTTAGTTTCTTCAAATGTGTTTGCGTTTTTGAATTTTATTTACGTCTTTTGAAATTAATTTGGGGCCTTTTAAATTTATTTGCATTTTTTGAATTTTCTTTGGGTCTTTTGAAATTTATTTGAGTCTTTTGAAATTTATTTACATTTTCTGAAATTTATTTGGATATTTTTAAATTTATCTGCGTTATTTTGAAATTTATTATTTTTTTAAATTTATTGTTTTTATTTTTGAAATTATTTCGCTTTTTGAAATTTGTTTGCTTTATTTTGAAATTTATTTGTGTATTTGTAGAATTTATTTGAAAATCTCATTAATATGATTCCATTAATTATGGTCAAGTAAAGGGTAGTTGATCATTATTAATGGGATATCCCACCAATCATGGGATATAATTTAAAAAGAGGGCAAATTGAACATTTCAGGTATGAAAAAATGCAAGTGAAACCTTTGGCTGCATGAGTGCATGAGTTCTTTTTTTTTTTTTTTTTTTTTTTTTTTGACTGTTTAACGACACCCACCTTACGTACTACTTTCTCCTCTGACTGATCATCTGACTAGTAGCTAGGTACTACTGAATGGATGGAAAGAAGGGAAGAAGCCGAAGAAGAAGAAGAGGAAGAAGAACAAAAATAGAAGATCTATGTGACGATATGACGGTGGAGATTTTGCGTTCCTTGCCACTAAGATCCATCATTCGATGCCTTGTTGTCTGTAAAAGGTGGCGATCTCTGATCGGTTGCAACCCATTATCCGACATCAACACCATCAATGTTGTCACCAGTTATGATTATTATCTTGACACATACAGGTGCCTAGAAAGAGGCCAAAGAGAAGGAGTAGTGCAGCGGATTTCAGAGCTTGACCTCTCTTTTGGTTCTCCAAACAAAAGAGAATACGATTATAAGTTCGAGGCCTTCTGCAATGGACTGCACTTCTCATATTATTCGTTCCGAGGAAAGGATGGTTTCATAGAGTGCTACGTCTCCAATCCATGGACCAAAGAGTGTGCTCGTCTTCCAAACCCAACCGAGTTTCGCTATCATTCTCTATGTGGACTCGCCTTCGAAAACAATTTCAAGCGACGACGATAACAACAATGTAGCCCTTTACAAGATTGTGAAAGTTAATTTTAATTGGATTGAGAGTTAAAAGATTACTTGTAACATCGAGATGTACTCATCTAATAAAAAGAAGTGGCAATGGCTTCAGGCGGCCCCAGAACTTGAAACCTATTCTTATTGCAACTTTGAGAAAATGAAAGGACTCGGGTCAGCCAAGAGCAAGGCAAAGACTTCGTCCCATAAGTTTTCAAAATTTGTATTAAAGTTATATTTGTAATTCTATGGTGAAAGGTACATTCATAGGCGATATAAAGATAACCCTAGTTTTACTATTATGAATGTTTCAATATTTTTCTTATTATTGGAAGTGCTTTAATCGTGTCGCTTCTTTACCATAAAACCCAAATCATTTTTTTTTTCTATTAATTCTATTTGTGAACTGTCAGTTAGAAGCTAAAGATTCTATAAAGCTTGAATATCCCTCTTTCTTCTAAAATCAATAACAAATTCAAATCCAAGAAACCTCAGTGTCCTCACTACGTTGCTATAAAATACTATTTTATCAAAGATAAAAAACCCAAAACATTCTCTCCTCTTGATGACTGCTTTATCTCAATATTCCAAATTGCTTTTAAAGACTAATATCTTTCTTCTTAGAAAAAGATGATGATAACAATGAAGATGGAGAAGAATGATGAGAAGAGTGTCCCATCTGCATGTACTTATTTTGTTTGGGGTATGATGATCAGAATAATAACTCATATTAGTGACAAGAAAGGAAGTTCCATGAAAAAGGGCATCTTTAGAAGTTCAATGAAAGAATCAGTAAAAGGGCAATTGAGATTTTGTCTAGGTGACATAGAATCTAAAAACCTTCTCACAAAACCACCTCTAGGTTGAATGGTAATATGTGTGTGAGAGGCCTTCTTGCAACTCTTCTTTCTTGCGGTGGATGTGTTTGAAAGGCAGAATCCCACTCAAGGAGTCAAAACTTACCACTTCCTTCAGTGACTTGATGGGGAAACCACCTTCTTGTGACTCATCTTGCTTGCGGTGGAAGTGTTTGAAACGCTGAGTCCCACTCATAGAGTCAGAGCTAACCACACAACAGCAGCTGATGCATCTCCTCTGGGGTCAAGTATCTCAGATTCTCATCCTGACATTCCAGAACAAAATTGACACTTTGGACCATACTTCTACCTGGTCTATGCTAATCACTATGTTTTCTATCTCTTGGCAGCTTTTACTCTGGCATTCCCCAAGATTTATAGAGTTGTAGAGGTGTATTGTATGGTCAATTATCAGGTACAATATGTGCATTGTTGGTTGATATTTGAAATGTATTTGTATTGTTTAAGGAACATTGATATGGAAATACATTATTACTTATATGACGTGTTGTTGTTATGTTGTTGTATAATGAAAAGAAAATGGTATTGGGATATGGACAACCTTTTTCCCCCCTGTTTTTGCAAATCAAAATTTAGAATGTATTTAAAAGTTATTTTTTTAAGATAACCATCTTAGGATGAATTATATATGGTATCCAATTAAACATAGAGAATGCTTTTATGGAAGGGTTTTTCATAGGAAATTGATCTAATTACACATCACAATAAAGAAGAGATGTTTAAAGGTTCTTCTGGAGTGTTACAAATAATTACATATTTACCCATACATCTGCATGTGGCTCTTAGGGAAACTTTTTCATCCTTTTTAGATGTGTTTATATTGATTTCCATGGATCTTAATTCATCACCCAACCTTTCTGTACCCTAGCTAGCTTCATATTGTTACTCTTACATACATCATAGTGCAACTGGTCTCTAGTGTGCAACTTCTTTGCTAACCACACTAGATTTTGGAAGCATATATAAGAACAAAAAAAAGAAAAAGAAAAATGAAAACCTCGGGAAGAAGCCTCTAATTATTTGTGTAGAACTTTTTTCTGCAAATAGGTAAATTGCAAGGAATAATTCAACAAAGAAATGACATCTATTGATCGGCTCAGGCCAGCCTATCACTCTGATTTTATGGGCTATGCTTCTAGAATGGGGCACCATTTGGATAATTATGTACAATCATCTTGCCACTTTACATTCTCTGTGTGCATTCTAATGGGTTACCATGGTCTGCCAGATTGTATTGTTTCAATTTTGTATTAACACAATGCTTTGAGAGACATTATGCAGTTGCCCAGATAATTTCTGCCATCTAGAAGTTCAAAATATGAATTGAATTCAACAAGTGCCTTTTTCACGTCCAATCCAGCTGATTGGATTGCACCTATGGGCTTCGGAAGCAAGTTCTGCGGTAAGAATGTGGCAGCTGATTCGTAGGTAAAGAAATCTCTTCTCTGCATAATTGGTTAGGAATTGGAGTTGTCTATTAAAAAAAAAAAAAAAAAAAACAATGTTGGAGATTTCTTAGCCAAGAAAGGTGCCAGTGGAGAAATTTTTGTATTGTGGGTATTTTGACCTAATTGTGATGTATGTTGCTTGCTTTTGCTAACTGGGCCATCTGTTATCATAGGGAAGTAAACTAGGATGCCATTTTTAATTGCTTTAAGTAACTCCTTTATGATTCCTATTTGATAACCAATTCTATTTTTTAATTGCTGCAACTCCTTAATGAAGTTGTTATGAACCTTTTGACTGAAGGGCGAAGGACATTTCCATTCTAGTATGTTCTCTAAAATATTCATGCGCCAATTCTCTCGTAACTCCAACATTACCCAGTAACCATGTCCTGCCCACTAATCGAATACAATTTTTAGTTTTTTTTTTTTTTGGTGTTTTGACTAACAGCAGAGGTGATGCTTTCATGACCTGCTGTTGTTTGTGTAGTGGTAGTCACATAAAATTTTGAAGTTCCTTACAAATGTTGATAGATTGTGGAGCTTTTAGTTGTTCGTGTTGTCATTCTCTTGGCATTTTGAATATCTGCTGCTATTCATTTCCAGTGCTGGGTTTTTCTTGAGAGAGACTGGTTTCATGGTTTTAGCATTCCTTACTGTAATTCTTACCCATGGATTGCAAAAATAAGTATCGGATGGACCAATTAAATGGAGAAAATGCAAAAGATGGTTTTTGTACTTTTCTATCCACTGCAAACATCTCTTCTGCTATATACTAATTATATATAGGTCACATTCTGGCAATTGCCTGAGAGGTAACTCTTTTGCTCCCCTGTGCAAAATCCATTAAGCATTGGCCCTTATTTGACACTTACTTAAATTGTACGCACCAGTTAGATTAAAATTTCTGAATCATAAGGCAAGGCAAAAGTCAAAAGTGACCTGAATTCCCAAACCAGTTATAACAAGTTAGGATTGAATCTGAACTCAACTCAGAAGCAACAAGTTAGAAAAAAAAAAAAGGTAGATTGGAATTCTGATTTACTAGTTGGTCCAGGTTTGTGATGGAATCATGTCCTTGCAAACAAGCCAGGCCCTGCAGGCCCAATCAAGTGCGAGGTCAGCCCCAGTAGCAAAGCCAAGGACAGTCCATAAGGCCCAGGCTTTTCTAGGCCCATCTGAACAAGACAGGCCTGCACAGGCCCAATTGAGCGGTATTTAGATTGCATGTCCCACTAGTACAGCCCAATGCAACAGAGACAGAGATGCCCCCTAAACTCTTCCCAGAAAGCCAAAGGTTCCTCTTCCCTGGACAGAAATCCAAAGCTTTGCTCAGACCCATCCCGTGGGTTAGCAATTCTTGATCAATTTATCAATTTCTGAGATGGGCATCTCTTCTTAAGGCTTCTACAATTAACCCAGGCCCACATCTGTGCCATCATCAGGTATCCTTTACTATGCAATTAGTGTCATCATTGCCGTGGAAATCAGATCATCTCCTTGTGGGGCCCACTTGAACTCCATCAAAATTCTCCTCGTAACCATGAGAGACTGTAGCCATGGGAAAGAAGCCTGCTCGCTATTATAGTTAGTTTAGAATTAGAAGTTGATATTGCTAACTTGGAAATTGGAATTCACTCATCTAAAGATCCTACAAATACTTATACTTGAATTCATTCTTCAAAGATCCATTAGAAGCTACAGTCCCAAGCAACTTTCTGCTCTTGACCGATCCAATCCGACCAAAGAATTGAATGGAGTGAAAGGAGGGAAGAAGAACAACAATTGAGGATCTGAGTGATGATCTGACAGTGGAGATTCTGCGTTCCTTGCCACTAAGCTCCATCATCTGATGCATCCACGTCTACCGGTGGTGATTCCTGCTCACTCGCAGCTCATTGTTCCTTACCAACACCATCAACTTCTTAGCTGCTTACATTGGCGATGATGATGATGATGACGACGACGACGACGACGACGATGACGATTACTTGCCATACATGTACCTAGAAAGAGGCCAAAGAGGAATGCAGATTTCAGTGCTTGATTTCTGTATTGGTTTTGTAACATCCCGAAATTCCAAGGTTGTAATTAGCTTAGTTAATTGTGTTTTTAGATAATTAAGCTCGTTTATAAGCCAAACAGGTCCGATTAATTATTAGGATCGCGCGTGCGAAGTTGGGTTGAGATCCGAGCCCGTTTGGATACAGTAGGGGTGTGTGTTGCCATTTCCGGAAAGTCCCGAGGGCTTTTAGTATTTTCCGCTTTTCGAGATTTTGGCACCATCGGGTAGATTACCTAATTTCCCGGATTTTATCCTTTTGTTGCATCTCGATCCGGACCCTCAAACCCGACCCAAAACCAGACCTGACCCAGACTCACCTAAATTATTTTATTAATTCCCATCTCATCCCTTGTGGACCCCACCTCACTCCCATCATGCCCCACCCCCCCTTAACCCACGTGCATGCCCCCACCCATTTTCCCTTTTCCCCTTTTCCTTTGCTAGGTCAAAACCCACCCCCTCTTCTCATTCACTCCAACACAACAACAGCAGCCCCTTCTCCCCCTTTTTTCCTCTTCTCTCATTCTTCCTCCCTCACGATGTATTGCCACCGTCGCCGGACGCCATCATTATCATCACCGGCCATCTCTCTTCTCCACTCTCCTATCTCCCATTTACATCTCTCGTCTCTCATTCTCTCACTCATCTCTCCTTCACCCATCTTGCTGCCCCACCGTCCCGGCGCCGTCACCGTCGCCGCCGGACCCACCTGCACCGTTGCCGAGCTTCCCCAGCCACCGGCGAACCGACCTGCACATCTCTCCCTATTTCTCCATTTTCCCTCTCTTCCTGTCCTTCTCTGTTCCTCTCTTTCTTTCTCTGTTTTCTTTCTTTATTTCTCTTCCTCCCTCATTCTCCTTGCTGCCCACATGATTGAGCTCCCCAGCCACCTCATCCTCTCATCCCATTTCTCATTTCACCCTTGCTGCCAACGTGGGGTGATCCCCATTGCCCACCCATCTCTCTTATATTTCTTTCTTTCTTTATTCACTCTTTCTCTTCCTCTCTGCTACTTTTCTTTCTTGTTTCTCATTTTCTCATCATCTCATTTCATTTTCTCTCATCTCCCTCACCTCACTCCACTCACTTCCGTTGACTTTCTCCCCCCCTCACCCATCTCACCATTTCTTTCTTTCTTCCTTTCATTCTTCCTTTTACATTTTCTATCAATGGGCCACTAATTCTAGTGGGCCCCAAACCAAGTGGGCCCCATTACCTACCCATCTCCATTTCAATTCCTTTTCTCTCTTTCTCAATCTCTCTCACCCACCTTGCTAGAAACGGACTACAAAGGCAGCCCCCACCCCCGATCATCTCCGCGTGGACCCCGCGAGCATTTCTTCTTCAATTTCAAGCCACCACTCCATTCCCTTCACTGTTTGGTAAGCCCCTCTTTTCCCTTAAGTTTGGGTTAATGCACTTTGGGTGTGGTAGTGTGTTAGATAGCTTAGAGCTTCCCTTTCTTTTGGTTTTTGTTTTAATTTAGTTTTATTTTGCTAATTACCCCTTAGGTTTGGTCTGTTGAGCTATGGTGCTAGGATTTGTGGATTTGTGCAATTTCGATGAAAGGCAAGTAGATATTTATCTATATGCTTAGATATATTTGTCTCTCCTTTGATTCGATGATTTAACGATGATTTAGATGACCACATGTTCATTGATGTCCTTGATTTTGGAAAACATGATAATTATGTTTAATTATTTAATGAAATGGATTCTTACTTGAATGGTTAGATTGGTTGGATGGATATTAGATGATGGACTTGATGAGAGGGGGTATGGATGTATGTGGAGAGGGCAACGCCCTATTTTCTTTGTTTGCAGGATTAGAATGGAAGGGCTAGGCCCTTCATATTGACTGATTACTTGTTCAGGGATTTTGGAAAGGGGTTCCCACGCATTTCACTTCAGTTACAAAACTGAGGTTTTGTAACTGTAGTGTATACGGTTGACCGGCCAAGGGGACCGGGTCGACCGGCCACACACAGTCAGGCTCTCTGGAGCCTGATGTAGCATACTATGCACATCATTTGTTTACAACTTTCGGTCGACCGGACTGGGTCGGGTCGACCGGGTACTCTGTGTGGGATGTCGACCGGCCAAGGGCTAGGTTGACCAAATGAACTGTGGCACCTTTTGGAAAGGCCTTTTAGACCCTATCTTGTACGGACTTAGGTGGAACCTCGGCTACCCTTTTTGGACTCATTTGACTATGTGTGAGGATTTTGAACTTATAGCCTTGAGGCAAGATTGGGCCAAAGCCCACGGGGCCCGAGCCACATGAGCCAAGAGATGATTGTTATTGTTATTGTACATCGGGTTTTGACGCTCACTCATGGACGTGGGTGCGTTGGAATCACGATTGGTATTGTACATCGGGTTTTGACGCTCACTCATGGACGTGGGTGCGTTGGAATCGCGATTGGTATTGTACATCGGGTTTTGACGCTCACTCATGGACGTGGGTGCGTTGGAATCGCGATTGGTATTGTACATCGGGTTCTGACGCTCACTCATGGACGTGGGTGCGTTGGAATCGTGATTGTTATTGTACATTAGGTTCTGACGCTCACTCATGGACGTGGGTGCGTCGGAATTGTGATTGCTATTGTACATTAGGTTCTGACGCTCACTCATGGACGTGGGTGCGTCGGAATTGTTATTGTTATTGTACATTAGATTCTGACGCTCACTCATGGACGTGGGTGCGTCGGAATTTTTATTGTTATTGTACATTAGATTTTGACGCTCACTCATGGACGTGGGTGCGTTGAAATTGTTGTTGTTATTGAACACCGGGTTTTTGACGCTCACTCATGGACGTGGGTGCGTTGGAAACAAATGTGGATCGCCTACTTTGATAGTTTGATATTGATTCAAATGCTATGCATTTCCTATGATTTTGTCTATTTGTTTACTCTGATTCGTTCTGCATATATGTTGATGTTTTATATTTATATCTACCTGCCGACCATCGTGTCTGATGCTGCACTTGGTGCATAGGTACCGGGTACATCTACCTTTGGGAGAATGGAGGCGTCGCTTCAGGCAGTTTAGCCTGATGGTGAGTACGAGTTGTGTGTCGACGGTATTGTCGTCGTGACCAACGCATGAGTGCCTTCATACTTTGGTTAGTTCGTATTTATTCTCTTTTGGCTTAGGTTTTGTTAGAAGTCATTAATTAATACACTTTTGTTATCTTTTGCTAAACTTCAATTATAGAAAAGAAAGATGTGCATACTCTGAAATGTTATATTGTACCATTTGTTTAATTATGATGTTCCGCTGTGTTTTGTGGTTATCGAGGAAATATTTATACCTCACCGCGGACTTCGATCCTATGGGACATGATTGGGGCCAGGTTGCATTTGTTTAGTAATGTTGGAAGAAGTTTTAATTGGCCCTAATCTCACGCATAACCCCGGTTTCACTTTTGGGGGCGTGACAGGTTTTCCCACGTAACAGACCTTACAACTACTGGATTCTGGACTCGTGCAATGGATTGCTCTTCCCCATCCTTTTCTTCCATGACATGGATGATCTCGATGCATTATACAGCTCTAATCCATGGACCGAAGAGTTTGTTCGTCTTCCAAAATCAACTAAGTTGAGCCAATTTTCTCTCTGTGGACTTGCATATGAAAACAACTCCACACCCATCAATCTGAGTCACAACAATGACAATGTAGCCTTGTACAAGATTGTGATCACGCGTAGGATTGAAGCTTACCCTGACATGGAAGGTGCATCTTATGAATTCGAGATCTACTCATTAGATAAGAAGAGGTGTCAATTGCTTGGTTGTGCGTCTGAACTCCATCCCGGTCACTGCGAGGGTAGGCTAGACCAAAACTCGGTTTATTGCAACCAATTCTTATATTGGCACTGCTCTAGTGAAAACCATGCGCACGTGTTCAATTTGGAAACTGAAACATCTTCTTAACTATTTGGATCTGCCGCGTGACCATGATGCAACCGCAATCCCGCAATCTATTAGAGAATATTGAGTTGTTAGAGGATTGTTAGAGAATTGTTATGATTTGGATAAGAGTGAGTTTGAATTTGAATTTGAAATATGTTTGTGATGGGCAGCTGCAATACATTTGAATATGCTCTGCTTGCAATCGGCTATACGTATAGAAGATGTCCATGAGTGATGTGGATGGTCAATATTGCATAATGTAAGCTTTTTTTTTTTTGCCAATGGACTATGAAATTTACCAACCTATAGGCACGAGTTGCGAAAGGAGATGATGAAGTTCTCTTCTGCAACAATGATATTGTGTTATTTGATATGAAGAGGAGGGGAGCCCGAGTTTGAGACACTCCCTAGAAGGAAAATGCATTCATTTGGAGTTGGAGTTCTTCCGATACACTCTTGACTACCCAGTGCATGCATATCTGAGAGGTAAAGCTTATTGTTATTATGTTATATACTTCTTCTTCTACATGAGCTTCTGTTTTTTTTGTCTTGTAAATGCAACAAGTATCCCATCAGAAGATAGTATGAGAGAGGAATTCTTAAACAGTATGTACTTCAAAAATTAGCAAATTTGGACTATGGTATCAAAAGCTCAGTGAAACTCATAATATGAGTTATTGAGATTCTGAAACTTGATCGATTTTCCTTAAATTAATCGGAGCTATGGCCGGGGCAGCGGTCCTGTGATCAGGCAGGTGATCTTGCAATCAGGCCGGCAATAATCTCAAGCAAAATTTTCCTATTTTTTCTTCCAATAAGAATCTGAATCAAGCATATTTTGTCCACTCATTTATCCAAATCTTACCATCTCGCCATGCTCTTCAAGCCGCACTCGATCTTTTTTTTTTGGGAAGAATTGCAATAAATCGAATGGGCCACTAGCACTGAAAAACTGAAAATCTTTGATAGAGATTTTTAATTTTTGAATAGACCCAAGGCAACCGTTTCATCTCTAGATGGGCCCAAACTATTTTCCGCTTTATATATACGCTATATATAGGAATCATTTTTGATTGGTGGGCCTCATCGAGATGGCTAGTTGGGTTCTGATATATAACCATTGTTTGCTCTGCAATCAGGTCTCATAAATGCAGTGGAAATCGGATGAAGATCCTTGCGGGGGCCCACTTGGGACCAATCAAAGTCGCCTTTTAAGAAGTTTCTATTATATAATATATTAAGTCGGAAGATTTTGGATCTAATTTCCCCAAGAGCAAGTTATTTTCTATTTCTATAACTCACATACTATTTTTCCACTTTTGACAAATATACAACCCGACTTATGGACTCCCATCTTCCCTTATTCCAAGTTACATACAATCTTATCTCTTTGTGATACCCATGATTAGCACGGTTTTTTTTTTTTTTTTGCTAGTTTTCTATTAAAGGAAGTCCTCTTAGTATCTTTCTTTATAATAAGATACAGACCCAACAAATAGAAACTCCTCAAGATTTAGGTTCGATTAGGTGGGCCTAAGTCAAGAGTTCGGGTAGGACTAAAAAAGAAATCATATAAAGAGATGTATACTTTCTCATCTGATTTGATCTTCAGACACTGTTTCTACTTTCGCTTCTCCTTTGATCAGCCAACCAGTGCAATTAAATGGAGGGACAAAAGGGACGAAGAAGAAGAAGAACAACAACAACAATAGAAGATCTGGGTGACGATCTGACGGTGGAGATCTTGCGTTCATTGCCACTAAGTTCCATCATCTCATGCCTCTTAGTGTGTAAAAGATGGCGAACTGTGATATCTTGCAGTGCATTATTAATGCTCTCCAAATCCATCAATGTCGTAGCTATTTTATATCGTGAGTTTAACGGTTACACGTACGTAGAGAGAGGCCAAGGAGGAAGAAGGCAGAGGATCTTCTCAGAGCCTCCTGTCTCTATTTATTTTCCAAGAAGAGACTACGATGACGAGAGTGACCGGATCACGGTCTCCTGCAATGGATTGTTCTTCACATGCTATTATTTTTATTTCTACGAGCGTCCTTGGCTAAGGTTTAATCTTGTCAATCAGTGCTTCATCTCCAATCCATGGACCAAAGAGTTTGTTCGCATTCCCGGCCCAACAAAGGCGTGCAAATACCCCCTATATGGACTCGCCTTTGAAAACAACTCAAGCCACAACAAGAAGAAGAAGTTAGCCTTGTACAAGATTGTGATGGCACATAGGGTTTCCACCTATGAAAAGGAGTCACCTTATAAATTTGAGATGTACTCATCCGATAAAAACGAGTGGCAATGGCTTCCAGAAGCCCCCAGGCCCAAACACCATAGTTATTGCAAGTCAGACCAAATTGCTGCTTATTGCAACCGAGTCTTGTATTGGCAATGTCGACGTTGGAAGAAGGAGCACGCACTCATGTTCAATGTGGAAACAGAAAGCTTTGGTCATTTGGATCTACCGGGAGCTGATGATGATGATGAGAAAGAAGAAGAAAGGGGACTTTGCAAATGGATGAGAAAAGACGATAGGGTACTTTGCAGCAGGTTGACAGAGTGTAATGGGAAGCTGCACTTCATTCGAATAGGCTCCACTTCTAGCAGATTAATCATTTGGAAGATGACGATGAGCGGCGGATGGTTAATATTGTATAATGTAGACCTCAGAGGAGCAGTGGAGAGCAACTTGGACCTTTTTCCAGACTATGGACCAAAGAGAGGCAGAGCAGTGGACCTTTCTGGATTCTTGGGAATTATAACTATAACCATGAGTTGTGAAGGAGATGATAAAGTCCTGTTAGAGGATAGTTATTCTAGAAAGAGGATTGTATCATATGATCTGAAGAAGGGTGTGTTTGAGTTGGTCTATAAATACGACTGGCATTCTTGTTGGAAGTTCTTTCGATACACACCCACTACCAAGTTCATCTCGGAGAGGTAAAACTATTATATGTTAGATGCACATGTTGCCAATGATAGGAGACTTGTCATGAGCTTCTATTTTAGTCTTTTGGATGCAACAAGTATCCCATCACAAGGTAAATGTGAGATGGGCTCGTGATGTTAGTTTTGAATTTAATTTCTTAATAAGGTTAAATTTTGAATTTAAATAGTTTCCTTATTACCTTTTATAAAATTATATTTGGTAAATCCGTTTTTGGGATTTTAACATATCCGTCCTCCTTAAATTTGGTTTTTCCAATTTTTTGATCGGAGTTCAAATAATGTCACCACAGTCACTTGACTTTGTCAACATTTTTTCAAAGCTTTTTTGCCTCCGATCCTATGATATCATGAGAATAATATATATCACAAAAACTGAAAAACTCCATGATATCACGAGACCGTCCCATGATGCAGCCATGAAATTGGAAAAATCGGGTTTAAAAGGGACTAACATGTCAAAACCCCTTTAATGTGTAAAGTATGCTCTCATATAAATTTCTAATAAAGTTTCTAATAAGATGTAGCTTTAATTGAGCTTCTATGCTAACAAGTTCACGAAGTCTTGGACACCAAGATTCAACAACTAAAATAAGTTTTGAGATCTGGATTAAAGATTTTGAGTTTAAGAAGATCCGAAAGTATGAGATAAATTTCAGCGAAGTTCTTTATTTTTGGAGGAATAATGGTAAGTGTGTATATATCCCAAAGAGAGTAATTCTCTCAGAATCGGAACATTATTGGAACTCTCTCGATTTCAGATTTTGCAAGCTACATTTACCAACACTCTACAGTCTACACTCCAAATTCAGTCTACTGCTAAAATTCAAATTATGTTATCGAGAAATTCAAATTATGCAAGTTCAGTAATGATGTATGAAATCTAATGCGTCAACTGGTAGATTAAGGGACCATTGTAAGGCTTCAACCCTGACAAAGTTTGATTAGTACTTAATTAATCTTAATTAGGTGCCTAATATGTGTTTTGGTTCGTTTTATGATGGGTTAGTTAGATTAGTGGGATTTGACTTTAGTTAGATAGAGTTATGGCCTTTTGATAATTTTAATATTGTGGGTGTGTATTCTTAGTATGAGTGGGTCTTCGTGTGCATTTCATCATCTAAATAGCATGGGGTTGCATGCAATGGCTAAACCCAACTCCCATTTAACCAACCCAACCAGCCACATTGTCCCCCTCATTCCTTCCCTTCGTTCACTTCATCTGTGAGAGAGAGAGAGAGAGAGAGAGAGAGAGAGAGTTTCTTCCTCTCCTTCCTATCTCATTCATTTTCTTCATTCTCTTCTCTCCATCTCTCAATTATAACTGAAAGCATGACTGAAAGCATTCAACCCGCCCATGGTCAAGTTAAACCCTACAATCTGGCTTGGCCGTAATCAACCAGCCTCTAGAGCTGGACCCATTTTAAGATTTGGGTCTAGATCTGTGTCCACTAACTTAGACTGAAATAAAGCATGTTTTTAAAAACGATATAATATGTGAAACTTTCCTATGGGTCAATTGATTCAGGTTTCAAGACCAAGCCTTCAATCGGACACAGGTTCGGACATTACACTCAACACGACCCAACTCCAAACCAATCCTATGTTCATCTCTAGATAGGCCCAAACTATTTTCCGCTTTATACATTAGCTTAGGAATCATTTATGATTGGTGGGCCTCATCGAGATGGCCAGTTGGGTTCTGAGATATAACAATTGTTTGCTCTGCAATCAGGTCTCATAAATGCAGTGGACAAGATCCTTGCGGGGGCCTACTTGGGACCCATAAAAGTCACCTTTTAAGAAAATTCTATTATTATTATTATAAATTGAGTCGGAGAGTTTTGGATCTAATTTTGACTTTGCTTTTTAATTTTGACCAAAATTTATTTTTCACTTCTAAAACCGCTAGTAAGTTATTTTCGGTTTCCACAAGTGTCTTATTCTTCCTCCACTTTTCACAAATATACAAACCCTACTTATGGACTCCCATCTTCCCCTATTCTAAGTTACATACAATCTTTATCTCTTTGTGATACTCGTGATTAGCACGAGTTTTTTCGGCTAGATTTCTATTAAAGGAAAAGTCTCCTAATGAGATATAGACCCAAAAAATAGAAACTCCTAAAGATTTTGGTTCGATTAGGTGGGCCTCAGTAAAGAATTTGGGTTGGACTAAAAAGGAAATCATATAAAGAGATGTTACAACCAGAGATAATTACAGGAAACTTAAACAGCTCTGCACGTTTCAACTTTCTCGTGTGATTTGATCGATCATCAGACACTGTTTCCACTTTCTCCTCTTATTTGATCATCCAACCAGTGCAATTGAATGGAGGGACAGAAGGGAGGAGGAAGAACAACATCAACAATAGAAGATCTGAGCGAAGATCTGACGGTGGAGATTTTGCGTTCATTGCCACCAAGTTCCATCATCTCATGCCTTGTAGTGTGTAAAAGATGGCGATCTCTGATATCTTGCAGTGCATTCTTGCTCACCAAATCCATCAATGTTGTAGCTACTTTTTATCGTGGTTTTGACAGTTTCACGTGCCTAGAAAGAGGCCAAGGAGGAGGAATGCAGAAGATCTTTTCAGAGCTTCTTGTCTCTATTTATTTTCCAAAAAGACAATACGATGACCGGATCTTGGTCTCCTGCAATGGATTGTTCTTCTCATGCTATTATTTTTATTTCAACCATGGTCCTTGGCTAAGGATTAATCTTGTCAATCAGTGCTTCATCTCCAATCCATGGACCAAAGAGCGTGTTCGCATTCCAGGCCCAACAAAGCCATGCCAATTCTCTCTCTGTGGACTCGCCTTTGAAAACAATTCAAGCCACAACAACAACAACAACTTAGCCTTTTACAAGATTGTGATGGCACATAGGATTTACACCTATGAAAAGGAGTCACCTTATAAATTTGAGATGTACTCATCTGATAAAAAGAAGTGGCAATGGCTTCCAGAAGCCCCCAGGCCCGAACACCATAGTAACTGCAAGTCAGACCAGATTGCTGTTTATTGCAACCGAGTCTTGTATTGGCAATGTCGTTGGAAGAAGGATCATGCACTCATGTTCAATGTGGAAACAGAAAGCTTTGGCCATTTGGACCTACCGGGAGCTGATGACAATGATGATGATGATGATGATGAAAAAGAATTAGAAGAAATCGTACTTTGCAGCAGGTTGACAGAGTGTAATGGGCAGCTACACTTCATTCGAATAGGCTCCGCTTATGGCCGATTAATCATTTGGAAGATGACGATGAGCGGTGGATGGTTAATATTGCATAATGTAGACCTCAGAGGAGCAGTGGAGAGCAACGTGGACCTTTTTCCATGGTATGGAACAAAGAGAGGCAGAGCAGTGGATAGCAATTTGGCCTTTTCTGGATTGTTGGGAATCATACCTATAGGCATGAGTTGCGAAGGAGATGATAAAGTCCTGTTAGAGGATACTTATCCTCACAAGAGGATTGTATCATATGATCTGAAGAAGGGTGTGTTTGAGTTGGTCTTTCAAAAAGAGTTAGATGACAGGGATTCTGTGTGGAAGTTCTTTCCATACACACCGACTACCAAGTTCATCTCTCAGAGGTAAAACTATTATATGTTAATGCATGCACATGTTTGTTTGAATTTTTTTTATTTTTTTATTTTTTTTTATTTATTTATTTATTTTTGTTTCCTTTCTTTAACATTGTCTCCGATGATAGGAGATTTATGTCATGAGCTTCTATTTTAGTCTTTTGGATGCAACAAGTATCCCATTAGAAGGTAAATGTGAGATGTGCTTGTGACGTTAGTTTTGAATTTAATTTCTTAATAAGGTTAAATCTTGAATTTAAATAGTTTTCTTATTATATTTTATAAAATTCTATTTGGTAAATTCATTTTTGGGGTTTTAACATATTAGTCATCCTTAAATCTAATTTTTTCAATTTCATGATCGAAATTCAGATAATGTCACCACAGTCAACTCTGGTCAACATTTTTTTTTTAAAAAACCTTTTTTGCCTCATATCCTATGATATCATGAGAATGGTATATATTACAAACCTGAAAAATTTTCATGATATTATGGGACCGTCCCATGATGTCATGTCGCAGCATCCTACACAAGAAAATTTTTGAATGATAGAACATGAGAAATGGTGGTAATATGTGTATTTACTTTTTTACAAAATGTCATTTTTCATATCATGTAAAAAAAAAGTCCTCGTATTATTGACTTTGGTGATATTAACTGAGTTTCAGCCATGAAATTGGGAAAATTGGATTTAAGAAGGACTAATATGTCAAAACCCCTTCAAAGTGTAAAGTATTCTCTCTTGAAGCTTCCATGCTAACAAGTTCACGAAGTCTTGGACACCAAGATTCAACAACTAATAAATTTTGTTATCTGGATTCAAGATTTTGAGTTTTAGAAGATCTGATAGTGTGAGATAAAATTCAGAGAAAAGTGTTTTTTTTTTTTTTTTTTTTTTTTTTTTTTTTTTTTTTTTGTTTTGGGAATGATAAAAATTGAAATTATGTTATCGAGAAATTTAAATTATGCAAGTCCAGAAATGGTGTGTGAAATCTAATGCGTCAACTGGTTCGTTAAGGGGCCATCATTATAGGAATATCCAACTTAGGACATGGTTACTTTGCTCTTATCAATAGAGAGCCAGAAATGGCTCTATTCTTATTAATAGAGAGCCAGCAAGCTACTTTTTTTGTGGGGAGTGGGCTTAGGCAGGGTGATCCTTTATCCCCTTATCTCTTCATCTTCACGGAAGAGATCCATAGCCTGAACATAGTTAATCTGGTTTCTCAGCAACTTGTGACTCCGATATATAGAGCTCCTGCCTCTCCCACTATCTGTCACTTGATGTTTGCGAATGGCATCCTTCTCTTCTTCCAAGCTTTCCCTAGGAGTATTCAAGCAATCAAGGATGTCTTGGAAGCTTATCAATTGGCTGCTGGCCAGCACTTCAATCTCAGGAAAAGTCATGTTCTCTTTGGCAACAACAAGCAGTCCTTCAAAGTCAGAGTTCAGAGATCCTTAAGCATTTCTCAGGCCTTCTTCCCTGTTAAATACCTGGGAGTCCCTCTTCATTGGTAGCCCCAAAGCTCACATCTTTAAAAGTTTAAAGGATTCCTTTAGGCAAAAGCTCTCATGCTAGAAAAAGAATCTGCTCTCCTTTGCTGGGAGAGTCATCCTAACTAAGCAAGTGCTGCAAAGTCTTTTCATTCACATCCTGCTTATTCTCCCCATCCCTTCTTCGGTCTGCATCTTCCTTGAGAAATGGATGAGGAACTTCCTCTGGTCCGGAGGTCCTGCCCAATCTAAGACGAGCCTCCTTAATTGGAATTACGTTTGTCAACCTAAGTCTAAAGGAGGGCTGGGCTTTCGTCGCATCAAAGATCTGCTCCTTGCGAATTCAATCAGGTTAGGCTGGGCAACTTTCTCCTCTACTTCCCTGTGGGCTTCTTGGTTCAAAGCTAAGTACTTCAAAGGCTTCTCTCCGTGGCACCCTTGCTCCCTCTCCTCTGGCTCTTGCATCTAGAGACCTATAAAGAGAAATTCGCTTTTTCTCTTTCATAATAGCCACTAGGTTTTGGGTGAAGGCAAAAGTGCTAGCTTCTGGCACGATAAATGGCATGGGCCTCTTGCGTTGGCTCAAATCTTTCCAGAGATCCCTTCTCCAATAGCCAAAGGCTTCTAAGCTTCCCTCTGCCTCAGCAGGTGCTCTCCTTCTCCTCCTCTCTCCTAACCTCCTTCTCCTTGGCAACCGAGCCTGATGTGCTGGTTTGGTTTAGCTCTAACTCCTCCCTCCTCTCCTTTATTGCTGCTTGGAAATCCATGAGACCCAAACGTCCACCCTGCCCCTGGTATAAGTTTGCCTGGAACAGCCTCCTTAAGCCTTTTGTAGCTTGTTTTGCTTGGAAATTGTTCCATAACAAACTCCCTACCAATGCATGGGTTCAATCCATTGGAGTACACTTGGCGTCATCCTGCTACCTTTGTGGATCTCACCAAGCGTAAGCTTTCTCCATGTTTTTCCTCTGCCCCTTTACAGCCTCCTTCTGGGATTGGATTCAGCTTAAAGGTAACTTCAAGTTTGGTGCTTCCAAGTTCCAACTCAGTTTCTTCCAAGTGGGACTCCTTCTTTGCTAACTCCTGCCATTCAGCCAAGAAGGGCTTGTGAGTCCTCTTCATCATAACCATCTTCAGTCTTTGGAAGGTTAGGAATCAAATTGTCTTCTCCAGTAAACATCCTTCTCTAAACTCTGCAGTCAATTTCTTCATTTTGGGTGCTTCTGCTTCTATGAGGTCCATGTCTACCTCTTTTTCTAGTCATACTCTTCCCTCCTTCATGCTCTTATGTAATAAGCCCTATCATCTTTTAAGATAGTGCTTTGCTTCTTTTTCTTTTGAGGCTTTCCCTTTCTTTGTTTGCTGCCCCCCCCCCCCCGGGCCCTCCCTTTTTTTTTTTTTCTTCTTAAGTAATTCATATCTTGCAATTCAACAAAAAAAAAAAAAACTTAGGACGTGGTTGCTTATATGCCCCTTAATAGCTCTGTAGCAGCTGTCAATAACTCCCTCTTTGGGAATTGAGGTGGCTGTAAAGACCCACAATGATGCTACTTGGTTGGCCCTTTTAAAGCTGTAAAAACTACCTCAATTAAGGCCTTTTAATTTGTTGACTATGTAGCCCATGTAAAAACCAGCCTGATCATGGCCCTTTATAGGACCTTCTTTTGGCTGTAATATGTATACAGCTAATTTATGAGATACCTTATAAGCCTTTGCTAATCAATGGTTTTCGATGATCAATGGTCCCTATGAATGTAATTTTCCATTGGCCTTCAACTCTATCCAACTTGTTCAAACCCCACAATCTGGCCTGACCCTAATCAACCAGGCTCTAATTGCGTTGGGCTTTATATTAAGTTGGGTTTGGATTGGCTTATCTAGAATTCAGATTGATGCAAAACATGACCTGATCCTCGCAAATTGAACCCGGCCCAGTTTTGCAAGTCCGTTGTTGGGCCTAAAGGCTAGTTTGACAATCCAATTATACTGCAGAGGTACAGGTTCTGCATTTCATAAAGCATATAACCCGAATATTAGCACATTTGGCATCATGCCAGGAACATGTTCCCAATGTTCCTACGAGATGAGACTGCTGAAAACATGTTCTCGCAAGTGTAAATTACTGTTCCAAATTTTGGTCTTGCAGTTGAGAATCCCAAAACCTGAACTTGTTGGCATAAGAAACTTGGAACGAAAGAACTTTGTATTTTTAAGTACAATTGTTTCCTAGTTTTATCTCTTGCCTTCTAACGAAACCCATTTAAAGGCTCCAGATCCTCTCACGCATCATAGAGGGGTACATGATCACATTCACAAAATGTGGGCGCATATTATAATTCTTATAATGGTAGGACCACATTGTAAATCTTATGAATGTTGGTGCCACATTATAACTTCTAATCGTGGGTCCCATGTTCACAATCACCGAAAAGTTGGCCCCACTTTGTAATTTCTAAAGGTAGGTCATATGGTCACAATCACAAATGGTGGACCCATATTGTAAATCCTTGGGCTTGCATTGTGAATCCTATGAATATGAACTCCACGTTCTAATTTCTAAAGGTGGGAACCACATTGTATTTCTAAAAGTTTGTCTCGTGCTCACAATAAAAAAATCTTACCCCACATTATATATCGTATAAAGGTGGGCTCACATTTAAATCCTATAAATACGCTCCATATTTTAATTTTTAAAAGTGGGCACCACATTGTAATTTCTAAAGGTGGGTCCCGTGTCCACAATAATAAAAAAAAAATGTAGCTCCACTTTGTATCTTATTCTAAAGGTGGGTCACATTATTAAAATCACAAAATGCAGACCAGCATTGCAAATCCTATGAATGTGGACCCCATATATTAATTTCTAAAGGTGTGTACTATTAATTTCTAAAGGCAAGTCTTGTATTCACATTCACAAAAAAAGTGGCCCAAGTGGGCCCACATTGTAGATCTTATGAATGTGTGATACATTTTTTATTTCTAAAGGTGGGTACCACGTTGTAATTTCTATAGGTGGATCCCATGTGCGACAATTATAGAGTGCTGCAAATAATAAAAGATTGGTCCCCCATTACAAATCCTGTGATTCTCTTGCTTCGAACATAACTTTTATAGTATTACCAAAATGTTCTATATAGCATATTCTCACCATAGTAGTTTAATATAATGATATCAAATAAATCAATGCACGATCTGATCTCAACACAATTTAGTCTGAGCAAAAAATTGACAACAACATGAAAATGATGTCAAAGGGGCCAAAGTTGCCGGTCAAGTACTTCCAAAGGGTTCTTTTTTCTTTTTTTCTTTCCTTTTTTTTTTTTTTTATGACAAGGAACCGCCGACTCCCTCCAGTTGACAACACCACCCACTAACACTGTTTTTCGGATAAATCTTACTATCTCTTGGTAATTAGGGTAAGGTTTTTTCATATCAGGGCCCCCTATTTGGACCATCTTGATTGGTTTCTCTACACGCAACATTATGTGATAGGAGATTGAGTCAGCATATATATATATATATATATATATATATATATATATATATATCCAAGTGGACAGAGTGTATGGCCAAAATATGTGGGCAATCCCTTAATTACAGGATCCAAACATATCAATTGCAGTTGTATTGCTTCACAAAGATATTCTTTCTAATCTTTTGTAAAAGATTATAATAAATACAACCTATGAACGCGCCTACAAGATACTGTGGAAATCCTCCATACCATTGAAACTTAGATCAAAGGATAGGGGGATCTAAACCATATAAAGAGATGTAATTACAAACCGAGATCATAGGAGGTTTAAGAGAGAATCAATCTAATTGGAGCATCTCTCTCTCTCTCTCTTCCTTCGAAGAGGTTTCTATTTCCATTTCCAAGATTACCAATTCTCTCTCTCTCTCTCTCGCCTTCCTTCGAAGAGGTTTCTATTTCCATTTCCAAGTTTACCTATTGTCTTTGGTAAGCTCTTCTTTTTCTTCTTTTTGAAACATTTTAACCACACCCACCTTACGTACTACTTTCTTCTCTGACTTGATCATCTGACCAGTAGCTGGGTGCTACTGAATGGATGGAAAGAAGGGAAGAAGCCAAAGAAGAAGAAGAAGAGGAAGAAAAACAAAAATAGAAGATCTAACGGTGGAGATTTTTGCGTTCCTTGCCGCTAAGATCCATCATCCGATGCCTTGTTGTCTGTAAAAGGTGGCGATCTCTGATCGGTTGCAACCCATTATTCAACATCAACACCATCAATGTTGTCACCAGTTATGATTATTATCTGGACACATACAGGTGCCTAGAAAGAGGCCAAAGAGAAGGAGGAGTGCAGCGGATTTAAGAGCTTGACCAATACGATTATAAGTTCGAGGCCTTCTGCAATGGGCTGCACTTCTCTTATTATTCGTTCCGAGGAAAGGATGGTTTCACAGAGTGCTACGTCTCCAATCCATGGACGAAAGAGTGTGCTCGTCTTCAAAATTCCGCCTTCGAGCTTCTATGCCCAACAAGTTCACAGAGTCTGAATAAATAAATTCAACAACTAATAAGTTCTGTTATATGGATTCAAAGTTTAATTAAGAAGATCTGACTTCAAAAGTTTGACAATTACTAATTTCAAAATCTTGTTTCAAAACATTTTGCAAGTCACTATTGCTAACCCTCTGTGCTCCTCTTACCTGAGAAAAAAAAACAAAAACAAAATCTATGCTGATTTATATAATTGAGAAATTCAAAATATGCCAGTTCAGAAATTGTTTTTGAAACCCAACTCATTTATCTTGAACCTTTTCGATTTCAGAATTTTTTAATATGCTAGCAAAACATTTTGGAGCACATTTAAAGGCTCCAAATCCTCTCACGCATCATAAAGATAGGTCCCATGTTTAGTGGCAGAGTTAGAAATTTCTTGTAGAGGGACGAGGATGATCGGCCAATAAGATTAGCGGATTTTCTAGTGAAAAGTCTAAATAATTAAAAATATGGCCCCATAGTCTTTATAAAATCTCACTTAAATGGTCTACAATAACTTTTATAGCACTAAGACAAACATTAAGAAAATATAAGTATTTCATAGAAAAGAGGATCTATTGTCATAGTGTGGGAGGTCCTTTTTCCAAATTTAAAGACAAAAAATGTCCAAGTTACCCTTTCTCTAAAAGTTCTTATTCATTTAAAGATAAATCATATCCCATGATTAGTGGGATATGCCATTAATAATGGCCAACTACCATTTAATTGGCCACGCTTAATGAAAATTCCATCAATGAGATTTTCAAATAAATTTAAAAAAAAAACACAAATAAAATTTAAAAAACGCAAATAAATTTCAAAGGAAAGAAAATAAATTTCGAAAGGCGCAGATAAATTTTAAAAGAAAGCAGATAAACTTAAAAAGACGTAAATAAATTTCAAAAGACTCAAATAACTCTAAAAAAATGTAAATAAATTTCAAAGGACACAAATTTTTAAAAAACTCAGATAAATTTTAAAAAAAAACTCATTTAGATTTGACAAAAACTTAGATAAATTTCATCACTTTACTTCTGGGCTTCTGAAAAAGGGGTAAGGCCGACCTGACCTGGACCCAACCAAAGCCTTTTCGGTCGTCTTCTCCCTCCCTCTTCTCGTTTTGCAACATGATACAGAAGACCAGAGTTTCGGTCTTCTTCTTCCTTGGCCACGAGACGACAGCAGTGACGGACGGTGGAGACTCCGGCGTTAGGAAGCACCTACGACGATTATGGTCCGGCCTTCTTCTCTGTCAACCACTAGAACCCTGGAATCCTCTGAGGCAGTTTGATTCTTCCGATCTGCGTTTCTGCAATATGGACGATGGGATTCTCTTATGTGTTGTTGATGGCGTGCGACAACCGTGGCCCTACTCCTGCGATTTGCAATAGATATGGTCCCTGAGATTTGATTGGTCCAACGAATCTCCTTGGTGTGCGATCCGGCGAGGGTTTGATGCGGGAAGAAAAAGAAGGAGAAGGGGTTCTTTTTGGTAGCGGAGATCGAGAGGACTCAGGAACGAGGGAGAATGGAAAATTTGAAGTTTTTTAAATTTAAAATTTTATGCCTAAACAATTGAAAGGGCAAATCAGTCATGGAAAGCGTATCTAGGGACTTCTCGCCAAAAGAGAAAAGGTTATTGAAATGAAGGCCTTATAAGACCGCGTTGAGGGACTTTTGGCTAATTTACACTTAAATCAGGCGCAAAATCTTAAAATGAGAAACAGGGATAGTGTGTTTTTTTTTTTTTGGGTTTTGACATTTTTCAATTTCATTATTGAAATTCAAATAATGTCACATTTTTTCTAACTTTCTTTGATCCCATAATATCATGAGTACAATGTATGTAACAGAAGCTAATAAATCTCCTTATATCATGGGATTGTCCAATGATATCATGGTCTTTTACTTTTGAATGGTAAAACTTGATAAAACAAAATGTGATTTTTTATGCTTTATAAAAAAAATAGATCACATATTGGTTGTAGAAAGTGTATTATGTAGAAACTGACAAATCCTTTGATCCCATTATATCATGGGATCTGGGGCAAAGATTTTTAAAAAAAAAATGTTGGCCAGAGGAAAAAAAACTATAATGACATTATCTGAGTTTTAGTTATTAAATTGAGAAAATCGGATTAATATGTCAAAACCCCCCCTTTTTTTTTAACTCATTATTTGATTTGGCTACTGGAATGAATTATCTAAGACATATTTTTTATTGAGTGGTTGATTGTATAATAAGATTTTTCTTTGTACGATTAGAAGTTCCTATTTTAGTATCCCATTGAGTAACTTGAGGTCCTATTTTCCAAGGTGTTATTTTGATTATTTTATTTTAATATACACTTCTTGATGGTGGAAAATACACTGTTGTTGTTTAATTTCTTCTCCCTTTCTTTCCTTCAATTCAAGACAAATAAACTTGATTTTGCAATATTGTAGAAAATCCAAGCTCGCTCAACCTCATTGTTGAACTTTTGGGATTTTTCTTTTCTTGATTTAGTATTTCTACTTGCGGTTGCACAAATTGATACTAACTTTTGATCAAAGATCAGTTGGGTTTTAGATTAAAGAAAAGAGCAATTGCAAGCAGATATGTAAAGCAATATTTGTTTAAAACTAATTAAATTTTCCTGTTCTAAATTTATTATAGGTTCCCGCAGTTATAAAATCCATGCTCATATATATGGATATTTACTAGGTCTTGGTATCGAGCCCCGTTCCCCCCTCTTCAGGAAGGGGGTTAAATCTACTTGTGCTACCGTCTAGGGGACACAGGGGTTTTACTCGGCTTTTCTTAGGGTCCTTGAGGGAATAGTCTAGCCCTTGAAAACCCTCCGTTAGCCAAAAAAAAAAAGGATATTTACTGATTTTTATATATTTGAATAATCTACTAATCAACAATTAGATATTGATACAACTCTAAAAAATATCACTAGATGAAATGAAATCATGCATGTTGTTTGAATGGATTGTTTGGATGAACTTTCAGTGAATTTATTATTATTTAGATGGTTTTTTTTTTTTTTTTTTTTTTTTTTTTTTTTTTTGAGAAATATCATGTGTCGATATTTTTTTAATAAATTTATATGGGACCACTCTGTGCTGAGCACCATCTGTAAGCACCTTTTTGTGGTTCATACCAATCACTAGAGGTTGGGATTGAAAGATCCAAGTAGGACCTAGTGATATGCAAAATATCAACCCCATATGATCCTCCTATGCATTTTTATCTATGACCCTTTTAAGAGTTTGAGTTTCAATGGTTTAGAGGATTTCCACCGTATCTTGTAATAATAATACTTACAAAAGATTACAAAGAATATCTTTGTGAAGCAATACAGCTACAATTGATATGTTTGGATCCTGTAATTGAGGGATTGCCCACATATTCTGGAGTCTGGATTGAAAAACAAAAAAAAAAAAACCATATAAAGAGATCTTACAGGCCGAGATCATAGGAGGTTAGTTTTAGAGAGAATCGATCTAATTGGAGCATATCTCTCTCTTTCCTTCCTTCTACTAAGATCGAGGTTTCTTTCATTTCCAAAGATTACCAATGGTCTTTGGTAAGCTCTTCTTCTTCTTCTATTGAAACATTTAACCACACCCACCTTACTACTTTCTCCTCTGACTGATCATCTGATCAGTAGGTACTACTGAATGGATGGAAAGAAGGGAAGAAGCCGAAGAAGAAGAAGAAGAAGAGGAAGAAAAACAAAAATTGAAGATCTATGCGACAATATGACGGTGGAGATTTTGCGTTCCTTGCCGCTTAGATCCATCATCCGATGCCTTGTTGTCTGTAAAAGGTGGCAATCTCTAATCGCTTGCAACCCATTATTCAACATCAATACCATCAATGTTGTGACCGGTTATGATGGTCAGTTTGACACATACAGGTGCCTAGAAAGTGGCCAGAGAGGAGGAGGAATACAGCAGATTTCAGAGCTTGACCTCTCTTTTGGTTTTCCAAACAAAAGAGGACAAGAAATATTACAAGGTACTGGTCGCCCCAGCCGAGGATATGAATTATACGATTATAGGATCCTGGCCTCCTGCAATGGATTGCATTTCTCCTGTTATTTCTTCAGAGCAGGCTCAGACTTCAGTGGAATCAATAAGTTCGAAGAATGCTACATCTCTAATCCATGGACCAAAGAGTGTGCTCGTCTTCCAAACCCAATCAAATTGTCCTATGATTCTCTATTTGGACTCGCCTTCGAAAACAACTCAAGCGACGACAATGTAACCCTTTACAAGATTGTGATTGTTAGTTTCTTTTGGAGTTACCGTCACTATGTAAACTATAGTTCGTATAAATTTGAGATGTACTCATCCAATAAAAAGAAGTGGCAATGGCTTCAGACTTCCTCAGAACCTGAATGCGGGTATCGATGCGACTTCAGCGAAAATATTGCTGTTTATTGCAACCGAGTCTTCTATTGGCAGTGCACTAAAAAGTACCACGCCCTCATGTTCAATTTGGAAACTGAAACATCTGGCTTTTTGGATCTGCCTGGAGACAATGATGCTGATGAGAAACTAGTCAAAAGCAAGTTGATCGAGTGTGATGGGCAGCTGCACTTCATTCGAATAGACTCCGCAGGCAGGAGACTAAATATTTGGAAGATGTCAATGAGCAGTGGTGGTGGGGGATGGTTGATGTCGCATAATGTAGATCTTGGAGGAGCAGTGGAGAGCAACTTAGGCTCTTTTCAATTGTTTGGAATAGAGAGAGACTTATCAAATCTCAGACCTATAGGCATGAGTTGCGAAGGTGATGATAAAGTCCTCTTACACAATAATTACAATAATGATGATGATTACGAGCAGATTGTATCATATGATCTGAAAAAGGGTGTGTTTGAGCTGGTCCTCCAAAGAAAGCTTAAATACTTGAATTATGGGTGGAAGTTATTCCGATACACTCCAACAACCAAGTTCATCTCTTAGGTAAAAGCTATATATTATTATGTTGGATACACATCTTTTGTGTTTCCCCCATATAAGTATTAGTTTCTTTAACATTGTTGCCAATGATAAGAGATTTTATTTGAGCTTCTATTTTAGTCTATCGGATGCAAATAGAACGTCCCTTCTATATTCTGTAAGAGAAATAATATTGCTTCAAGATTTATCTAGTCTGGACTTTGCATTAAAATTTGAGTTCAAACTCATCTACTGTTTGTTTGTTTGTTTGTTTTTTTGTTTTTTTTTTTTTTTTTCTGAATTGCAAATATATATTAGCAAAAGGCTACAATAACCCCCGCGTACGTAGTATAGTGCAGACGAGGGCGTCCACAAAAAAAATAAATAAATATGAGAGCCCATAAGAACATCCAGAGAGAGCCAATTTTTTCATGAAATGACTAGATGAATGTTATATATAAATTTGTTGCACGGTTATACATATTTTGGGTGTATTGGTTAGCAACTTGAGATGTATTTTTTTAAGACTAGCATTTAACAAGATTTGACATATGAGTGCAGACTGAATTCTTATTTCTTTGTTTTGTTGCTAGAATGCTATGATTGTATTTAACAAGTGGCCCAAGGCCCACAAGGAAATACAGGCTTCCTAAGAAGCATGGGAAATATGGTATTGACCAAGTGCAAACTTGTTTGAGGTACTAGGAGAGAGAGAGAGAGAGAGAGAGAGAGAGAGAGAGAGAGATTTGGTTAGTTAGGGATGTTGGTTTTGCATTTAATTTTGGAATAAAGTAAAGTTTGAATATTCAATAGTTTAACTAAAAATTAGGTTGTGTTCCTTGTGAAATGTAGCCTCGGCTTCTTGATTTCTTTCAATGAGATGAAATCATAGGGAGATAAATATGAGATGGGCTGGTGATGTTAGTTTTCAATTAATTTTTTTTAATAAGGTTGGATTTTAAATTTAAATAGTTTCCTTATTATCTCTTATGAGATTTTTTATTAAAACCTTTTTATTTTTGGGTAAAGTCTTATCTCTTATAAATTAAGGGTAAAGTTTCTGTCAAGAAGCAGCATTTGAGCTTCTATGCCAACAAGTTCACAGAGTCTGAATACAAAAAACCAACAACTGATAAGTTCTCTTATATGGATTCAAAATTTTAAGAAGATCTGAAGCTTTGCTTCAAAAGTTTGACAAATTACTAATTTCATAATCTTGTCTTAGGGAGGAGTACTTCACTCAGAACCTGATTGGTGAGAAAACTCTGCCACTCAAATTCAAGATTTTACAAGTTACTATGGCCAACACTATGCTCCAAATTCAGTCTATTGCGAGAACTGAAATTATGTAATTGAGAAATTCAAAATATGCCAGTTCAGAAATGGTTTTCAAAATCCAACGCTTCTTATTTCCTTAATTATGGGGCCGTCAATATTGCAGTCAAATTCAACTTAGATCATGGTTGATTACATGCACCGTTAATTGCTCTGTAGCAGCTGTAAATCAGTCTCTCTTTGGGATTTGAGGTGGCTGTAATGACTTAAAATGATGGCACTTTGTTGGCCCTGTTATGGCTGTAAAAACTAGCTCAATTAAGGCCCTTTGTTGACTATGTAATCGATGTAAAAACCTGCCTGATCATGGCCCTTTGTAAGACCACTTGTTGCTGTAATATATAACTATTTTATGAGATAGCAAAGCCTTTGTTAATCAATGGTTAGTCGATGATCAATGGTTCCTATCTGAATGTAATATTCCTTGGCCTTCAACTTATGTACATTGAATGATGACCTGACTCTAATCAACCTCTCTTGGATTGGGCTTTATATTAAGTTGTGTTTGAGTTGACTAATCTATAATTCAATTTTAGCTTGGCTTGGATACAAGCCTATTTATCATTTATGCTTTGTAGAGGCACATGTTCTACATTTGATGAATTACTTCCAAATGGTCCATTTGCCTACCTCTATTTTGGTAAGAGTTTGTCCCATACCTTTATATAGGGATGGAAACTCTTTTCAAATCAAAAGAGGAAAGAAAATTAGGAGCCTCTGTAATTTGCAACCTTATCATTTCTTGGAGAGAAAATAATCAACCACTTGGAAAAATATTAGGAATTCAAGTTACACAATGAGATGCTTAAAATAGGAACTTCTACTCTACAAAGATAAACCTCCTCCTAAAATCAACCACTTAATAAAGAGTAGTGTACGTCTTAGAACATTCATGCCAATAGCCAAATCGAATAAATTAGAGGAGTTGATAAAAGAAACTTCATCCGTTTCTCATTTTCAAGATTTGTGCTTGATCAGGTGGGCCCAAAGAAAGATGAAGGCTCAAAGAGTTTAGATTAGAGAAGAAACTATAGAGATGTTAGAAACCAATTAAATCATTGGAGATTTCCTTCTTTTTTTTTTTTTTTTTTTGTTAATGGAGGGTTCCTAATTCTTTGGGCTGGACTATTCCCTCCGGGCCCATAGAGAAGCCCATAAAGAGTCCTCCCACTATCTCTTATCGAGATACTTACAAAAATAGGAACTCCTAATCATATAGAGAAAAATCTTCTTCCGAAATCAATTTGTCAATAAAGAGTCCAGCTCAGGACACTCGTTCCATTAGCTGATTTGCACTTGATGAGAAAGTTTAAATTAGAAAAGAAACCATATAAAAGAGAAGTTAGAAACCAACATTACAAGACACTTAAAGGAAGAAGAAATTATTCTCAACACGACCCAACTCCAGACTAATCGGACCAAAATTTTTCTTCGCTTGCTGTGGAAATTGGAGCAAAACCTTTGTGGGGTCTAGTTGATCAACCCCTTCAAACTCTCCTTCTAAGAGGTTTCTATTTTCAAGATTACCAAACCTTTTTGAATACCAACTGTGTTAGTAAGCTATATATATAACTCTTCTCTCTCTCTATTGAAACAGTTGCAGACCTTTCTGCGTACTTTCTCCTCTTGACTGACCATCCAACCAGTAGAACTGAATGGAAACAAAGAAGGGAAGAAGAAGAAGAATAACAACAAGGATAGAAGATCTGAGCGACGATCTGACGGTGCAGATTCTACATTCCTTGCCAACAAGCTCCATCATCCGATGCTACGATGTATGTAAACGGTGGCGATCTCTTCTCACTGACAACCCATTCTTCCTGACTCACACTATCGATGTTGTAGAAACTTTTAGTGGTCATGAAAAATACATGTTCCAAGAAAGAGGCCAAGGAGGAGGAATGAAGCAATTTTCAGATCTTGACTTCTCTTTTCATTTTCCAAACAAAAAACGATACAAAAGGCGGATCATAACCTGCTGCAATGGATTGCTCTTCTCCGCTTATTTCATCGGAAGTAGATTTGATTTGACTCAGTGCTTCATCTCTAATCCATTGACCAAAGAGTGTGTTCGTCTTCCAAAAACAACCCATGGACTTATTAGCCGAGATTCTCACTTTGGACTCGCCTTCCAAAACAATTCAAGTGACAACAACAACAACAACAACAACAATAATGTAGCCTCGTACAAGGTTGTGATTCCCAATAGCGTTTTTTTCCATTATAATCAATTCGATGTTTACTCATCTGATAAAAAGAGGTGGCAAAGGCTTGGGAAGGCCTCCAAGCCCTTACCCCATTGCAATTGCCAGTTAGATCGTATTGGGGTTTATTGCAACCGAGTCTTGTATTGGCAGTGCCATATGAAGTGGCGTGGGAAGGAGCAGCATGCACTCATGTTCAATGTGGAAACAGAAACCCCCGGCAATCTGTATCTGCCGAGTGACAATAATGATGATGAGAGTATTCTGCCGGGGAGAGAATCAGTATACATAACAGGCTGTAAGTTAACAGAGTATGATGGGCAGCTGCACTACATTCGCATAGTTTCCCTTCGCGGGCGACTAATTATTTGGAAGATGTCGACGAGCGGCGGATGGTTGGTATTGCATAATGTGGACTTTAAGGGAGCAGTGGAGAGCAATCTGGGCTTTTTTCCATTGCATGGACGAGGGATGAGCTTGGCATTTTTCGAAGCTATAGGCTTGAGTCTCGAAGGAGATGATAAAGTCCTCTTGAAGTATGTTCACAGGCGGATTGTATCATATGATTTGAAGATGGGTGTGTTCGAGTTCTTATTCCAAAACGAGCCACAAATCCACAAGATTCCTTGGAAGTTATTCCGATACATTCCAACTACCAAGTTCATCTATGAGAAGTAAAGCTATTATGTTAGACGCACATGTTTGGCTATTATAATTTTTTGTTTTTCTAGAATCGTCTTCTTCTTCTTCTTCTTCTTCTTCTTCTTCTTTTTTTTTTTTTTTTTTTTTTTTTTTTTTTTTTTTTTTTTTTTTTTTTTTTTTTTTTAAAGTACTAGTTTCTTTAACATTCTTGCCAATGACTGATTTATATGAACTTCTTAGGGTGTGTATGGTTGGGGTTGGTAAAAGGCATTTTAAGGGTTTTTTTTTTTTTTTCATGAAAAAGTTTTTTTTTTTTTTTTCATAAACCAGAAGTGAAAATAAGTTTGCTAGGTTATCTCTACTTTAGGGCATGTTTGTGTAGCCAGTTTTCTGCGGAAAAATCAAGGATTATGAAAATTTAATTTATGTGTTGCAATAAAATTTATGTTTGGTGTAGTCACTTTTCCTTACAAAAAGGTACAAAAATGGGCTCAGTTTCCTACAATTCCTCAGAAATTTCCCTCGTGGAAGAGGAAATTTTCTATGGAACTGATTTTCCACGGCGTGTTCACAAACATGTCCTAAAAGGGTGTGAATAGAAGTAAAAGTTGAAAAACTAAGTTTCTATGAGGTAAGGGTGGAGCGAACTTTCTGTAGAGAAGATACTTTTTGGGTTTTGTAGTCTTTCCATGTTGTTTTTCCCTCCCTCTTCTCACCATAACCCTTCATCCCTGCCACCTTTATTAAATCAAAAGTCTTTATTGCTCACACTCAGTTTTATTGTCTGTATTTTTTGTAGAAAAAATATTGTGTGCCTGAGAAAAAGGAAATATATGTGTAAAGGTATGTTCTCTCAATCTTCTTTATCTTTTCCCAATTGTCTCTCAACCATTCCTCTATACTATCTGAAATTTGTTTTCCCAGTATTAAACTAGAGAAAAGAAAATGATTTGGAAGAACTGCATGAAACTATTTGTGTCCATTGCAATTGGGTTATTTCATTTGAGTTTTGTTCATATTCAAATTTTGTATGTTATTGTTGGTTCTAAATCAGATGCTATTACTAGTTTTGAATTGCACAATACTAACTGAAAAGAGAAATCATGCAAGGCCTGACTTGTCAGCCCAATTCAAATTTAACTAATAATTTGGTATTTGGATTTGAAATTTGGCATTCTCCATATATAGTCTATTTAGCACTCACATGCAAGTGATGCAGGGAAATTCATAAATGGGAGAACATTAGTTAATGGAAAATCCAGGTCCTAACAACAGGATACCATTTAATAGTGGCTAGGTTAGATGAGCACTCACATTGATGGACAAGATTTAAACAGGATACACAAGGTTAGATTCTTCTTGCTGCAATCAGACCCATTAGCTAAAGTTATCACACATGAATTCGCAAGAAAGCCCACGGCCTCTGCTGTTCAGACCCATTAGCTAAGTATTCAGCCCGAGTTATGACCTATGAGCAAGGGAGGAGTCAGGAAATGCTGAGGCATTGGGCTGAATTTTCAAAGCCCAACTCCCAACTCTCTTGTTTTTAGGCTGGATCTAGCCAGAAGTTCAGGACAATTTGTAAGTAGATGGGTTTGAGGCCTAGGCATGAAGTTGGTTCGGCCGAGGCCATCACTGAAACCTCTGGGAATACAAGCAAAGTTTGGCCTGATCAATAGTCGACAATCGGATCTGAACAGTTCAACCAAAGGCTACTTTGGGTCAGAAGACAATGGGCCACCTAGATAACTGTTTGATCTGTTGATAGATTTTTGAGTTTTGATAACAGACATGAAATCACCTCTAGATATTATCTAATTTCATGCCACTTTTGAATCTCTTATATGGTTAGAGATAGAAAGGAATGTATTCTCTTGACCAAGCTACACCTTTGGAGCTGTAGTCATTATCCAGTGCACCTAATTGGCAGGGGACACTTGCCATTGGCTTCTCTAATAGGACCAAACAGAATCTAAATGAATTGCCCAGGATACAAGTTAAAGATAACGGTCATTGATAGAGGGCACAGCTGGATCTACCCTGTATCTTCTTAGGAGAAAATTTCTCTGTTCTTGAAAGGGAAGGAGGCAAACACATCCTCAAGTAACCAAAGAACCCTGAAAATTTCAGTCATAGAAGTAGAATATGCTGGAACTAAAGAAATAAATAACTATCATGTAATAGTCACACAGCAACATTTTCTATATACTATTTATCATAGTGTTGCACATTGATTGGTTGCACAGGAGGCAGAATAGCAAAATAATCCACAGTCCAAATTGTGTCCTGCTTTAGCTAGTAATTCATGAAACTAGGTAGCAGGACCATTATCACCATTCAAATGGTTGACATCAAATGATGGCTCAATTTATTTCCCCTGAAATCAAATGGTTAGAATCACTCAAATCATTTCACAATTTGGACGATAGTAGGTCAAGACACCACACAAATGGTTACAGAATCTTTGCACCCTGAATCCTCAATTCTGTGAATACCATAGTACTCATTGATAGAGGGCACGACAGGCAGTACACAAGCTGCAAGTAATATAAATAACTTTTAACTCTTTTCTATATTCTCTTCATTTTTATCATTAAATTTCTAAAACTATGTTAATGATTAACATGTAAAATTTAGCAAACATCTTAGCCATTTCAGCTTTCTTTTGTTGGTTTTGTTTAATGATAAAATACTAACCCACAAAGTCTATAATGTATAAAATTCAAAATTCTTTTTTGACTCTCAAAGACTATAACATAAATGTTAACTAGAGGCTATTGCACTACTATACATGTGCCAGTTACATGATTCTCATAAGTACTTCAAATCTTGAATGGTAATTGAAGTTTTACTTGGCATGCATTGTTAATTTCAGATATTTCAATGTCGACTCCCAACTATGCTACTCAAAGGCCAAGGACTTATTGGAGTCCACAATGCCACCAAAAATTTGTGGAACTGTGTGTAGAGCAAGTCCGTAAGAGGAATCGACCCGCTCGCTGCTTTAATCAAGCTGGGTGGGAAGCAATAATTGAAAGGTTCACTCAAACAACTGGGTTACATTATGACCAAAAACAAATGAAGAATCATTACGATTCTACGAAAAGGTTATGGAAGGCGTGGAAAGCACTTACAGGAAAGAGCAATATGGGGTTTGAATTTGATCCTATTCTTCGTACAATTACTGCTCCAGATGAAGCTTGGGCAGCATATATCCTGGTAAGTTTACATTCTTCTATTTGTATTATTTCTCTCCTAATTATATGTGCCAACATTATAATAACTAGCATATATTCCTTGAATACAGGCAAACCCTAGAGCTGCAAAACTTCGCAATCGACCATTAAAATTCGAGGATCAATTAGATACAATATTTGGAAGGACAGCAATGACTGGGGATAATGCATTGGCACCATCATCTAGTATCCTTCATAATAATGTAGTGAACATCACTCCGGGTTCTCAAGACCCATTTCCAGGGCGGCATTCGCAGTGTCTTGAAGAAACATCAACTTCTCCTAGCATGGCCCATCATGAAGTGGATATGGTTGATAATAATCATAGAAAATCAAACCTCGTTATGAAGCGATCGATGGAACCTACATCCTCATCATCTCGTAATAGTAAGAGGGTTGCTGAAGGAGGTGCAAAGATGGCTGACTAGATTGATAGGTTGATTGAGGTTGTTGCCATTCGGCAACTAGAACCTCAAGATTACACAAATATCATTCTTAATTACCATGAATGCTTTGGATTGCATTTGAGCCATGAATGCTTTCGATTAGTTGGACAGTGCTTTGGATTTGTTTTTTTTATGCATCGAGTCCATTACATAGGGACTACTACTACAAGATGGCATTAACAACATTTCAAAGGATTGATCTGCGCCTTAAATGGTTGCAATATATGTATGCAATGGAATTGGTGGAGTTATTTATGCTTTTATTTTTTATTTTGAAGGTAAAAGATTCAATAGTGTATGTTTAATAAGGTGTTGTTGGATGATGTTAGGTTAGAGCTTAGAGTGCTTTTTTTTTTCTTATCAACTTTTGGTGCATGATAGATATTTAGGATGTTTAACGTTTGTTTACTGTGCATGATTGTTATAGTGTTTATTTTATACAATGTTCTTTGATAATGAGGCCAGCGACAGATATAAATATATATATATATATATATAGCACAGAGTTTGGGCTTTCGATTCAGAATCTTCCCTAATCCAAGAGAAGATCAATACATCAGCTGAGAGGAGAGGAAGGTGAAAAACTGCAGCAATGTTTAAGGAGATATGAAGTTTTGCTTCAAAAGTAAAACAAATTACTAATGTAAAGTGAGAGTTAAAACTTCAGCAGAGTTACAAATTTGAAAGGCTTTTTTTTTTCAAAAAGTTCAGTGACTCGGATTTCAGATTTTGCAAGCCACTTTTGTAATGACCCTATGCTCCAAATTCAGCCACTGATAAAACTAAAATTTATGTTATCGAGAAATTTAAATTATGCGATTTCAGAAATGGTGTTAGGAATCTAACGCGTCTTATAGTTAATTAGAGGCCTGGTTTTAGGAATCTAATGCGTCTTATAGTTAATTAGAGGCCTATCAATATTGCAGTAAAATTCAACTTAGATCATGATAGATTTTTTTTTTCTTTTTTGCTTACAGACAAGTAGGGTGTAAAAAAAAAAATCGAAAAATCGTCTAACCGAACCGAACCGAACCGAACCGCGGTTAATAACCGTATTTCACAGTTCGGTTACGGTTACGGTTATGATTAATGAAATCTAAAAACCGCATGGTTCAATTCGGTTACGGTTTTCCGTAATAATTCACGGTTATTAACCGAACCGAACCGTATGATACGGTTTGGTTAACCGTATGCGGTTAACCGTACTATTTACAAATAAAAGAAAAAAATAAGGAGGCTGAATAAAATATTTCTTACTGTAGGTGGTAAAAATCTCACACCCACTTAGATAGATGATAAACTTCTTTTGGGGAAGACTACACGCCGGAGAACCTGCAAGGGGGAGAGAAAAGAAGGTCAGAAGACCCTGGCTGTTGACAGCGCAAGGCCCTCCAATGGCTAAGTTAGTGCTGGAACTGAACTTAGGTTGGAGAAGGTGGAGAGAGGCAAAGTGCCTGTGTATTTTCTGTTGCTTACCTGGTCATGGAGCTTGCTCCTTGTATTTATAGTGGGGAGAGTTGACTCTTGGTGATAGGGAGTCTCATCAGTGGTATGGGAGGCTCTGACGCTGGTAGCTTGACATAGACACATCTATAGCTCTCTGCCCAAGGCCTACCATCAGTACTTAACACGTTCTGTAACGTGGTTGAGTTTCCATAGAGGTATGGCGTGCCGTACTTGCTTTAATGAGAATTCTGACACTGTTTGCCGAGCTCAGGTGTTACTGTCGGGGGGCGGGACACCTGTCCTAATGGGACGTAAGGCCGAGCTGGTACAACTACCAAGCTCGGATGATAAGTACCGATCTCATGCTGAGGTACTGACCTCAGCTCGGATGATGAAGTACCGAGCCTAGTGCTGTCCGTGATGGGATGTCTGGCATTGATGCCGAAGTGGTCTCCTCTCGGAAAGCATCCTGGTGGTACTGCCGATGTGGAGTATCTGGCCGAGATGGAGCTTATGTCCGAGGTGGAGATCTTGGCCGAGGTGGCCGAGGTGGAGCTTCTGGCCGAGTTGGAGATCTTGGCCGAGGAGGCCGAGGTGGAGCTTTGGGCGATACCAAGATGTGTTGGTGGCCGAGACCAAAACGCGTTGGTACTTTTACCAAGCCTAAAGAAACCCCCACACACTTACCTTATTTAATTGCTCCTTATGTGTCATTTTATCTTCAATCATTCACATTTATCCCCTAATGTGACTTATGTGAGGAAGGCATTCCACGGTTATTAATCGTAACCGAACCGTTTAATACGGTTAACCGCGGTTATAGTTTTTTATAGTTTTTATGGGTACGGTTACGATTACTGTTTTAAAAGACAGAAAACCGCGGTTACGGTTCGGTTAACGGTTTTCTTAAATTGACCGATTAACCGAACCGTTACACCCCTACAAACAAAAAAACAAAGGCACAAGGGCAGTAACAGAGGAGGAGACCAAAGGAATAAATGAATAAAATTTTAATATATTATTCAAGTAGCACGAGAATTAATCTGTGCATCGCACACGGGCTTCATGCAAGTTTTTTAATAAAAACAATACAAAACTCAAAAAACTCCCACTAGAGTTACTTGATTAAGCATCCTAGCCCGGGCCCTCAATTGAACCCGGACCGATTACACCCTGGACACAACTCCAAATCAATTCCATTTTATCTTTAGATGGCCCCAAGGCCCAAACTATTTTTAAATTTCCTTTTCAGGAAAGTTTCCTTCTTAGGGTTTCCTGTTTTTCAGATTCATAAGAGTCGTTTTCTATGAGGATTCTATTTTCAAGATTGGCAATTGTTCTTAGATTACAATTCATGCACATGTCTTATTTCTACCAAAAAAGTTTTTTTTTTTTTTTTTTTCTTCTTCTTGTGCAGGTCTGCGAATTCTCCTTTACGTCCATCTTTTGGAAACGCCCCAGCCCCAATCCAATTGAATGGAGACAGATAAGGAGCAAAGAAGAAGTACAATAGAGGATCTTGGAGACGATGTTATGATGGAGATTCTGTGTTCTCTGCCATTAATCTCCATCACCCAATGCCTTGATGTGTGTAAAAGGTGGCGACATCTGCTCACTTGCAGCCCGTTCTTCCGTACTAACACAGTCAATGTTGTTGTTACTTCTTATAGTCATTGTGATAAAAAATACAAGTGGCTTGAAAGAGACCAAGGAGGAATGCAGATTTCAGAGCTTGACTTCTCTATTAATCTCCCATGGAAACGATTATACGATCATCGCATTCTCGCCTCGTGCAATGGATTGCTCTTTTCTTATTATTTCCTCATAGGAATGGCTGATCTTGATGAGTACTACATCTCAAATCCATGGACCAAAGAGTTTGTTCGTCTTCCCAAACCATCCAAGTCGTGCTATAATTCTCTACGTGGGCTTGCCTTTGAAAACAATCCCATCAATTCAAATTCAATGGACAACAACAACAACAATGTAGCCTCGTACAAGATTGTAATGGCCCATATGCATAAAGGTTACTGCCCCACAACTTATAAATTTGAGATTTACTCATCGGATAAAAGGAGATGGCAGTTGCTTAATGGGCCCTCCGAACAACATCTTTGTCTAGGCAAGTTAGACCAAAAAGGAGTTTATTGCAACCGGGTCTTGTATTGGCTCTGCTATGAGAAGGACCATGCTCTCATGTTCAATTTGGACACAGAAACCTCTGGTTATTTGGATCTTCCAAGCAACAACGACGAGTTACCAAGATATATGGTGCGTAGGTTGATGGAGAGTAAAGGGCAGCTGCACTACATTCAAAGAGGCGCCTCTCGCCGCCAACTAAGTGTCTGGAAGATGTCGACGACGACAAGCAGTAGTGGATGGTTTCTATTGCATAATGTAGATCTAATAGGAGCAGTGGATCGAAGTTTTTCCTTGTATCCAATGTGGAGGAAGAAACAAATCTTTCCAGTGTTCAAAATCATAGACATGAGTTGCCAAGGAGATGATAAAGTTCTCTTAGAGGATGATTTCAAGCAGATTGTATCATATGATCTGAATAGAGATGTGCTTGAAGTAGTCCTCCAAAATAAACATGTCCATGGGGCGGAGTGGAACTTCTTTCGATACACTCCAACTACCAAGCTCCTCACTTGAGAGAGAGAGAGGTAAAGCTGCGTCATATGCTTCAAGATTTAGGTCATATTTGGCTGTTTTAATTCTTGCTTTGATAGAATGTTCATTTTGTAGTTTTAGTTTCTAACAGGTTGCCAATGATATATGATAAGATATTTATGTGGGCTTCTGTTTTTCAGTCTTCTGAATCCTAAAGTACTCCACCAAAAGATGGGCTTCATTTTATTATTTTCTAAGCTGCGAGAGAGTAACCTTATTTTTTATCTTAATTTTAATTTAGAGGCCCCCCTTTTGGAAGGATTCTTAAACAATGTTAACTTCAAAATGTAACGAGTCCACAGACTTTGATTTCAAAAGTGGAGCAAGATTTGAGTAAATGATTCATTTGCTTGCTGAGCTTTAATTGAATGGTGAATGGTAATCTGAAATCCACAAGAAATGATATGGGTATAAACTTGTTAGATATATTATAAGATAAATATTAGGGGTGGCTCTGTTGCCTAAGACCAAGGCTTGCACCCGGAGATGAGGGTTTGCAACTGCACTACCAAATTGAGGCCATGGAGGATTTACCTAGCTCTCCTCGAAACCATAGGGATTAAAGGGCTCGGACACCCTCTCATATATATATATATATATTTATATTTATATTTATATATAAGGTTTGTTACGGGTGTTTGTTTGGAACTTAATTTGTAAATAAAGGTTGAGTTTCAATTTTGAACAGTTTTCTTATTCTTTTCTCTTCTCCATTGTCTATGAGGGGGTGGTCTTGTAATAGGCAATAATCTCACCCGTTACATTCGCTTTTTCTTCCTTTCTCTCCAATAAAAACCATATTCATCGAGCTACAAGATGATTTCAGAAGAATCGGGACATATCTCAAATTTTTGAGTTTGGCCCACTAGATTTGTTGCTAGAGATCTCAGGTTTGAATTTTATTTTTTGAATAAGGTTAAGTCATTACATGAGTCAACTACACACAGTGGTGGAAATTAGGTCAGTCCTAACATTAATGGGGAGTTCTATTGGCACCACACTTCTGTCTCTCCACACCGCAAAGAAGAAAAAAAATCAATTTCCTAAACTACCCCTCCTCCCTTTCCCTCTCTCCCTCCACCCTACCCCCTGCCACCCCACCCTCCCAGTTTTATTGGTAGCTCAGTTGGCGTAGGACCACAGTTTGCACCCAGATGTTGTAGGTTCGAAACTACACTACCACACTAGGACTACAGGGGAGTTTACCCGGCTTTTTTCTGGGATCGGAGGGATTTGTCCAACCCAAAGGGTTGGGAACCGGAGAAGATGATTTAGCATGTGTTATTTTAATAGCTTTTTGTGATGTAGATGTTGCGAGTTTGAAGGTGAAGGTATGGAGTAGAATGGAGATAGGTTGTACTATTAGAGTGTTGTGGAACTAAGGAAAGCACTGAAGGTTTTTTCTTTTTCTTTTTCTTTTTCTTTTTCTTTTTCTTTTTTGCTATTGCACTTTGGAATAGAATTCTCAACCTCAAATAAGGTGTACAGTGTATTTGATTTATATTTATATTCGCGTATGTAAACATTGTGAAGGGTGAATGTGAATGTAAATGTGGAGATGAATAAGATGTTGAATGTTTAGGTGCATGCGAGACATGATTTTTCATGTGAATTAATTAATATAGGATTGATCTATGAATGTAACAATGTGATGATCCTTTTTTTTTTTTCCGAGACGGTGATGATCCTTAAATGTCAGAGTTTATCATGACCCTTTAAATTCAGCATGTTTTAGAGCTAATTACATGCCCATCATACTCGTAAAAATCAACTTAGGTCATGCTTGAGTACGAGTCTGGATCCTCTGTTTCGTAGAAAAAATAAGATATTGTTTCATCCAATAAGTATTTGCCAACTGTGATAATTTTGCACAGTTGGCAAAGGCATATTGAATGAAACAAGATCTCCTTGTTCTATGAAATAGGAGACCTGGACTCGGTTGAGTACAAGCCTAGAGCTGTGAAGCAGCCCCAGATGTGGGTGAAATTCAGTCCCTATATATACCAATCTTTGGGACTTGACGTGGCTGTGAAGACTCACAATCATGTCACTTTGTTGTCCCTGTTATGGATGTAGAAATTAGCCTAATTAAGGCCCTCTGTTGGCTTTGTAAAGGAGAGAAATTAATTCAGCCCAATCATGGCCCCTTTATTAGACCTCTTGTGGCTGTAAAACAAGGAAACTGAGATATGAAAGCCTTGATTGTTGTTCCTATGGATGCAGTTTTCCTTTTTACAACATGGTGACCACAGCCAACGTTTTGATCACCCTGTATCTCCTACTTTGGTTAGAAATCAAATGGGCATTGCCTTCAAAATTCAAGAAAAATATTAAAAACGTGAAGAAATGATACTGTAAGATGAGATGTTTGAAGGTTTAAATTAACGACATTATAATTGAGATCTGGACCATGCATTGGAATGAATTTGGAAAAAAATAGAATGGATTGGGTAAGTAAAAACAGGCAGGATTGATCAATGGTATCCACAAGTTGAACCCCAACCAGTATCCAACCCAGTTTTAAGAACGGGCTTGATAAGCCCAACCTGCACCTAATGCATAGCACGCATCCAATGCGGGTCAACTGATTTTGCCTGACCCAACTCAACACTCTATTGACAAGTAGGTCATGTTTGAGTCGTTGTAGGAAAGAAAAAAAAACAAAAAGATCCTATCACAATCTCTAAATGTTAGGTCAACTATTTTATGTATCGAGCTATTAAATCACCGGGGCAAAATACTCTAGTGGTAAGAGTGTCTCATCTCACAAATTAAATTATCGGGAAAAAATACTCTAGTGGTAACGGTGTCTCATCTCACACGGCTCTAAAGTATTGACTCGGAGAGTGAACCTGATAACTCTAGAGAGTCATTTTTTTTTTTAATATCTTTGAAATATTAAATATAAACCAAATACTTATAAATTTAAAATATGGAGGTGCTCCTGTGAGAGGCACTCTCACCTTACTATGAGAGCCCACACCTTTATCTCTCATAGTAAGGTAAGAGTGTCTCTCACAAAAGCATCTCCCTTTAAAATATACAAGTGTTTACATGCACTAATAATAATAAATTCAAATTAATGAGTTTATTGTATTTTAAAAATTAATTATTTTGAAATTGCTAATTCCAAACATCAAACATTTATCGGCTTATTGTATCTTACATTTAACTCGGTCATTTCATAAAATGAGGGACTCCGCATAATCACGAGTCAACTCGCCGAGTTTTACAACCTCGGGGCTTCGGTTTTACCTCCACCTTTGTCTCGTTAGCAAAATCCAAACACAACGTCTCCCTCCAGTTTGAAATACCTTTTTTTTTCCTTCCTCTCCCTCGTTGCCTCCTGCCCCAGCAGGGTATGTTCACAAATTATCTTTCCCTCTCTCTTTGTCACTCACCTTAAAAGAAGATTTGGGGTGTAAGCAAAGATTTACTGTTTACTAGCTCTGCATGTATCTCTCTCTTTTGATCCCTCCCTCTTTCTCTCTTGTTATTGTTTTTTTTTTTTTTGATCTCTGAAACTTTTTCTTGATGGGTTTTTGTTATTTGATTTGATTTGTTGTTTTTTTTTTTTTTTTTTTTTTTTTCTTCCTTCCATTTTGTTATGGTTCTCATTTTTGTTGATGGTTTACGAGTTTTCTTCTTCTTCTTTTTATTACCTATTGTCTGCATTAGAATTGACTGTCTATCAATCTCCTTTTTCTATTCTTCCACCCTGATATTGTTATGTATTTCTTTTTGCATATTAATCCTAATCTACTTCTTTTTCTGTAAATCAGCTTGAATAATCTTCAATTTTCTATGAGAGAGATATGAGAGAGATGGATATTCTTCCCTTTGAAAAAACTGACAATGGATCAAGACTTTCTATTGTTTTGTTCTTTGTTTAGTATCCATCTCAAATTTCTCAAACCTCATGACGCCAATGGTCCAATAAAGGGCCATGATTGGTGTTGGTGCGGGTGGCCATGCATCCTATGAAGGCTTACGTCATTTTGCAATTAGTTGGAATATTGGTTGGATTGCATATGAGCCCCACATGCTGCGTGTGGCCCACCATCAGATGGAGCTTTTCTTTCTATAAAAGAGACGTACATATTCCACACATTATTACCAACCCGATTGGATTTAAATTTTTGATTAGTGTATGCCTAGAATCCATGCCCCTGCTCTTCGACATAAAGTCGTCTACTATGGAATTCCATAATCCACATTGCTCTCATTGACACTCTTTGTCAGTCTTTGAGCACTCTTCATTAAATTGGAAATAAATGTATCAAATTAGCAACAACGCCCCGTGCTTAACCAATGGCAAAAAGTAAGATATTACATTTTGAATTTATAAGATATCAAAATTAATTATAAACATATAAGTATATATTCATGCATATTTATATAAAAACAGTGAACACGCATTCAATCACAAATACAAGTGGTCAATATCAATAATAAACTATTATAAAGATAAAGCTAAAAAAAATCCATCCAACAACAATATAAAAATAATAATAACAATAATAATAACTAAAGAAGATATAGAAAAGAGAATTTTGTTAATATATATAATATTATTAATAAGAAATGCATTCAAGTTTTTGTTATCCATTGATAATTTCAAAGCCCAATAAAACAAAGCCACCCCATTTGGACTTGTTTGTGCAACAAGAAGAATCTATTTTATGCAGATTTTTATTTCCTCATGAGACTAGAATTTTGTATTTTCGTAGAAAATCAAAGTCCTCTCTATTAAAGAAAAATGATTCATTTTTTTCTTCTATGTAAGGAAAATACATCACACTAAACAACATAATATTGTTAACAAAAAAACTCATAAAAATGTGCGATCCTCTCGTTGCACAAATGCACCATTTTTTTTTATTTTCACACAAGCCAATGGTCATGTCAATTCCTCCGCACAAATTATTTCTCTACCCCTTTAAAATAGCACTAATACCATTTTAGAATTGATCAAACCATTTTTTAACACTAGATTTTAAAAAAATGTATAAACATCTTAACTTTAAAAGCCATAAATTATGAGACTTTAAAACCACAGGCTAGTGTTATTTGATTCCAGTAATAATTGGCTCACCTTGAATCAATGTATATATCTCTTAATTATGAGTCCATGTGGGCCCACGGATGTGCAATTTATGATGAGCCAAACCTAGGATCATATGTCTATATAATTAGATCAAAAAAGGATGTCTATAAGATTCAACCAAAAAACTCCAACCTCAAAATATATTTATCACAAAAGGTGGTCTACCAGAAGGTTGGGTTTGATTTTCATTCACATGTGACAATCTTTGAACATAGTAGAGTTGTATTTAGAAACTAAAATAAAAATTTTATCAGTATGAATTGTAGAAAGGTGGGCCCCAAATATTAAAATAAAAAGATGACAATATTGAGAGGATGGAGTTGAAAGAGAGAATGACTATAGCAAAATAGAGAGATTTCAGGGGATATTGATTGAGAGACTTTATGAGGTAGAGGATATGGATAAAAAGATTTTTTTGAAGAAAAACTTGTGGCATGTGATGACAAGGCACCTTTAAGCACTCTATATTTTTTCTCCATATTTATTTGAAAGGAGAATAATTGGGTTGCTAAGGTGGCACCCCTCACAGCCTGAGGAGGAAGATGTGAGCGAGGAAAGAAAGTTCCAACCAAACACATCTTAATCTATAGGAAAGTCTCACTCCTGCTTTTCAAGTTGCACCAGATTTCTAGAACCACGGTTTGCACTCGGAGGTTGTAGGTTCGAAACTGTACGGCCACACTGGGGCTACAAGGGAGTTTACCAAGCTTCCATCCTGGGCTCGGAGGGATTAGTCCCACCCAAACAGTTGGGAACCCTCCGATAGCAAAAAAAAAAAAAAATTGCACCAAATTCATTATCATAAAAAATAAAAAGACATTGAATCTCATTTGGCAAATCCCTCTAGTTATCACAACAATATAAGAATAAAACAAAAACCAACTGTAGATTTCCTCCAAATCATCATAATTATTAGGTAGTAATTGAATCCACTTAAGCCCAAAACACACATCCAATCGGGGCTATCATAGAACAAGACCCTATACAAAACTCCCAATAATAAGATTGTAAAGTAATTAGTTTATTCTACCAAGACAACATCTATAAGTACTCACCATAGAACAAAGAGAGAAAAGCACTAATCGATGAAAACCTATCACAAGAACCTGAAATAGACTCACCCCTACTGTGCGTGATTCACTCTCAATGCCAGGGCCTTCGTACACAAGCATCAAATCAAACGCTAACCAACGGAATTCCTTATCAGCCAAATGGTCAGGACGGTGACTTGAAACACCCTAACAAGTTCCCAGCATAATTAAACAGCCCCTTCTGTTTTGACTTTTCAGCCTTAATCCTGCGAAGGCACAAACACCATTAATAAATGAAAATTCACACACAAAAACAAACGAGTCATGAAACTTGGCTAGGTTTCTTTTGACAATGAGAGAATGTGATGACAGATGAATGGCTCTTACTTGCAGGTTTTATTGCAAGAATGTTGCCTTAACTGCTCACTGAAATAGATGGCCATGCATCTAATCTAAAGCCTTTAGATAGAAGGTTGAGATGGGACATAAGAAGAAAGTCCCAGCAGAATCAGTTCGTCAGGACTACCCAATCAGCTTAATTTTTAAGGCTTTGATCCAATCTAGGATGGGCAATTAACGTCTATTCTGTGAATTGGCAGGTTTTCTATTCCATGGATGAGTATTCTCACATAAGAGAAGGACCACCAAGGTGCTTGAATGACAAAGTTTCACATTAGCTATGCAAGATTGTGCTTGAAGATGCCTAACTGACATCAATGACATGTACAATGTGAACCAACGAGTGGTAGCTCAGTTGGCCAAAGACTATGTGTTCCACACTTACCTTTGTTGGCCATCTCCTATAATTTTATCCGGTACAAGTGGATTGGAGGAGTTGCATGTGCCTCTGGGGATTAGTTCTTGGACGTTGTTCGTGATCGAGCGTTCCTTGGGCTTAGGGCCAAAGGCTTCTGGACTGCGCTGGGCGAGAGATACCTTGGGTTATAAAAAAAAAAAAAACATGTAATATGTAAATTAATTGATGCAAGATATAGACCCCTGTCCCATCAATCTGAATTGGCTAAACGAGTCCTACTAAAAAATCTAGCTAAGGTAAGACCACAAAACATACCAGACCTAACTTCATACTACAAACTAGAACAAGAAAGTATCCCTCCGCTTAAATTTGAATCTCATGTAAAGAAATCTCTATCATCGGCAACAATGTTAAAATACTAAAACTTAAAATATATATGGGAAATATTCAAGTGCATATATGTGTGGTGAGGGACACCCCTTTTTGGGAAGTTTCAAGTACAAAAGGGCTTTTGTACTTTTTGGGAAGATCCCCTTTTGTACTTGAAACTTCTCAAAAAGGGGTGTCCCTCACAACACATGGTAAGTGATAGATGCACTTAAATACCCCAATATATATGTATATATATATATATATGCTAGCTCTCTTAAGCTCAAGTTTAGGATAAGGTAAGCTCAAGTGTGTGGTGGGGCCCACTTGGGGACCCTCATGGGGATAGGGATGGGGATGGGAAGAATTTCAAGGACTCCCTGTGATCATCCTCTGCAAAAAATTAGCCCTAACCATGATTTCTATCATCTCTATATAGGCCCAAAAGTTTAATGGTCAATAATCCATTCGGATCGATACATAATCAATCCAACGGTCCAGTAAATTCGGATCTGAGCTCACAAGCATGAGCTTATAAAATTTTATCATAAGCTTGAGCTTAGAAGAGCCTTGCTCATATATAAATATATATATATATATATATAGTGCAACTATCCTCACAATAGGGTGAGAGGCACTTCCATAAATGAGAATTTTCAAGTACAAAAATGAATTTTCAAGTACATCGGGTGAGGTACACTTCCTTGTCTTCATGTGCAAAAAGGGAAAGTGCCCCTCCCCCTATAGTGAGGGATAGATGCACATGAATATTCCCCATATATATATATATATATAAAACAAAACAAAGGTTAGCATACCTCTTAATGATCGACTTGTTAGTCGGAGTGTATCGACAGAACTTGAAATCATGAAGGAAGTCTTTCTGGAGGACTACCTCCAACACATCCCTATTGAAATCATATGATATGATCCGGAAAAATTTGCCAATCTCACTGGAATACTCGGCAAGGAGAACTTTATCACCTCCTTGGCAACTTATGCCTATAGGTTTTAGTTGTGGTGACCACATATAATTACTTCGACACAATGGAAAAAAATCCAAATCCAGGGATACATTATTCAACATCAACCATCCACTGGTCTCCATCGACATCCTCCACACAGATAGTCTGTATTGGTGGTTAGCGAAGCCTACTCGACTGTAGTGCAGCAGCCCATTACACACTGTCAAAATTCTGCCGCATGGGTTTGCAACATTGTCGCCGATGCTCGGCAGCTCCATATAGCCAGAGGTTTCTGTTTTCAAATTGAACATGAGGGCATGGTCCTCTTTAGGGCAGTGCCAATACAAGACCCCGTTGCAATACACCCCACTTTGGCCTAATAGATCATCATGATCACCCCATGGTCCAGAACGACAAGGATGGGGTTCGGAGACACACTTCAGCAATTGCCACCTCTTTTTCACTGATGAGTACATCTCGAATTTATAAGAGTAATTATGACGTCCCTCCATTGTGTAGGGATTTATCCTATGGGCCATCACAATCTTGTAAGAGGCTACATCGTTGTTTTCCTCCCTTGAATTGTTTTCGAAGGCGAGTCCACACATGGTAAATTTGAGAGACGTCATGGTTGGCTTGGGAAGACAAACACACTCTTTGGTCCATGGATTGCAGATGTAGCACTCACTGGAAGGTTCGGCCCAATTTCTGGAAAAATAAAAGAGGAGCAATCCATTGCAGGAGGAGATAATCCAGTTTTGGTATAGTCCACAGTTTTGGTATAGTCCACTATGGTTTGCTACGTCAAGCTTTAAAAACTGATGCTTACCTTTTTCTAGGCACATGCATCTGAGTAGACCTTGTCCATTATAGCTAGCTACAACATTGATGGTGTTGGGGAGGAATAATGGGCCATTACAGATCAGAGATCTCCATCGTTTACTGACGTTGAGGCATTGAAGAATAGAGCTTCGTGGCATCCGTTGTAGAATCTCCACCGTTAGATCGTCGGTCAGATCATTTATGGTTGTTGTTCTTCCCTTCTCTGCCGTCGCCATTCGATTTGTATGGTCTTGGTTGGATGATCATGCAGAGGAGAAAGGAGGAAAGAGGAAGAAGGCTGAGCTGGGACTGTTTCTATCTAGTAGAGCTGATGATGTATTAATGTATGATGGCATTGGATGTATCTTGCACGGATGTTTTTAGGGCCGTTTGGAACCGTGTGCCTCCTTGTCTCCCACGTTGGATTTATCGGACTCCTTATCCGAACCCACTTTGGACGATTTTCCTGTTTGGACGAATCGAGGGCGACATGTAAAGCGGCGGAGGAAAGAGAAACTGTTTCTTTTTCCTCCGCGTGTGTCCTCTCTGTTTGGACGAAACAGAGAATCCATTTCCGTTGCATTGTTTTCTTCAAATGCCTTGTTATACTATATGGGCCCACTCACATTTTGGTAGACTCCAATGAGAGATATTGGATGTTACATAACCTAAAAGATATTCCATAGTGTATACTTCAGTCATCATTTACCTCATACTCATCCCTCATCTAAAACATTGTTTAAGAGTAAGCCAGGTCAGAGTTAGTTTACCTCATCCTAATTCCTATCTAAAATTTTGAATTTTGAAATTCTAACCAATGTGAATAATTTGTGATGATGCCAAAAACGGATTTCGGGCACCAACGGTCAAGTTTAGAGTAATCAATGTGAAAAATAGAGAAATAGAATGAGAGAGAGGGGGTTTATAGTGGTTCGGTCAGTGTGACCTACGTTCACTTTAAGGTGATGATTTACTTCTCAAGTGTGTAGCAATTACAGAGAATATAGAAAGGTGATGATATATGTTGATTGCGATAGCTTGTCCCTCAGTGCTAGAGGGGTTCTGTGTTTTATAGTCGTCCCCTAACAGATGGGGACGACTCTTCAGCAGCGGATGCTACCTTTTGGCGGAGTCTCCGAACCACCCTCAAGTGACGAGGTAGATAAGATCTCCTCCGCAAGACTTGGTAAAAGCAGGTTAAAGGTAACGACGCTCTGACTTCGTACTTCGTGGATTCGGACCCGGACCCTACCCATGACGAGTGGATCTGGACCTGGCCTCGACACGGACCCGGGTCATTCAGACCTGACCCAACATCGTGAACTGAATCTCTTGAATTTGACCAGTCATCATGGTTTGGGTCTGACCCGTCGTTGTGGACTGAGTCATTTGGGCCTGACCCATCAATTTGTAATTCCCTTCAAACCTCCAACTTTCTAAATCTATTACAATAAAACCCATCTCCATTGCCCGAACTCATCTCACATATCCCATCTCCAAAACAGAGATGAGATGAAGGAGAGGGAGGGGTAGTTTAGAAATTAAAAAAAAAAAAAAAAAAAAAGGGCCTGTGCGAAGGAGAAAGCAGTGTGCAAGTACAAGCTCTCCATTTCTAAATTGGAAGTTCCACTCACATTCCAGCTCTGCAGTGTGTTGCCGAATAACAGGTGAAATTTTGCAGATTTTAATCTATGTAATCCGATGGATTTTATTTGAAGGAAGAAAATATAAATAAATAAGTTTGTATTTTTTACCCATGCAAGCAGATCTGCAGATTTAATTAGTACAAATATAAATCTTGATATGATTCTATTAGTTATAACTTGAGTCGTGAAATTAGAATAGTTATAAAAAAATTTTAAAAAAAAAAAAATTTCATCGTGTGGGCTTTGTATTAAATCATAAACCTTGGATTGTTCGGCTGTTTCAGACGTACATGCAATGATGCAAAATTTTATTTGATTTTTGTACTTGCATACAACTTCAAAAAGGGTAAATTTGATGTGGACGTCTCCTGATCCTTTCAAAGAATAGCAAGTCAGGTCTTGATTTGGAGATGGTATGCTAAGGTTTATAGTTTCCATCCTAAGTCAGGTTTCCTTTTAGTTATTCCATATCTTATTAGTAACCTAAGCCTCACCCATTTATTAAAGGGTATGTTCAAGTTTATACTTTCCAACACAAATCAGGTTTCATTTTGGTTATTCAAATTCTCTTTGCTAACCTAAGGCGCCTTGCCCATTTATTAATACGATTGAAAATGTCAGCACTATTATCAATGTAACATTGAAATTCATATTAGGTTGGTGGGTCATAATAATGAAGTTAGTCATTTTGTATAGTCTTTGGGTTAGGTTGGAAGAAATATGTCAACACTATTATCAATGTAACAAGAAAATGCCCTATACTATTCTTATCATTCTCCCATAATTTGTTCCGTTTTTTTTTTGCAACGCGTGTACTCTCATAGGAGCATCTCCCCTCAATAAAAATTATCTCTCACCTTAATATGAGAGTTAGGGTGGAGGCCCTTACATATTTAAGCTATTGGCATTGGATATGGATGTGAGTGCCCTCACCCTATCTCTTATCGTAAGGGGAGAGATGCTCTTTATAAAGATAATTATAAAATTAAATAAAATAACCAAATCAAGCATGTCCCCTCTTGAGGCTGAGAGGGATATTGAGTGCACAACTGAGGCAAAGTTCTTGCTTGCTATCTTGCTTGCTTGCTTCCTGAACCATGACAGCCTACAAATATTGCGGGCTGACTTATGCAGGTCAAGTTAGCTTGTTGGGAAAGATTTTGCCACCCCAGGATATGAGTTGGAGTTCAACCTAGACAAAACTAGACCCATTTCTATCTGACCCGGCCCGTTTGTCACTCTGATTCATAACACTGATAGTTCCATTAGTCTTCTAATTTTTCCACTTTACCATCCGTTCCAATGATCTAGATCTCAATTCTAATGTCTTAATCCTACCAATTCTGGTCATTACTTTGCAATCATAGAATTTTTCTTTCATTTTCTTGGAGGACATACCAATTAACTGGGCACATATGAGGTGGTGGTCAAAACTATTAGATGTTGATGAGCCAGGCCCAAGTGACCCAATTCTTAATAGGCCAGGGCCTAAATCTATGAAGATCCAGTCCGTTGGGATCCAAGCCCAAGTTTGCAAAGGCTGCCACGTCAAGGCAACCACGTCGCTTTGGATGAAGTCGACAGTTTTTAACCTGCTTTTACCAAGTCCCGCGGAGAGTATCTCACCTGCCTCGTCTATCAAGGGCAGTTCGAGAGACCCGTCGAAGTGGAGGAAGCGTGGAGGTAAAGTCGCCCCCATCTGTTAGGGGGAGACTAAAAATAGAAAACGCTCTTTTTCTGTATTCTCTAAGTCTGTAATCTCTGCACACTTGATAAGTAAAAACTGCCGGCAACCTTTGCAAGTGGACGTAGGTCATATTGACCGAACCACTATAAATTCTCTCTCTCTTCATTATTTAGCATTAATTACTTGACGGGTGGTGTCCGAAACCAGTTTTTGGCATCATCAGATGTGATCACCATATCGAAACCATGAGGCCATTACCCTTCTTTTTGGAAAACTGCGTCCAAATGAACCATTGATCATCAACTAACCATTAATCAACTAGGCTTTCATTATTTCATATCTTACCAGTTAACTGTGTTTTACAGCCACAAGAGGGCCAATAAGGGGCATGATTGGACTGATTTTTATATCCATTAGAACAGCCAGCAAAGGGACTGACTATGCTGTGGCTGGTCTTTATGGCCGCAACAGGGCCAACAAAGTGCATAGTTTGGATGTGCAGGGATCCTTGGCATTCATAGGCCATTCATAATGAATATGAAATGCACAAAGATATTTAGAGTAGAGCCAAAATCGTCTCCACATTGGCCTATCATAACCAATCATACCCGGTCATCACCTTAATATCAGTGAAAGTCAAGGTCTCATCTACATCACCATGTCATATCCTTCTCCCCTCACCCTATATATCCTTCACCGCCACTCATCTCTTTAACAATCTATTGCCAAGCTCATTTCAACGTGAATTCTTAGGTATTCAATTTCTACATATTTTAGGCAAACAAACTAGCTCTAAACAAACCAGCAAAAAAGGGGCCTCCAAGATTAAAACCAACAGTGAAAAAAGCTTGAGGTTCTCCTTAATTTCTAGCAATCCAACATATATAGCAAAAAAAAAAAATCAGAAATAAAATAAAAATAAAAAGTCCATCTGGTGGGGTACTGGCTCAATCAAAAGACAAAACAGAAGCCCATGTAAATCTCTGTCTAGAAATCCTCAGCATTCTTAGGCCATTTGAAATTAATAGAATTGTTGGGATGCAGAAAGATGTTCTGGAGTAGAGCTGACACCAACCACATCTAGGACTAGCATACACAGCCGTCACTCTAGTAATTCAATACCCGAAAAGGGGAAGATTGCATTCAACCACTTATCTCATTAAACCATTTGATAGAGCTCATTTCACCCTAAATTCTCTGGTATTCAATTCCTAAGTATTTTATGTAAATAAAATGACACTTGAATTTGAAGTTCACACCAATTAAAAAGCCTGCCCAAAGGAGGCCTCTAAAACTACAATCGACTATGAAAAAAGCACGCAGTTCTCTCTCTTTAGTTCAGAATAACGTAATGAAGCCCATCAGTGACTGATGGGGTATTTGTTGCATCTAGAAGTTAAAAACAGAAGCTCTCTTTATCACTAGGAACAATGTCCAAAAACTTAAACTAGAGAACTAAAAGATTATAACCAAACAAAACTTAAACTAGCCACCATAATAGTTGCGAAAATCTCTTACATCATTATCTGGGAAAGATGTTTATAACTTGAAAGAAGCATATAACATAATGGGAGACGTTCCTATAAGAACATCTCTCACCTTATTATGAGAGATAATTCAAACTGCATCCGTCACTTCAAATTGCAGACATTCCTGAGGACTAATTCAAACTCGGCGCTCTTCAAATCATATGATACAATCCTATCATAATTATAGTATAAGAGAACTTTATCATCTCCCTGGCAATTCATGTCCATAGGTTCGAAAACCGGAAACTTTTGCTTTGATCTACAGTCCTGTGGAAAAACTTCCAAATTTCTCTCCACTGCTCCTCTTAGGTCTACATTATGCAAAATCAACCATTCATCCCTCCTTGTCAACATCTTTCAGATACTTAGCCGGCCGACTAGTGGAGCTAATTCGAATGAAGTGAAGTTGCCCATCACATTCAGTCAACCTGTAGCCAACTGCGCGTGTACCATCAGCGCTTGGAAGATGCAAATAGCCAGGGCTTCTATTTCTAGATTGAACATGAGTGCATGGTTCCACTCATATTGTTGATTATAGCACAGCCAATACAAGACTTGGTTGCAATAAACTGCATTTTCTGCTAGTACAAGGTCACCCCCACGTTCCGAGGCCCACTCGATCAATTTCCACCTCTTTTTATGTAAGGACCCGATCACAGAATTTTGGATTAATTTAAGTTTGACCATAGATTGCATCATGTATGGAACCCACCTATCTTGATGGCCCACGTACAGCCCCTCTTAAGGGCCGGCCCTGTTGATGGGCATTTTATCTTATTATTATCATTATTTTCCTTTAAGGTTATTTTGACATGTATTACATCTTATCTTGGTTAGTGGGACCCATCAAGGATATGGAGAATTTGAATCTGAAAAGATTTTGTGGAGATATTAGGATTTAATTTAAATTATGAGTTGGAAGTAAGATGGGTTCCAACTTCTAACATGGGAAAAATTGGTAGCACTTAAAATTCAAATTCTGAGATACATGAGCTAGGCCTCGATGTCTGACCAATAAAGAGCCTCTACTTTGCAAGTAACCCTTATGTTTTTCTATCCCAGCCAATGTCAAAGAGTCTTTTCTATTTTATGTTTATTCCGTTTCCGTCTTGAACTCTTTTCCTTCTTTCTTATAAAAAGCTAGGACACTCTCACCAAGCACCCACTCTTCCATACTCTCTCTCTCTCAAGTTCTCCTCTCCCAACATTTCTCTTCTAGGTAACTTTCGTTTTTACTTTTCTGGTCTTATTCAATTTCTAGTCAATTCCTTTTTTATATTGCATTATTTTTCTCTATTTTGCCATGATGTTCTTTTCAAGTTCCTTAAATATATGCATCATTCTTACTTTAGCATGCTCATCTTCATCATCCTCACCAGTCACCTTACCTCGCAAAAAACCACGACATTACAGAAGGACCCAATCCACAATATACATCTTCCACATTTTCACCCAAAACACATCACTAACTCGAACCGACCATCTCCATTTAAACTCCCCATCTCTATTCATCGGAACCAAGAAGAAAACCACTCCATTATTTTCTCATCCTGGAATCACGCCCATGCCATTAGCATCATCACCATCTGCATGGCATCTCCCTCACTCACCAAATCAAACCCAGCCGGATCCACCTGTTCTTCATCATCATCGCAACAAGGCCTTATGTGAAACAAGATCGGGCATTATCATCATTAGCAAATCAACCCAAACGGACCCCACTACTTCACCACCTTCTTTACAAATCTGCAACCTTAACCACCTTCTTACCCTCTCACTAAGGTTTGAACCCAACTATCGTCTTAACAATACCGAGCCCATCTCTTATTCCCGTCCTTATTCCCTCAAACAAATAACCTATCAATACCTTCATAGAATGAGATCCATACCATCATCACCTGCAAACATCATCAAGGAAACTCCGTCTCTTCTTGTTTCTCCGCTTATCTAGTCAATTGAAACCATGGAGAACCGAACTCACTTTAAAACCGAGCCTCTCTTGTGCACTCAACCCAACTATTTATGACCACCTGCTGCACATGGACTCAGTTCCAGCCCACTTGTGCCAGTCCACCTTGTAAATCCATTGTTCAACTCATCAGCCCAATTAATCAAGATCCAGGTCAAACCAAACCCGTCTAAATCTATCATAGCCATGATTTGAACTCGACCCAAAACCATGCCAACCTGCCCTCAATCTAGGACAAACCCAGTGGATCATGCATGTGCCCACATACCTAACCCAATTACTGACTACTGGAAAACCATCATCAACAGGGACCCACATCACTTCACCAAAGAGCTTAGGCCAAGGCAGATCAAGTCAACCAGATCCATCATCCACCGGTCATCGAGGCAAGTAAACTTACTAAAATTCCCTAGCATTAGAGTTTCCTTATTTTTGCCTCCAATATGTTAGAATTTAAGATTGCGTGTGTTCATTGTTTATCTATGCCAAGATTGTGTGGCCAATAAGCCCGATCCCATCGTCTTAGTGCATCTAGGACCCTTGAGTTCGATCAAATGGTTTAGGGCCTGTGCAAAGTGATGTTTTCTCCTGTATTATAAATTTGGCATTCCTCATGTGACCTAAGTTCTCGGTGATAACTCATTGCCTTAATTAGTTCATCTTCAATCCTATGAAATGGAACCAATGACTTGGATAACGTAAGTGAATTGTATTTATCATCATTAATAATTATGAGTTTTCTATGTGTATATTCACTACTAGAAAAAGCTCTTTTGGCGCAGTAAAAAGCTGGCGACCGTCTGTGGCGGTCGCTAAAAGTAGCATTAGCGACCGCCACATGCGGTCGCTAAAGACCCTACATATTACCCCGCGAAACCCCCTCTTTTCATTTTCACTCTCTCAGTTTCCTTCCCCAATTTTTTTCCCCTCCCGCCCCTCCCGTGCTCTGCCCTCCTGGACCAGCGACGCCACCGCCCTCTCTCTATTTCTCTCTCCCTCTCCCTCCCTCCCCTCCATCTCTGTCTCTATTTCTCTCTCCCTCTCCCTCTGGCTCTGCACTGCGCCCACGCTCGCTCTCTCTCTCTCTCTCTCTCTCTCTCTCTCTCTCTCTCTATTTCTCTCTCCCCCTCCCTTCCTCCCTCTCCCTCTCGCTCCGCACTACGCCCACGCCACTGTGCCCCTCTCGCTCTGCACTGAGAACAGCATAATCTCCCGCCCCAAGATTCTGGGTTTCGTTGGAGTCCAGACCGGATTCGCGTCTGCTGATCGGCGTGCCACGCTTCAAAGCACGCGGTTCCCTTCCGACACCGACGGCCTATTACAGTGAGATCTCGCCTTCAGTTTTGGGGCTTTGGATTGGGTTTTGTGAATTATTGCCTATTTGTTTTAGCTGTAATTTTGAAGGTTTTGTGGATGATGATGATTTGCTATTTTGGAAACCCAATGTTTGGGTTTGGATCTGCAGTTGATTTGGATTGGGATCAGAATGATGGATTTAGAATTGAGTCTGGATAATCAGTGAAGAGGCTCTTGATATCTTGTTTCAGTACTTATTTTGAGCTTCTTTCAGTAAACTTCTCCTTTTATTGATGAACATTTTGAGGTGTTTCAAGAGCCCTCTAGTGGTAGAATGTTTGGGGAGAATGGGTTCTCTCTCTGTCTCTTCCCTCTTTTCTTTTACACTTATCACATAAGATATTAGTCACTCGAAAGTGAAAAACAACTGTCCCAGATCATATTCAGATTGATATGGGTTGGCTCAGATTAATTTTTAGATGCCAAACATCTATGATGCTGAAAAAGCGGAAAATCTGACTTGGGTTGCTTGAGCAGTGTGAGTAATTACTTGTTTTTTTTTTTTTTTTGTTCGTTTACTTAAAAGAGCTCATTACTCAAAACAAAATAGAGCAAAGAAATAAAAAAGGGAATCAAACCAAACCATTCCTAGACCACACTTAAAAGGTCCCAACCTCAATTTAGCAGGACAGTGCTCTACCCCATTCCATTCTCTGGAAATGTGACAAACCTCAACCCAAACTTATTTTCTAGTATTTATGTCAATATTTTGTCCTGATAATACTGCTAAGCTACCGGGCACATTCAAGTTATCAGGGCTTACATTAGATGATCTGTCCTGTCTTCTACTGTTAAAATTAAGATCCAGCTGTTTGTTGTTTTGTTCAAACCAATCTATCTCTTTGATCTGTGTGGAGGTTGATCTGGCTGTGTTTGCTGAACATATTTATGCTTAGCTTATGTTACCAATGAATTCTAGTTTTCTTTAATTAAAATGAATAAATTAAATTGATCCTTTTGCGCCATCGTTATGACAGAATTTGATGTGTTACATCTATTTTCCATTTCTTTTGAGTTTTCATGATCTGGGTCATTGATCTGATTATTTATTTGGACACCTCACCTGTCAAGGATTTCATGGGTCCGGTTTGTTTCATATCCAGGGCAGTTTATAGCTAGTTTTTTTTAGGAATACTTCAGGTAATTGGGTGTATTGGGCCCATTTGCCAACCTGACCCATCTTTCTTTTTTTGCCAGGAAATTCAAGACTAACCCTGCAGTAAAAATATTGGATGAACAAATTTTTTTGGGTGGTTGTAAGTTACTAGAAGTAGAAATCCTAGTCATTTAGGATAATGGTAAAAACTGCATTGTATTTACCTTTAATTATTATAAGTTGGCAAATGAGTACTATCTTTTAAGGAATTGATAAACTCATCTTGAAAAGTCAGATACAATGAGGGATTATGAAATGGAAATAGTATCCGGAATTGAAAGGACCTGAACCGTATTAGTGCTCACTTGGGAGGAGAATCAATGCAGCATTGAAGAACACTTTATTAAGGACTATGGTGTTTGACCAGACTTCCCCTTGGGAATAATTACCATCCATGTGATGGGGTTTCATGAATTGGGCCATTGATCTCTCTTCACTTCGTGCACGGTCGGAGATGTGTTTGTGTTTTTTTTTTTTTTTTTTTTTTTTTTTTCTTGAGAGTTTTTCTAGTTTTTTTTTTCCATTTTCAGAAATGTGGAATGAGACTTAGGTCTGATATGCTTTTAAGGCCATTATTGTTGCTGTTTGTTTAGTCATTGAGGGGCTCTACTTGTTGCAGGTCTGAATTGTGATCTAAAACTCTGACAGAAACTACTTGATATATCTAGAAATTAATACCACCCGGATAAGTTTTGCAGTAGGCTGTTCATTATTTCTGTTTCAATGCTTTGTTCTTTTTTTTTTTTTTTTTTTTTTTGGCTAAAGCAATGCTCTATTCTTTATTTCCTGAGCAATGATATGGAAAGGGATTTTGATGAAATCCATGAAATACTAAAGATGGACCACTTACATTCACACCTTCATGATGATAACACTGTGTGACATTTTAAGATATTTTACAGAAAATGATATGTATTAATTGATGCAAGGTGCAGCAGAATTTTCATATGAGAACTGTCATGTGAACTAGAAAAGGTTAAGTGTGTGTGGAAAGCTAAGTACTCTCACACCCAACCATAAAACACTCTAACCCAAGTCGCTCACCATCAGCACTATAGCTAGGATCGATTCTGTTTATGTGGAATGGAAGTACCTCGAAAGGAGAGCATCCCACATTCTAGACAGGGAGATGGAGAAGTGGATGTATAGGTTGAAAAATTCTTTGGATAGACATACTTACAGTGGGGTCTATGATTGTTAGAGAATTGGGCTGTGAATAAATACCTATGGATTGGGCCCAAGCTTAACTTTAGCCTAATTCTTACAGAGCTGTGCACCATCCTTTGAATCTTAGAAAATGTTTCTTATAAATCCCACAAAGTTTGAAATGGCACCGCGTTTTAAGAAGTATAAGAAATTGTTAGAGTTTGGAGAATAATGGAATCCAATGGGAAATGTTAAGCAGTCCCATTTGAGTGTGAAGTGTCTATACTCTATACTCTATACTCTAAACATGTAACACTACTACCATGTACCTGCATTATTGCCTTTTTGGTTCCATTCATGTAACACTATTACCATGTACCTTTAAGCATATGGAAGTGTATGGGGCTGACAATAATCTAGGACATCTTTAAGTTTGTCATTTATCACGAGGACATGAGATGGGAGCCATAGAAGTTTCCTCAAAGCGAAACTAAGTAAGTCTCTAGCTCTCTGCTTTGGCCTATGGATTTTTTTAGTTTTTATTTTTTTTTTAATTTTTTATGCATTGTCAATAGCTGCACAGCCAAGTGATTATAATATACCTAAATGGACTAGGAAGGCCAGAACAAAAAGAAAAAACAAGTTCAAGAAGCGATAAATAAAACCACTAACCAAAGGCACACCATAGAAATGCAAAATGTTTAATTATTTTTAGGTTTAATGTATGTCATCTTATGTATATTTCGCACCACAAACCCTCTTCGGTTTCGTCACCTGCTGCCTCTACACAAACCCTCTTCGGTCCTTTTCCCCATTTGAAGGAGTCTGAGACGACGGTATGTGTAGATTTCGTTTCTGTCTGTGTTTGAGCTGCTTAGGATTTTGTTTATGTTGTTTGTTTGGTTTTGTTTAACTTTTTGGATAGTATTGATGGAGAGATAGGATTTTGTTTATGTTCTTTGATTGGTTTTTGGGTATCCATGTCCCAAAAAAAAAAAAAAAAGAAGAAGAAATCACATGGCTTCCATGTCCAAAAGAAGACTGCATATCCAGTAATGTTCACAAAAAAAAAAAAAAAAAAAAAAAAAAAAAAAAAAAAATTTGTAAAAACAGTTTGAACGAGTGTCTTTTGTTTTGTGGTTATCAAGGATGAATTGTTTTTGCTATTATTTAAGATTGGCACTTACTAATTACAAGTTTCTATCTGGCTTGCTGTGTGAAGCTGAGATGCATGATTTGTGATTTGAAAACTCGCTAGAAGATCATTTCTTTCTTCTAGTGGGCCTTTGGTGCACGTTGTCAGCAACTTGTTCATTGGAATTAAAATAGCTTAATTCAAATGGTCATAGTTTCTCTTTTACATTCAACTTGGTTTTCTTCATCTTTACACTCTTATTTGATGACCATGACTTTAAAGTTGCATAATTCACCAAACTTTGAATCAAATAATTTTCCTTCTAGTGTGTGCTAACTGCTGATCAGTTAAAGATCAATTTTTCCAATATATTTGATCCCAAGACTAGAGGTTTTGATTAATTCTGGCTACATGGATTATACAGTAGGAAATACTCAATAGATTGACCTCGCTGGTCAAGTATATTTAGACATTTCCTGTTTTGCATATTTGACATGACAACAACTTACACTGAATAATTAGAATCATTAATTGTTGATTTATTTTAATCCAATCCGTGTACAATGATTTCAATTTGAAATTGTGCGTATATGATTTCATATTGCTCTGCCCTTTAATAATAGTTTTGGTCCTAAAATTATCCAGATTAACTGAGATGCAGGTGAATATTAGAAGTGTTGATGAGGCTATTGTGATTGGTGCTGCCCTCTCATTATCTTCTTCGGCTTTTGTTCTTCAGGTGTGTCATTACTAGGCATACATGATCCATTTATTTGTTAAGCAATTGTTGATATAAAAAAAATGTTTTGAGTAGTTAAAGTTGACTTTCAATTGGTAATTGGGTGTCTGAAAACATATCTATGACATCATACTTTCAAATAAGCATCATCACCACTAAAGCCTTATTCCATCCATCCAGGGACTGGTTTGTGAGTTCTGCTTTTTTCACTCAAATTTATTTAAAGCCATGTCCTCTTCCTTCATTCGCAATATAGATTTAGGTTTGCTAACCCAAATCACTTAAAGAGAATTGAGGGAATAAAATAAAATAAACATTTATTAATTGGTCTTTCCACTTGAAGTGGACAAGACTCATCTATTGAATTTATAGATATGCAAGTACCTATTTTAAGCTAATTAAAATTGCTTCAATCAAGGGTTTATCAGTTATAAAGATATTATTAATCACCTATGCGTTTCTCTAATATAACCTATAACTAAAATAAATAGCAGAAGCATTTAGAAAATAATGTCCTTTATGCTCCAGAGGTCTTCCTTATCTGATTGCTTCCTACAATTAAGATTTCCTTGTTACTAGTTCCTTGTACTTGTAACAACTTTAATTTATTTGTTTTGTTTTGGAGCTGTTCCTGGTCATGTTTACACATGTCAAGCTATCTCCTTGCTTCTATTGGATTGAAGAAAATTGGGTAGATTATTACTATTCTATTGATTAGACCAGATTGTTAAGAATAGAAATGAACCAATGCCCCGCAAATAATGGCAATGAATGGATAGTTGGGTTCTTCCAAATCAGTTTTGGGACGTCATCCATGGAGGGACCACAACATCAGCATTTTGGATCGCTAAACTTTGGGTGGCGAACACATGGAATACCATGTAAAACAATTTGAACAATTTGAGACTTAAGTTAGAAGTGCTGCTGCTCTGGTCCATTTGTTGATTTCATCTATGTACACAAGTTCTAGTTACTCATGCATGGAATATCAAGCAGTTGTAAGACACTTTGGGTCTGACATGCTGCTCATAGCTTACCAAATTTGCAATGTAGCTTCTTGCAGAGAAAGGTGAGCTCCCAACAAGATTTGGTTCAGCAACGCTGGGAATTCTTCTGCTACAGGTTTTCAGTTTCACCATGCTTTGATTTGATTAGTGTCTATTTTTAGTTGTCTTTTAAAAAATTATACAATTGCATTTCCTTTTGTTTTGCTCTTTCTAATTTGGATAGGCTTATCCATGTGAATACACATTGTGAGTAATGCTTTGCATCCCCACTGATTCATATGTGCAGGATATAGCCCATTGTGCTATGGGGCATAAATTATTCATAGAAAGTCAGGTCTCAGTGTGAAATTACTTATCATTATATTGTGTCTCTACTTTAGCATATGTTTCTGTAGCATTGTTGAATTCTCTCAGCATATGTTGCTGTAGCATTGTTGAATTCTCTTATGAGAGCGAGAGAGATAGAGAGATCCAGTACCTTATTTTAAAATGAGGAACTTTTCTGTGGCCCACATGGATGCATGCCATTCATGGGGAAGAGAGATGGGTATGATGACCTATGGGTTACTGAAAGACCAAAACATGGTTCCAATCAACCAGTCCTAACCTTTGATTTAGGGGCTTCAAGTTTTAACTCGTGGATGAGTGCAATTCTTGTAACATAAACCCAACAGTGCAAGCCACAAGTTGGAGGGAAAGAGATTGAATTCAACATAGGTGGGGCCACATTAGAAATTCCTTTGAAAAAAGAGGAACCCGCTCTCTCATGTGAGTTCTCCATACACAACTATTACAAGAAAGTTGTATCTTCTCACAAAAGAAATGCAATGGACACTTGCATGTATCTATTTGCACGATCCATTTGGATCACGTGTCACTGGTCTATTGTAGATGGTACAAGTAGGGACATGCCAATAGGCCCACTGTTTGTGCTCTATGAAAAATAGGCTGATCTCCTCCGACATATATCACTTACATATTTTGCATAATGCTTTTTTTTATCAACATGTTTGATAATCTATTCCTTCGTAGTTGTTACACGTGTGGCCCATATGAAAAGCAGGCCTTCCTACCTTTGGCAAGAAGACTTGCCTGATCCCTCATGTGTGCTGCATTGGCATGTTTGCACGATATTGTTGTGAGAGTACACTCAGTAGTTATCTTTTGCTCCATTCAAGAAGTTAACTTAAAACTTATAAAACCGGCTACCGGGCGCCCAAAACAAGCAAACGGGCTTCGTTGCCCGTGAAACTGGACGGACAAGTGCCCGTAGTCATTCCTGACTTGCAGGAACTGACGGAACGAGATTCCGACTCCCGGATTGCTCGTAAAGCTGAAACGTAGGTTTAACTCGATACTTTAACTTAAAACATAGAAAATCGGCCTCCGGGGGTCCAAAACGAGCAAACGGGCTCCGTTGCCCGTGAAACTGGACGGGCACGTGCCCGTAGTCATTCCTGACTTGCAGGAACTGACGGAACGAGATTCCGACTCCCGGATTGCTCGTAAAGCTGAAACGTAGGTTTAACTCGATACTTTAACTTAAAACTTAGAAAATCGGCCTCCGGGAGTCCAAAACGAGCAAACGGGCTCCGTTGTCCGTGAAACTGGACGGGCACGTGCCCGTAGTCATTCCTGACTTGCAGGAACTGACGGAACGAGATTCCGACTTCCGGATTGCTCGTAAAGTTGAAACGTAGGTTTAACTCGATACTTTAACTTAAAACATAGAAAATCGGGCTCTCGGCGCCCAAAACGAGCAAATGGGCTCCGTTGCCCGTGAAACTGGACGGGCACATGCCCGTAGTCATTCCTGACTTGCAGGAACTGACGGAACGAGATTCCGACTCCTGGCTTGCTCGTAAAGTTAAAACGTAGGTTTAACTCGATACTTTAACTTAAAACATAGAAAATCGGCCTCCGGGGGTCCAAAACAAGCAAACGGGCTCCGTTGTCCGTGAAACTGGATAGACAAGTGCCCGTAGTCATTCCTGACTTGCAGGAACTGACGGAACGAGATTCCGACTCCCGGATTGCTCGTAAAGCTGAAACGTAGGTTTAACTCGATACTTTAACTTAAAACATAGAAAATCGGCCTCCGGGGGTCCAAAACGAGCAAACGGGCTCCGTTGTCCGTGAAACTGGATGGGCAAGTGCCCGTAGTCATTCCTGACTTGCAGGAACTGACGGAACAAGATTCCGACTCCCGGATTGCTCGTAAAGTTGAAACGTAGGTTTAACTCGATACTTTAACTTAAAACTTAGAAAATCGGCCTCCGAGGGTCCAAAACGAGCAAACGGGCTCTGTTGCCCGTGAAACTGGACGGGCACTTGCCCGTAGTCATTCCTGACTTGCAGGAACTGACGGAACGAGATTCCGACTCCCGGATTGCACGTAAAGCTGAAACGTAGGTTTAACTCGATACTTTAACTTAAAACTTAGAAAATCGGCCTCCGGGGGTCCAAAACGAGCAAACGGGCTCCGTTGCCCGTGAAACTGGACGGGCACGTGCCCGTAGTCATTCCTGACTTGCAGGAACTGACGGAATGAGATTCCGACTCCCGGATTGCTCGTAAAGCTGAAACGTATGTTTAAATTTCAAATTTTGAATTTTAATACTTAATTTTCTTTTATATATTTGCTGTAAATTGCCAATTTTTATAATTAACTATTAATATTTGTTTCTCTTTTTTCTTCAGGTTTGAGAGCATCGTATCAATATGGCAACCTTCACGGACAATTTGATTTCTTTTTCCTTTTATTTTTATTGCTGGATTTGTAATGGATATAATTTGTTGAAACTTTTGTAATATTTTGAATATTATTAATATAAGATTTTGTTTTTGTTATTAGTTGTTGTAATGGATTGTAGTAGTTGTCATTGGTATTTGTAATCGATGGTAGTAGTTGTATATGGTCTATTCATATATGGTCTATTCAGGTACAGATTCAGGTACAGGAATAAAATTGAGAAATTTGAAAAAAAAATGAAAAAAAATATACTGACTATTAGCGGCCGCCAAGATTACTATTAGCGACCGCCAGTAGCCGTCGCTAAAGGTATTTTAAAAAAAAATTAAAAATTAAAAAAAAAATTTAAATTAGTATTTGCAGCCGCCAATCAAGTATTAGCGACCGCCATGGCGGTCGCTAATACTATTTAAATTTTTTTTATAATTATAAAAAAAAAATTTGAACATTTGCGGCCGCCAATCCAATTATTAGCGACCGCCATGGTTGTCGCTAATACTATTAAACAAAATTAAAAAAAGAATAAAAAATGACTTTTAGCGACCGCCACTTGGCGGTCGCTAATACTTTTAGCGACGAAGTTTCTGCGACGGCGTCTGCGCGGTCGCAAAGCGGTCGCTACAGACTTTTAGCGACCGCCAATAGACTTTTAGCGACGGCTTTTGGCGGTCGCTAAAAGTGAATTTTCTAGTAGTGATTCGATGTTTCACATGACACCTGAGGTTCAATACTTTAGCTACTGCTATAAAATATTCCTACATGTTTATTAGAAGGAACTTTGAATGGGTCAGGATGTGCTCCTAATTATTTTTCTATTGTTTTAAGATTCCATGTTATGAGAACCCAAACTGAATGTAACAGTACATTGATACTTGATTGGCATTTGACTTCTAAAGGCATTATCTAAAACATGGGCAACGCAATGTGGGGACGCCCACACGCAGATATCTAGCCCTCCATTTTTGGGTATGACATTGGGATTGGGACCCCTTTGTGTGTTATGACTAGTCTGCAGCTAGCCCATTTTGTGTTGTTACTGAAGCTTTTGGAGTTACGCCCAGCAGTAACATGTTACTGAAGCTCTTGGGACTACGCCCAGCGGTAACAAAGAGGTTAAAATTGGTTACTAAAGCTCTTAGGATTACACCCAGCGGTAATAAGAGATTGAAAATCAAGTTACTGAAGTTATGGGTTAAACTCCTATCGGTAACGTTAAATTTGTGTCTGATAAATGCTAAGGATATGCCTTTCTAAGATTCAAGATTTTTGCTTCATGGTTTGTATCACATCCGTCTTTTTATTGCATTCGTTATTTGTTATTATGGTTCAATCTATTTCTCTTGTTACTACAGTTTTAGTAATTAAGCATTTACCTTTGAGATGTTCGTACTTGCATTTCATGGCCTAAATCTGCTCTCAATCAACTGTTAACCGTTTGCTACGGTTTTATGGTTTGGTTACTTGTGGAGTTTTATACTCATATGTGTGTTGTCATTTTTTTTCAGATTTCGAGGTAGATCATAAAGATGAGCAATAGATGGCCATGCGGGGCGTGTGTGACCTTGAGTAGTGCATCACCAGTTTAGCTTTTAGTAGATTTCTTTAGAGATAGTTGGTTTGACTGGTTTTCTTAGTTTTTTTCTTTATTGGACCAAGTGTAATAATTAGAACTTTAAATATTGATCTCATTCCTAGGAGTAGAAAGTTATATTTTGGCATTGACCATTATTTAAGTCATTAAATTTCCTTAATTTATGTGAATAGAAAATCCCTTTAGAATCTGATCCGGCCCACATGTCTTGCTATGGGACCGTCGCGTCTCGAAATCTAAGGGCCCCAAGGGTCTCAGATCTTGGGGCCTGACATTTTATCTGATGAGTAGACCTCAAATCTGTAAGTGTAATCTTGGGTCTTATTCACCACTGCAATCTTGAACCGGGCTACATTGTTGTTCTTGCTGCTGCTGTTGTCCCTTGAATTTCAATTGATGGAGCTGTTTTCGAAGGCGAGTCCACATGTTATAACTCCTATAAAATTGGTTGGTTTCTGGTGAAGCACCTGTGCAGATCAACCCGTGACCTGGTGAAAACACCGGGGAAGAGCAATCCATTACACGAGGCGAGAATCCGACTACAATATGGACTTCTGCCTAAAAATTTAATAGAGAAGTTAAGGTCTGAAATCTGCTTTCCTCCTCCACTTTCACCCCTTCCAAGACAAATGTATTTCTTATCACTAAAACGATATGCTGCATAGATGTTGGTGAGCAAGAATGGACCGTTTCTAATCAAAGATTGCCATCGTTTACAGACACCAAGGTATAGCACAATGGAGTTACGAGGTAACTTACTTAGAATCTCCACAGTAAGATCGTCGGTCTGTCACGTCCACAAAATAAGAATTGGGAAAAACGTGAAAAATTAAAATTTAAATTCAAATTCCTGTGTTTAATACAATACAAGCTTCCAAAAGTGGACCCACATAACAAACCGTGGTGAGTCAAAATAAATTTCATTAAATGCAACGGAAGTTTTATTCAATTGGTATTTAAATTTATAAATGAGATCCAACACGAAAATCAAATAAACATTAATAATTAAAGTTGCGGAATAAATCAAACAATTACTAAGGAAAAGTTTATCATTAAAAGAAGTTCATCTAAAGAGTTGCTAAGATGACCTCTCTAATGCAAGCTCAGATGGCTCCAAAGTCATCTCCGGCATCCCACTTGGGTTCAACAGTTGGCTCAAACGTCTGAAACGTTTGATTCTCCTCCGTTTCCTCGGTAAAGTAGGGCTCGGTACCTATGCACCAAATATTTCAAAGTAAACAGCAAGTACATAATCATAATTCGAAATTAAATACGATAACGAGATGAGTAAAGATAAGTGAGATCATATAGGAATAAAGACAAAGATATGACACGAATGAACGTATAACATAAATCCAAATAAAACAAATGGAGTAATATATTTCATACAAAGACAAGTGTCCCCATTGTGGGTGGTCAGCCCTAAATAAATTGGGAAAGCCCGTCCACAACTTCGATAGTCATAAACCAATCAAATAAAACAAATCAAGTTAACATGTTCACATTCAAAACGGATTATAAGTGATCCGGACACATCGGTGATCAACCGTCCACATATCGATCTACAGTCGTCCACAAATGACCCACATAAATATATATATAAGCATAATAGACCTGAATAATAAAGCTCCGACACAAGAGTCCTAAGTCAAAGTAAAGTGCTGGCCATTTCACATTCTATATCATAATCAAATCGTTATACAAAATTTGTCAAGCCACTTTATAATCATAACACACAATAGGGTATGCATCTAAAGGAATATATATCCTAAACCAACATATATATGCATGTGAAGGTTAAGACATAAATACAAATCGATCCTAAGGTCAAACATAAGGTCTCGTATCCAACAACCACAGGAATCTCTAATAGATAAAAGGTCAACGCATCCATTCTCCATCAATGGTGCATAGACCCAATTAAGGATTTTCCAATAGAGATGGGTTCACTCGAATCCATCAGAATTTGCTCGAGGTCATATGAAGTACTAAACCCTATATTAGTAAGATACCGTGTGCCCAGACAGTATTTACTTAGGTCCAATGATACAATTAATAAAGTAAAAACATATAATTTTGATACATTAAAAATCCAAGATACCATTAAAAATTAATTTGCAAATAATAATAAAAAGTAACAATCCTAAATTTATAATTTTAGAAAACCTAAGGACCCAACCTAAGATATTTTCCAATTTCAATTCTTTATAAAATGGGCCCAAGGTCTATTTGGTTTCATAAACATTACAATTGGGCCTCTTTCTTTTTTTTATTTCTAAAACCAATGGTACCATATGTATAATATATATATATATATAAAAGTTGTGTGCTGGTACAACCTCACTCATCTCACTCCCACATCACCATCATTCTGTCTCTCCTATCTATCCACATGTTAGCATTCTCTTTATCTCTTCATTTACATATGCTACAGGTCATCTTCACTTCTTCCTTTCACATAACCGAGTTCTGTCATAACAACGCACAGTAACTGTGCACTCCGGGTAATGGCCCACTGATCAAGAGTCCATGATCGACCCCCATCAATATGGTCGCCCAAGCCCTCTCTTCAAGATGTAGGGACCCGATCAAAAATTAGTGGCCCACATGGGTCCCACAGTCCTAAAAACGGAAACAACCCAAACCCTTTTCAATAATGTCAGCCCTCCTCTTCGGTTGCTGGATGGTGGACCAAAGAGGGCCCACCTAACATGGTTCCACCATTTCTATGGTCGCCCCTCCATGTCCGGCCCAATGAACGGACCAGATCTATGATCAAATCATCTAGTGGGTCCCACAATCAATGCACACTAACAACTTTCATGGTTCTGTATCCAGGGCTCTGCTAAGAATCCAGTCCTTGCGGGCTTAATAGATTGGGTGCATCAACAGTGATAAATAAAATAAGAAAAATCGTTCAATCATCCCCAATCTTTGATCTCATCACAAAAATAATTAACATCATCAAAAGGGCATCAAAGGGTTTCTATATGCACCAAATTGGAATCAACGAAAAACACATGTATTAAATTCACAAATTATGTTTAAGTACTTGCCTTTCATCGCGGTTGAAGAAAAACGTACAGATCCTAACCAATACCCAATCCGAGATTACAGGGGCGCTCGATTACAATCCTAATACCGATCTGACAAAGAAGATGTGATAAGAATGTTCAGATGAACAGATCTATGGTATTCCTACCCAAATCCTAACATTGGAAAGATTAAGAAGATAACCTAAAAGTACAGATCTACTCCTAATGATCTGAGGAGAAGGTTACCTGAGATGTGAAAGTCGAACCAAGAATGATGGTATCTTCAGATCTGAATTCTGATGGCTGGATCCTAAAGCTGCAATGGCTTGGGAAGTTGAAAGAGGAAGAAGACGAAGAAGTTACGGGAGGAGTTGCAGAGATAAGTGGGGAGAGATAAGACGTACGGTTATTGAAAATAGGGATTAGGTTAAAAGGGAATATTCTCTGCGCTTAAGTTATTGGGTCAAAACTGCAGGTCTGGTCATCTACCCATTAACCCAACTCACCAATCAACGCATCTAATCTAACGTGTGCCCCACTTAATTCTAACCACTTAAATAACTAAAATACATTCAATTAAAATAATAATAATATTCTAGTTAAAATATAATAAATATATTTAGTGGGGCCTGGATCTTACACGGTCGTTGTTTTTGCTATTTTTCTCCTCTTGGTCGTCAGATATTGATGGCATTGAATAAGTAATATTTGAAGAGTATATGATAGAAAGTTTTGCAACGATAAGTCTTTTCAAACTAGAATTCTTTTTAGAGAAGAGTTGGGTTTCCCATAAGGAACATGAGTCTTTGATTTGATGAACGGAGTATTGCATGGTCCTTTGATACACACGATTCATACTTCATTCAAATGAGGAAGTCTTTTAATATGAGGAGATTGAGACTGGTAACTTCTAAAACAACAATCAGGAATCTTAAAAATAGAAAGCTCTATGGAGAAGACTTTTTGATGGGGTTGAAGGGGTCCCACAAGGATGATTCGATCGTTGTTCCACAGCGTTTATGAGACTGATTATAGCATGGAAACCCACTAGTGGTCGCATTAGGGCCCACCAATCAAAGTAAAGAAGAATTAGTTGGGACACTCTAGGAAAATAGGTTTGGTTTGAAGTTGAGCAATGGATCTTAGCGGAAACCAACTTAGAATCTCCTTCATTAGATCTTGCTCAAATCATATATTTCTGTTCTTCTCTTCTGTCTCCATTCGATTTATATGGTTTTAGTTGGATGATCAGGCAGAAGGGGGAGAAAGAATGAAGAATTTCGTTGGGATGGCTGGGACTGTTTGCAATGGACGTCTGATGAGTATTTGCAGAGTCCAAGAAGAACAACTTACTAAAGAATGATAGAGAATCTTGATAAGAGAAACTCCTATAAGGAGACTTTTGATGGGGTTTAAGTGGGACCCACAAGAGTCCAAGAACAACATACTATTGATAGAGAATCTTTAAAATAGAAATCTCTTATAAGGAGACTTCAGATGGGTTTTGATTGGGCTTTAAAAGGATTTCATCCATGCATGGAATTAATGACACTTGATTGCTGCTGAGAAGAAGATGGTTATACGTTAGTGGGTTTATTTATATTAAGCACCCCTCATGTTACACCCCGACCCGAACTAATCGCGATTAAGGCTAATTAATTGTGATTAATGCTAATTAAGCATTGATAATTGGATTAACTAAGGTTAATGACCAAAGAGAGACAAGCTAGTCTCAAATGACACATTAAGCCTTATGAAATGTATTTGAAGGGAATTGGATGGATTAAAATGAGTTTAGACTCAAATATGATGAACTAAGGACTTTTTCGTAAATACGGGTTTTCGCGTATTTCGTCAAATACGGAAATTCTTGATACCAACGTGCGTATCTCGAAGAGTACGTCAACTTTCATAATAAACGCGATTCCATTTGACATCAAATGGGCCAGGTGAGGAGTCATTTGACTCAAAATGGAAATAGAGTGAATGAGAGGGGGTTTAAGTGTTAAGAGGGCTATATTAGAGTCAAATGAATGGGAAGAGGGCTCATTCTTCATTTCCATTGCAAGAGAGAAAACCCTAGGGCATTTTCCCTCTTTTCCTCTTCCATTCCTCTTGTTGAGAGTGAAGCTAAGAGTGATTGTAGTGGTCTTGGAGGAGTTTGTCATCATCATCATCTTCTTCCCCCAAGTGTTTCCACCATTTTTGAAGTGATAAAGCTTGGGAACCCATTTCTTTGGAGCTACAAGTAAGTGAATGATTCCCTCTAGTGATTTCCAAGTTCTCTTAGTGATTGTGTAGTGGTTCCTAGCACAAATGACTCATGGGAGTCCATTTGTTTGTTTTCATGGATTAGGGTTTGAAGTTTGGGGGTTTAATCTCAAACCAAGCTAGGCAAAAGAGGTTTTTGGCTAATAGCTTCTAAAAGGCAAGTATAAACCTTGCTTGTAATTCATATTGATCATTGCAATTGTTTATAGAGATGTATGATAGATTTGCATGGGTTTATATGCATTTTACATTGGTCTTGGATTTATTATGAATGTTTAAATGATGTGATTAATGGATGTTTAGAAGTGTGATTGTGGATGAAAGTACATGGATGATGCATGAGGGGGGAACAGGAGGTTCCATTTACCATGCAGGTTGTAGGAAATGTGGTTAAGGAAGTAGAAGAAGGAAGAAGGATCAGAAGTTCTGAAGCTCGAAAAGTGAGTTTCTGGGAGCTGGCGGCTAGCCGCGAGGCTAACCGCCATGCTAACCGCCATAAATTCGTAAAATGGTCAGCCTCTGGAAAGCTGACCGCGAGCTGACCGCCGTTTCGCGGTTAGCCGAAATGGAAATTTCGGCTAGCCGCCAGGTAACCGCCAAGCTGACCGCGACTGAGTCAGGATTTGCATAGCTTCTGGAAAGCTAACCGAACTCGGTTCGGCTAGCCGCCAACTATACCGCGGCTAACCGCCAACTGGACCGCGGCTAACCGCCAGGATACTGTTAGGACATTAATTAAGTGAAAATTTCGAGTTTTGGATTTTTACGAGAATTTGGAGTGTGACTCTTAGGTAAAAATGCGCTCCCGATTAGTTTTTAAGACTAATCGTGGCTAAACTAAATTGTTGAGAATTAATAAGGTTTCAAAGGGGTTCATTGAGCGAACCATAATTGGATATTGCCTAAGCTTCATGGGTGTTAATTAAGGGGACTTGAAATGCACATATTAAATATATAAATGTGATGTCCATCAAGAATAACACGTGCATTTGGAAACCAATGATTACACCCGAATGGTTGCTTGGAATTGAGATAGGACTGAGTAAAGTCATATGTGGTGAGTATTACCCTCATTGTGTCATTGTGTTCAATCTAGTGAGATTGACATTACTGTCATTCCTTTCCTTTGTCATGAAAGGAATTATTGAACTGAATTGGATCCATGAGTGGATTTCCTTACTGACTGTTATTGATTATTGAGTCTGGCACTACCTAGCGATTGTATTAGAACTCCAAGTGAGTTCAATGATAATGAATGACTAATCCTGCTGCAGCAGATGGTATTGGGGGTGTTCCGGAGCTCCGTGGTGATGCTAGTGTCCCTGGCCCGGGCACTGGTAAGTCTCACTTATATATATATCCGATCATACCTTCGGGTAGTGATTGAAGCCTCCCTTTGAGGGGAGATGGTAAATGAATAAATCCCGATCATATCTTAGGATATTGATTGAAACCTTCCTTTTAGGGAAGATGGTAATGAATTGAATGAAATACAATTTAAGAATGCTATGGTAGTTGCCAATTGGTACATGTATACTGACTGTCATTGTCTTACTGTTATTGATAAATTGTCTAGATTTCTCTGGCAATGAAAATGTTATTATTGCAATATAATTGTGTTGATATACTATTGCAAGCACTGTTTATACATTGTTGAACCGTCGTGTTCATTCGTGTTATTGATGGCATTACAGGCCAGGTTGCCCCTGCCGGCAACGCAGCGCCCCCGGCGCCAGCGGAGGAAGCCGCTCCGGTTCCGCCAGGAGGACTGGTAGAGTGGAACCGGCGGGATACCATCTGATTGGGTATCCGAGTGCGAACGAACCTTTGATAAATGTTTTGGGATAGTATTTTGAGCAAATGTTTATAGATTCATTTTGGAAATGTAATTAATATTGGGAATGTAATTAATGGTTGTCTGCATAGTATTTTGTATATGCAGCATTTTCTCAAATGTATATTGAAACAATACATGTATAAGGACTTTCTTTTGGATACATGTAAATGATAAGTTGTGATTGTCAAATATATATTATTTCCGCAAAAGTTTTATATTTGACAGGTACTTGAGATTGATATCCCTTGTGGATCTCGATTAACTTCGGTTAATTCGGGGTTTACGGGAGTAAGTATGGGTTTCACGGCTCGGCTCGGGCCCGGGTCGTGACACCTCACTAGTTAGTGATCAGGGTGAGCCCACAAATCAAAAATCATTCATAAGCAAATATCTGAAAGGAGGTAGTATGGTCCATATGTGATTCTGTAAAGTCATCCACAACCAAATACCCAATGGCACAACCATATATTTTTATCTTTTATGCAATTAACCCCACTCCAAATGAACATTGTTTTATGCCGCTGACAATTTCATCTCTAAATGAGTTGATTATGGGACTATGATCCGATTGCACTTTGAGTTAGATTGTATAACCGAGCCAATGTCCCCAAGATTTCCCATAAATCTCATCGCGCGCGCGCACACATATATATGTAGGAAGTTGCTCGTGTGAGAGTATCTCTCACCTTATCTCTTATATAAATGTGAGGGGCTCCCACCTTATCTCTTATAGTATGGTGAGAGATACTCTCACACGAGCACCTCCCAAATATAGAGACAGAATGAAGAAGAAGAATAAAAAAGAAGAAGAAAGTAAGAGAGGAGGAAGTATGAAGAAGAAAAAAGCAAAAAGGAATAGGTACAATATGAACTTAATACATCATTAAATTTAAATAGAAATGGCCACTTTCTAAGGTTGCTGGTTGTTGCAAAGAATTAGTTACCCTGAAACCTGGTTGAAAGAAATATTAGTTATACTACTAATTTCCAGATTGTTGATTGAAACTCTTCATAAAGAAACCCACAATAGGATATGAAAAAAAAATGTATTAATTTAAACACAATCAATCAAAGATGGCCAATCTGACATCTAATGTAAACAAATAATGTAAACAAAAACAGTGAGCCAGAAATTGAAATGTTAAATATTTCAAAGATCTATATATATATATATATATAGGGGAAATTTCAAGTGCATCTATCCCTCACCATAGGGTAAGAGACACTTCCATAATTGGAAATTTTCAAGTATAAAAGTTACTTTTCAAGTACATAGAGTGAGGGATAGATGCTTGTCTTCATGTGCAAAAAGGAAAGTATCCCCCCCCTATGGTGAGGGATAGATGCACTTGAAACTTCCTCATATATATATATATATATATATATATATATACCCGAACCCTTGTTTATAACAAATATTTGAGTTAGTGGTGCTTATTAGATCAAATCAATTTTTTTTTTCCAGAAGCTTTTGTTGTGCGCCTTTTTCTAGGCACAGGTATCTGGGACTTTCATGAGTATCGTTAGCCGCAACATTGATGGTGTTGGTGAGTTAGAATGGACCATCAATGATCAGAGATCGCCATCGCTTACTGACATGGAGGCTTTGCACATTGGAGATTAGCGGCAATGAACGTTGAATCTCGACTGTCAGATCGTCATTCAGATCATTTATTGTTGTTGATCTTCTTCCCTTCTTAGTCTCCATTCAACTTATATTGCATTGGTTGGATGATCAAGCAGAGAAGAAAGAAAGAAAGCTGGTTGGGTGGGACTGTTTGTAATGCAAAAAAAATTTTTTTTTTGAATGGCATTATCATTAACTTAAATCAACCAATATTACATCATGAATAAAGGAAAGAGGAAATGTAGTCCACACTTCCAGATAAGACATAGAACCAGCAACCCTGCAAGAGCATGTGCAACCTGATTCGCTAACCGTCTCGTAAATTGAAAACACAATTGTGAATATCCTTTGAAAGGATTTTACAATCATCAATAATAAGTCCAAAATAAGAACCTATCAAAGGCCTTGATATAGACTGTTTGTAATGCACTTGATATGGAAGGATGGATGGATCTTTGGTTAGTATTTGTAGATTCGTAGAAAAGTGAAACTCCTCAATAAACGACAATTGGGAATCTTGAAAGAAACCTATCAATGGAGGACAATGTCATCCTACCAACAGAATGCATATTCCTAGCATGGAGAGCTCGTGGGGTCATCTTACATCATGTCAATGAATGGGATGAGGGGGTATGGAAAGTTTAATTTCTTGTGGAAAAGGAAAGCCATAATAAAAGCCCCACCGGATTATTCTAGCCCTTGATTTAGTATTTTTAAACTTCAATGGCATCTAGGTCGTGGTTATTATTAAATTTTTTTTAGATGTGAATGAACATACAATGAAAGTAAAAATGGTCCTCATGTTAGATCGTAGGATATCATGTGTGTCAAAGGGATTGCACTGATCAAAGGTGTATTTAGCCACATAGAGTTGCAAGTTGGACTGCACATGTAGTCCGCTCGTAAGAGAACATTCTCCCTAGGGATGTAAATGGGTCTCCGATTTTTCGATTACCCGAAGGTTCCGACCCGTTAAAAATCGGGTCCAGGTCCTTATTTAGGCCTCGATAAATAAATGAGTCCGGGTCCGGTTCCACCTTGGTTTAGACCCGTGGACCCGAGACCCGACATACTATCTAAAGTTTCAAAATTTTATCATAAAAATCATTTTTTTTAAAACATTATTCTCTACCTAGACCTGGACCCATCCCATATATGGTTCTGTTTCCAGTTCCAGAGCCAAGAAACCGATTTCGGGTCTGGATCCAGTTCTACTTTCTCCTAAACAGTTTCGGTTCTGGGTTCACCATGAACCCGGACCGGAACCGACCCGTTTACAATCCTAATTCTCCCGCATAAGGATGATTAAAGTGAGAACATTCTCCCGCATAAGGAGGATTAAGTGGGCCCCACAAGGATTTCATCCAATTTTAATTGCGCCCATCTATGGACCAAAATAGGTTTTGGTTTGGACTGTGGGCCATGGTGTAATCTGATCTTACCCGACATGTGTTGAGGGTAATTGACTGCCATATATACTTTGCCTAATTGTCATTCAAATATTTATATTCGAACCCTTGTCCAATTGAGAGTTAGGCTAGGTCGACCCTGAATCAATTAACTCTTGGAGGTTTCATGTTTTTATTGTATATTAGTCTTGGGTTTTTTGCACCCAAGTACATATTTTCCAATTTTTTATTTTTCATAAAATGAGAATTTTCATTTCCGAAATAATGCCAAATAGGCCTTATGCCTCTCACTTATTTTGTAGTAAGATATTATGGTTAATTTCCTAATCATATTAATTAAATCTCTGCCTTTATATTGACTATTTAGTCTTCTAATTTAATTAGTATCTATAATGGGGAAGAAGAGATATGAGAGAGATGGATATTCTTCCCTTTGAAAAACCTGACAATGGATGAAGACTTTCTATTGTTTTGTTCATTGTTTAGTATCCATCTCAAATTTCTCAAACCTCATGACAATGGTCCAATAAAGGGCCATGATTGGTGTTGGTGCGGGTGGCCATGCATCCAATGAAGGGTTAGGTCATTCTGCAATTAGTTGGAATATTGGTTGGATTGCATATGAGCCCCACATGCTGCATGTGGCCCACCATCAGATGGAGCTTTTCTTTCCATTAAAGATAACGTACATATTCTACACATTATTACCAACCCAATCGGATTTAAATTTTTGATGAGTGTATGCCCAGAATCCATGCCCCTGCTCTTCGACATAAAGTCGTCTACTATGGAATTCCATAATCCACATTGCTCTCATTAACACTCTTTGTCAGTCTTTGAGCACTCTTCATTAAATTGGAAACAAATGTATCAAACTAGCAATAACACCCCGTGCTTAGCCCGCGGCAAAAAATAAGATATTACATTTTGAATTTATAAGATATCAAAATTAATTATAAACATATAAGAATATATTCATGCATATTTATATTAAAAAAAAATCAATAACAAGAAAAAGCTAAAAAAGTGGTCAACATCAATAATAAACTATTACAAAGATAAAGCTAAAAAAATTTTATTCAACAACAACATAAAAATAATAATAACAAGAAAAGCGAATTTTGTTAATATATATAATATTAGTAATAAGAAATGCATTCAAGGTTTTGTTACCCACTGATAATTTCAAAGCCTAATAAAACAAAGCCACCCCATTTGGACTTGTTTGAGCAACAAGAGGAATCTAGTTTATACAGATTTTTATTTCCTCATGATAATAGAATTTTGAATTTTCGTAGAAAATCAAAGTCCTCTCTATTAAGAAAAAATGATTCATTTTTTTCTTTGATGCAAGGAAAATACATCATACTAAACAACATAATATTGTTAATAAAGAAAATCATAAAAATGTGCAATCCTCTCGTTGCACAAATGCACCATTTTTTCTTTTTTTTTCACACAGGCCAATGGTCATTTCAATTCCTCATCACAAATTTCTTCTCTACCCCTTTGAAGTAGCACTAATACTATTTTAGAAATGATCAAACCATTTTTTAGCTCTAGATTTTAAAAAAAAAAATGTATAAACATCTTAACTGTAAAAGCCATAAATTATGTGACTTTAAAACCACATGTTAGTGTTATTTGATTTCAGTAATAATTGGCCAATCTTGGATCAATGTATATTATCTCTTAATTATGAGTCTATGTGGGCTTACAGAAGTGCAATTTATGATGGGCTAAACCTAGGGTCATATTTCTATATAATTAGATCAGAAAATGATGTCTATAAGATTCAACCAAAAAACTTCTACCTCAAAACATTTTTATTAAAAGAGGTGGTCGACCAAAAGGTCGGGTCTGATTTTCATTCACGTGTGACAATCTTTGAATAGAGTAGAGTTGTATTTGGAAACTAAAAAAATTGACATTTTTAATAAAAATTTTATCAATATGAATTGTAGAAAGGTTGGTCCCAAATATTAAAATAAAATGATGACAATATTGAGAGGATAGAAGATAGATGGTGTTGAGAGAGAGAGAACAAGTATAGCAAAATAGAGAGATTTCAAGGGATATTGATTGAGAGACTTTATGAGATAAATGATATGAATAAAGAGATTTTTTGGGGAAAAAAGTTGAGGCATGTGATGACCTGGCACCTTTACGCACTCTATACTTTTATTCTATATTTATTTGAAAGGAGAATAATTGGGCTGCTGAGATGGCACCCCTCACAGCCCACCCCCACTTTGCTTTAATATATATAATAAACGTTTTGAAGGTGGGAGGAGGAAGATGTGAGCGAGGAAAGAAAGCTCCAACCAAACACATCTTAATATGTAGGAAAATCCCACTCCTGCTTTTCAAGTTGCACCATATTTTTAGAACCACGGTTTGGACCCGGAGGTTGTGGGTTCGAAACTACACTGCTACACTAGGGCTACAAGGGAGTTTACCAAGCTTCCATCTTAGGTCCGGAGAGATTAGTCCAGTCCCAACGGTTGGGAACCCTCTGATAGAGAAAAAAAAAAAGTTGCACCATATTTATTATCATTAAAAAAAAAAAAAACATTGAATCTCATTTGGCAAATCCCTCTAGTTATCACAACAATATAAGAATAAAACAAAAACCAATTGTAGATTTCCTCCAAATCATCAAAATTATTACGTAGTAATTGAATCCACTTAGCCCAAAACACAAATCCAATCAGGGCTATCATAGAACAAGACCCTACACAAAACTCCCAATAATAAGATTGTAAAGTAATTAGTTTATTTTACCAAGACAATATCTATAAGTAATCACCATAGGACAAAGAGAGAGAAGCACTAATCTGTGAAAACCTATCACAAGAACCTGAAATAGACTCACCCTTACAGTGGGTGATTCATGACTCTCAATGCCAGGACCTTCGTACACGAGCATCAAATCAAACGTTAACCACCGGAATTCCTTATCAGCCAAATGGTCAGGACGCTGACTTGAAACAGCCTAACAAGTTCCAAGCATAATTAGAAGGCTCCTTCTGTTTTGACTTTTCAGTCTTAATCCTGCCAAGGGACAAACACCATTAATAAATGAAAATTCACACACAAAAACAAACGACAGTCAAGAAACTTGGCAGAAGGAGAGAAGAAGCCAAGTGAGAGTAACATAAAGCATAGGCCTGCAGAGTGGAGAGCTTGATTGGAGACCAACTAGTGTTTGTTCAAACTAGAAATCTCAATTTTGAAAGAAAAAATCAAATTCAGTCCTTATGTTCTGCCGAGATTGGATTGTGCTCAAAATGGGCTCCACAGAACTTGTTTGGCAAAGGTTTCTTTTGACAATGAGAGAATGTGATGACAGATGAATGGTTCTTGCTTGCAGGTTTTATTGCAAGAATGTTGCCTTAACTGCTCACTGAAATAGATGGCCATGCATCTAATCTAAAGCCTTTACGTAGAAGGTTGAGATGGGACGTAAGAAGCCCCAGCAGAATCAGTTCGTCAGGACTACCCAATCAGCTTAATTTTTAAGGTTTTGATCCAATCTAGGATGGGTCAATAACTTCTATCATGTGAATTGGCATGTTTTCTATTCCATGGATGAGTATTCTCACATAAGAGTAGGACCACCGAGGTGCTTGAATGACAAAGTTTCAGATTAGCTATGCAAGATTGTGCTTGAAGATGGCTCACTGACATCAATGACATGTACTATGTGAACCAACGAGTAGTAGCTCAGTTGGCCAAAGACTTTGTGTTCGACACTTACCTTCGTTGACCATCTCCCATAATTTTATTCGGTACAAGTGGATCGGAGGATTTGCATGTGCCTCTGGGGATTAATTCTTGATTGTTCATAATCGGGCATCCCTTGGGCTCAGGGCTAAAGTCTCTTGAACTGCACTGGGCGGGAGATACCCTGGGTTATAAAAAAAAATAACATGTAATATGTAAATTAAAAGATGCAAGATATATAGCTAATATTCACATTGCCTACCAATCAAGATGGGGGTGCACAATATTAGATGGGTTTAAAAATCCGCCAATTGCATTATGGAATCCCCCAAACAAGGTATCAAACAGGTTATCGATTCATATTATCATCATGATCAAAAGACCCCCGTCCCATCAATCTGAATTGGCTAAACGAGTCCTACTAAAAATTATAGCTAAGGTAAGACCACAAAACATTCCTGACCTAACTTTATACTACAAACTGGAACAAGAAAGTATCCCTCTGCTTAAATTTGAATCCCATGTAAAGAAAAAAAATGATGGGGTTATTGAAAAATATTCATGTTGCCTCTATTAACGCCTCCAAGTTTTGGTAAAAATGATTAGCTGAGAAAATTTAATAGGGACACTCCTATCCCCATCCATGTCTAAAATCTCAGAAAGTGGCGAGAGTCACATCGCCAGTTTCAGTTACCCCTTTTATTAAGTACTCCTAAAATTAAAGGTATCAATATATACCATTAGGCAGCAAATCCAGATGCTAATCAATGCTTTACTTGCATGTGAAAGCAAAATGTTGGGTTTATGCCTTGTATTTGGCTTAAACTGTATTGGTCCATTGGGTTAGCCAAGGACTAGGCTTAGGGACAAGGGTATTTGGTTATTGTACTAGGGCTTTCTTGGGAAAAAATAAAAAGAGTGAGTTCTCTTTGGCCATGGACATAGGTACTCTGTAAATCTCTTGTATGAATCTTTTCTTGTGTGCAGCTTGATTGTTGATCGCAGGTATTCGCGCTTACGCAGTCACGCACACAACATAAAAATTATTTGGTACAAAATTTGTGTTGCTTATTAGACTTTGTGTGTGTGTGCTCGCACATGTTGCACACACACGTCTTGTATAAGCTTCCTCAATTTCTTAAACATTGAGCCTACTTATGATGAAGGTTGACTGTTGGATCAAAACCATCCCTATGAATTGTAACTACCCTGAATTTCAAACATTTACTTCTTGCATAATTCGAATTTCTCAGAATTCACTTTCAATTTTAACTACAGGCTAAATCTATTAGAATCTGGAATTGGGTCTCAGAGTTTTCTCACTTAGCCAAATTTTGAACTCATGTCTTGGGAGAGCTAGTCCTAAAATTCTGGCACTACAGTTTCAAGTTTCTAACTTGGCTTAAATTAATTTTAACTCACACTTCATACTAGTAATTTGTTGAACATTTGAAATAGAATTTCAGATCTTCTTACTCAGAGTCTTAAACACAGGTAACATACAAAACATATTAATTGTTAGTTTTTTTGTATTTGGGCTTCAAGAACATGTGATTATAAAAATCATAGGGCATCCTAATTAGTACATGAGAATAAAGAAACTATTCAAAATTCAAACATGGCCTTATTAAAAAATTTATATTCAAACCAAATATTCCTAGCAATTTTTTGAGTTTGCGGTGCTCATTTTATCAAATCAGATTCTTTCAAAACATAAATGGGGAGAGAGAAGTAGATGCTTGGTTTTTACACTGGAGAAGATTCTATAAGAGGATCATTGCCTCGTATAGAAACTCAAAACAAACTTTACCTCATATCTCTAACTACTCATGTTTCATGTCCTGTTAAATGAATAACAAAATGAAGATGAAAACTCACAGAATTCTCTATCATTGGGAACAATGTTAAAATAATATACATATATATATATATGAGAAATATTCATATTCATCCATCCCTTAGCATGTTATAGTGAGGGACAACATAGTAGGGTTAACTTCATAACACATCTGAACTATCTACTTAATAAAACAAAACAAAGGTTAGCATACCTCTTAATGATCGACTTGTTAGTCGGAGTGTATCGACAGAACTTCAAGTTCAAATCACCAAGGAAGCTTTTCTGGAGGACTTCCTCCAACACATCCCTATTGAAATCATATGATATGATCCGGAAAAATTTGCCAATCTCTCCTGAATACTCGACAAGGAGAACTTTATCACCTCCTTGGCAACTTATGCCTATAGGTTTTAGTTTTGGTGACCTTATATAATTACTTCGACACAATGGAAAAAAATCCAAATTTCTCCCAAGTACTCCTTCCAGGGATACAATATGCAACATCAACCATCCACCGGTCTCCATCGACATCCTCCACACACTTAGTCTGTGTTCGTGGCAACAGAAGCCTATTCGACTGTAGTACAACATCCCATCACACACCGTCAAACTTTTGCCGAATTGGTTTGCATTAGTGTCGCGGGTGCTCGGCAGCTCCATATAACCAGAGGTTTCTGTTTCCAAATTGAACATGAGCGCATGGTCCTCTTTAGAGCAATGCCAATACAAGACACGGTTGCAATACACCCCACTTTCACCTAGTACATCATAGAGAGCCCATGGTTTAGAACGACAAGCATGGGATTCGGAGACACACTCAAGCAATTGCCACCTCTTTTTCACTGATGAGTACATCTCGAATTTGTAAGAAAAATTATTACGTCCCCCTATTGTGTAAGGCTTTATCCTATGGGCCAACGCAATCTCGTAAGAGGCTACATTGTTGTTGTCCTCCATTGAATTGTTTTCGAAGGCGAGTCCACACATAGTAAATTTGTGGGACGTCATGGTTGGGTTGGGAAGACGAACACACTCTTTGGTCCATGGATTGGAGATGTAGCACTCACTGGAATCTTCGTCCCAATCTTTGAAAAAATAAGAGAGGAGCAATCCATTGCAGGAGGAGATAATCCAGTTATCGTATGGTCTTCTATGGTTTGGTACGCCAAGCTCTAAAATCTGCTGCTTACCTCTTTCTAGCCACGTGCATCTGAGTCGCCCTCGCCCTTTTGCATTATAACTTGCTACAACATTGATGGCGTTGGGGAGGAATAATGGGTCATTACGGATCAGAGATCTCCATCGTTTACTGACGCTGAGGCATTGAAGAATAGAGCTTCGCGGCATCCGTCGTAGAATCTCCACCGTTAGATCATCGGTCAGATCATCTATTGTTGTTGTTCTTCCCTTCTCTGTCGCCATTCGATTTGTATGGTCTTGGTCTTGGTTGGATGATCATGCAGAGGAGAAAGGGGAATGGAGAAATGAGAAAGAAAGGTGAGCTGGTACTGTTTCTAGCTAGTAGAGGTGGTGATGTATTAATATATGGTGGCATTGGATGTATCTATGACGGATGTTTATAGGGCCGTTTGGCACCGTGTGCCTCCCATGTTGGATATACCAGAGTCCTTATCCCCTGCTGCATTGTTTTCTTCAAGTGCCATGTTATACAATATGGGCCCACTCACTTTTTAGTAGACTCCAACGAGAGATATTCGGTGTTACCTAACCTAAAAGATATTCCATTGTTTATACTTCAGTCATCATTTACCTCATACTCATCCCTTATCAAAAACATTGTTTAAGAGTAAGCCAAGTCAGAGTTAATTTCGGCCCATTTCAGCTAAAATATGGCTTTTCGGGCGAAATTGTATTTTACATAATTTTTTTAAAAAATTTTACACATATATACTTGGTATTTCTTATATTTCTCCAAACTATAATTCCAAAGAATTTACTAAAATGGATTAAATCTATATTTGTTACTCTTTTTTTTTTTTTTTACATATATATGTATGTATATATATATTATGTTAATTTTTTCCCGAAATGTAATTCTGAAACGTTTTGCCGAAAGTTAGAGTCGGCCGAAACTTTTTATTTTATACGCTAGAGTGAAATGCGGTCCGAAACAATATTGATAACTATACTACCAATCAGAGGTGGGGTGTACAATATTAAAAATTCTCCAATTGCATTATGGAATCCCCCAAACAAGGTATTAGACAGGTTAATGATTTCATATCATCATCATGATAAAAAGAGACCCCTGTCCCATCAATCTGAAGTTGGCTAAACGAGTTCTACTAAAAAATCCCGCTAAGATAAGACTATAAAACCAATTATCAAAATAACGATTGCGACAGGCGTAACGGTTAGTGACCAAAACGCTACAAAGCGGCTATGACGACATGTAGGGGTGTGAACTTTTTAAATGGTCAGGTTTTTTTGAATCTTATATAGAAACCAGTATTGTGGTTTTTTTTTTTTTTTTTTTTTTTTTTTTTTTTGTGATTTAAAACCATATAAGAATAAAGACAACTTTAAAAAATGTTGTTAAGGAGAAGAAATATGAAAAACAATGTTTAAAACTAAAACTACTTGGCTTTACTAGGTTTTAAACAGTAATACCGCTTTTTTCAAAATAGCGTAGCGGCCTCGACCACTATGGCCGATAATGCGGCCGCTATTTTAAACCATGCACAAAATCGTACCTATGTACTTTAAACAAGAACAAGGAAGTATTCCTCAATTTAAAAATGAATCCCTTGTAAAGCAAGAAAAAAATAACTATGATGGGCTTCTTGAAAAGTATTTATGCTGCCTCTACTTAAGCTTCGAGCTTTTGATAGGAATGGTTAGCTAAGGAAATTTATTGTGGTATTAGAGCCAACTGTTAACGAGTAACGACTTGATGCTAAAATTTTGTGTGCCGCCAAAAATGCACCAACCGGATTCCGCCTGAGAGAGAGTATTGAGAAGTGAATAAGGAGGTAAAGATTTTTTGGTACAGAATTTTTGTTGGTTATTAGAATTTGTGTGAACACATGATGCACAAGTCTTTTATAAGCTTCCTCAATTTCTAAAACATTTGGCCTACTTATCATTAAGGTTGACTGTTGGATCAAAACCATCCCTATGAATTGTAATTACCCTGAATTTCAAACATATATTTCTTGCAAAATTTGAATTTCTCATAAAGGCACTTTCAATTTGAACTCAGGCTGGATCTAGAGAATAGATCTTTAGCCAAGTATCTTTCAGAATCTAGAATTGGATCTCATGGTTTTCTTAATTTGCCAAATTTTGAAATCTTGTCTTGAGAGAGCTAGTCCTAAACTTTTAATGCTAGCTAGAGTTTCAAGTTTATCAACTTTGTTGAACTTTTAACTCACACTTCATATTAGTAATTTGTTCAACTTTTGAAGTAGTATTTCAGATCTTCTTACTCAGAGTCTTCAACACGGGTAGTAATATACAAAACAAATTAATTGTTAATTTTTTTGTATTTGGGCTTCAAGAACATGTGATTATAAAAATCATAGGGCATCCTAATTAGTACATGAGAATAAAGAAACTATTCAAAATTCCAACATGGCCCTTATTAAAAAATTTATATTCAAACCTAATATTCCTAGCAATTTTTTGAGCTTGCGGTGCTCATTTTATCAAATCAGATTCTTTCAAAACATAAATGGGGAGAGAGAAGTAGAACCGGAGAAGATTCTATAAGAGGCAATATTATGGCCATCACTGCCTTGTATAGAAACTCAAAACAAACTTTACCTCATATCTCTAACTACTCATGTTTCATGTCCTGTTAAATGAATAAGAAAATGAAGATGAAAACAGAGGATCACATATATCTGTCATTGGCAACAATGTCAAAATACTAAAACTTTAATTAAAACAAAACAAAGGTTAGCATACCTCTTAACGATCGACTTGTTAGTCGGAGTGTATCGACAGAACTTGAAATCATGAAGGAAGTCTTTCTGGAGGACTACCTCCAACACATCCCTCTTGAAATCATATGATATGATCCGGAAAAATTTGCCAATCTCACTGGAATACTCGGCAAGGAGAACTTTATCACCTCCTTGGCAACTTATGCCTATAGGTTTTAGTTGTGGTGGCCATATATAATTACTTCGACACAATGGAAAAAAATCCAAATCCAGGGTTACATTATGCAACATCGACCATCCACTGGTCTCCATCGACATCCTCCACACAGATAGTCTGTATTGGTGGTTAGCGAAGCCTATTCGACTGTAGTGCAGCAGCCCATCAGAGAGTGTCAAAATTCCGCCGCATGGATTTGCAACATTGTCGCCGATGCTCGGCAGCTCCATATAGCCAGAGGTTTCTGTTTTCAAATTGAACATGAGCGCATGGTCCTCTTCAGGGCAGTGCCAATACAAGACCCCGTTACAATACACCCCACTTTGGCCTAATACATCGTAATAACTCCATGGTCCATCACGACAGGGATGGGGTTCGGAGACACACTTCAGCAATTGCCACCTCTTTTTCACTGATGAGTACATCTCGAATTTGTAAGTAAAATTATGACGTCCCTCCACTGTGTAAGGATTTGTCCTATGGGCCATCACAATCTTGTAAGAGGCTACAATGTTGTTGTTCTCCTCCCTTGAATTGTTTTCGACGGCGAGTCCACACATAGTAAATTTGTGAGACGTCATGGTTGGCTCGGGAAGACGAACACACTCTTTGGTCCATGGATTGGAGATGTAGCACTCATGGGAGCAAACATCAATCCATTTGCTGGAAAAATAAGAGAAGAGCAACCCATTGCAGGAGGAGATAATCCAGTTATTGTATGGTATTTTATTGTTTAGTACCTCAAGCTCTAAAATCTGCTGCATACCTTTGTCTAGGCACATGCATCTGAGACGACCTTGTTCATTGTAGCTAGCTGCAACATTGATGGTGTTGGTGAGGGATAATGGGCCATTACGGATCAGAGATCTCCATAGTTTACTGACGTTGAGGCATTGAAGAATGGAGCTTCGTGGCATCCGTCGTATAATCTCCACCTTTAGATCGTCGGTCCGATCATCTATTGTTGTTGTTCTTCCCTTCTCTGCCGCCATTCGATTTGTATGGTCTTGGTTGGATGATCAAGCAGAGGGGAAAGAAGAAACAAGAAAGAATAAAGAAAGGCGGGGTGCATGGTATATTAATATTAATACATGATGGCATGCATGGATCTTCGACGGATATTATTAGAGGGAGAGCCCAAACAGGACTACTTTTACTAAACAATTCTTGTTTGAAAATCTTTATTGTAGGAATCTCTTCTAAGGAGACTTTTGGTGGATTTTAAGTGGGCCCCAGGAGGATTGGATCGACGGTTCTCTTGAGCCTTGATTTGCAGAGGAAATGGTACGTACGTTAATGGTTATAAAAAAGAGGACCCCACGCACACTAGTGATCGCGGCGGGGTCCACCTGTCAAAGATATTATTCCTATGTGGAAAAGGAAATAGTTTGGGCCCATCTAATTAAGGGACGTCCCAAACAATATGGTATGAACTGGGGTCAATAATATAATCTGATCTTACTCGAACTGTGATGAAGGTGTTAATTAGTAAATGAATCCTTATCCTATTCGAATTCTTTGTATCACATATAGTCTTTCAAATCTTTCATCTGAACAATACAGAGTTTCATCTCCTCTTACAAATAATGATGCTTAAAGAGTCCCAACCCGCATGCAATCAATACAGAACATCAATGACGTGCCCAAATCATGTTCTTATTTGTTCTCTCCCTCTCTCTAGGTTTGATAATAAGAGTATTGTCCAATGCTAAAATAATATGGATTGGCTCTTTAAATATTGTATAATAAGGGTTTTTTTCACATTGGGATTTCTATAATTTCTGCTATTTATAATCTGGATATGGTGGGCATATTGAAATCAATTTTTATAAAACTCTTCTATAGAACCAAATAATTATTATCTTTCCATCTATCTTCATAAAAATTTAAAAAAAAAAAAAAAATTATCTGTCCAATCAATGGGCTGAGTCAGGAACACTGGGCCATTTCTCATCCGTTCCCATTTGAAAAATGAAATCCAGGATTTCTTAATGAAGATTATAGATTTGGTAAGATAAATAACAAGCAATTTAGTTATTCGAAGACTAGGTTGGGCTTTCAATCCTGACCAACCCACCTATCTATGATTACAGATTGTTATAAGGCCCGGTCAGGCGAGAACGAGGGAGACTCAAACCATCTGATTCTGTAGCCAGTCCTATTTGATCATTAATTAGGAACTAGATGATATACCCGTTGATCCAATTTGCTTTGGGCCCATTATGTTTAAGCCCACTTCTATCCCCTATACTACCTTGAGTACTATTTTTAAACTGGAATGCTCTCATCTTTGCAATTGTTTGGACAAAGTTTAACTAAATTACAAAACTCCTTATTCAGGCCATGGTTGGGGGCACGTAATGATGGATGGTCATGTATGATTAACGTTTAAACACAATAATATCAAATCAAGACAAATACATTATAAATCACTTATTTGATAAATTTACTGTACCAGTGAAGTGAAGTGTGCCCAAGCTAGCGGGGACAACGACAACACCCCCTCTCCCAGCAGCAACCAAACTCAAATATAACTTTATTGTTCGAAATGGTTGGGCCTACCACAAGCATATATGGGCGGGAACGTGTTAAACGGGTTGACCCCGATTAGATACCACTCAGGTCAGGTTATCCTAAATTGGGTGCGGGTTGGGATTACCTGACCCATTTCAAAAATGGTTGGTATAGGTGTTGGGGTTCCGTAGCCACCCCTGATCAACTCAACCCAATTTTACCCGACTGGACCCATTTTCCACTCCTACTCAATATTAATAATGCAGTTACTATTTTTGTAGAATTTTCACATTACCATTCATTCCAATGGTTAGGGTCCAATTCTAATGTCTTGATCAAACATATTTTAATCTTCTAACATTACATCTGGCATCATTAGCACTCATTTTTAGAAATTTCTATTGTATATTGGGTGATCAAAACCGTTGGATGTGATCACCTAGGTTTTTTTTTTCCTGATAATCCAAGTTATCTATCGCCCAGTCCAGCTATAAGCCTTTGGCCCAGAGCCCGAGAGACACTCAATTATGGACAACCAAGAACTAATCCCTTATCCCATAACATATTGCATTAATTGATACGAAATTACATCCATATATAGGAATATAAAGGCTTGCATATCTAGCCATGAGGTCCAATAAAGGGCCATGGTTGAGCTGGTTTTTTTACAGCCATGACAGGGCCAACCAATTGCCATCATTTTGAGTTTCTACAACCACCAAAACTCCAAAAGATAGAGCATGTAATGGGAATGTTTTGCACCCTCGTTGAGGGCTGCTTTAGAGCTATGAAGGAGCATGTAATCAATTACCATGATCTAACTTCACTTTTGCTGCTATGATGGACTTGTAATTAGCCAATAAAAGTACATACCGGACTTAACATATACTTCTCACATGATTGGAATGTCTCGTAAACATAATTCCAATGTTATCTACAGGCTGAATTTGGAGCATAGATCTTTAGCTAAGTAACTTAATTGTAGAATCTGGAATTGAATATCTCTCTCTCTCTCTCTCTCTCTCTCTCACACACACACACACACTTTGCCAGATTTTTGAAATCAGGATTTGAGAGAAGTCTAGTCCTAAATTTTTGAGACTATAGTTTCGAGTTTATGACTTTACTGTACTTTTACCTCACATTTCAGATTAGCAATTTATTGAACTTTTGAAGCCGAATTTCAGATCTTACTCGAGAATCTTGAAGGCAGATAACAAGACTTATTAATTATTGAATTTTATTATCCACGCTTGAAGAACTTGTAAATATAGAAATTAGAGGACATAATATTATTAATTTTTACTAGAGAATAGGGAAAAACTATTCACAATTCACACATAACCCTCCCAAACAAATCTTTGAGTTTGTGGGGTGCTCATTAGATCAGATCAGATCAGATTCTTTCAAAAGGGTTTATAAATGCGGCTTAATGAATATGGCAAGATAGAAATTGCTTAATTTTTATACTAGAGAAGCAGCAAGAGGCTGTAGTTGTACCATGTCCCTCACTGCCTTGAACAAAAACTCAACAGAAACATTACCTCATGTCTCATGACCAGTTAAATGAATAACAATAAGATGAAACAGATGCTCACATAAATCTGTATCATTGGCAACAATGTTAAAAAAAAAGTAATTAATTAATTAACAAAAAAGATCCCAACAAAACAAAGGTTGACATGATAACAGTTTTACCTCTCAGAGATGGACATTTTAGTAGGAGTGTATCGAAAGAACATCCAAGCAGAGAGGAAGTCTTTCTGGAAGACTAACTGAAACACATCCCTCCTCAAATCATATGATACAATCCGGCCATATGACTGAAAGGGGCAGGAATAGTAGGCAAAGAGAACTTTATCATCTCCTTGGCAACTCATGTCTATAGGTTTTAGATTTCGTATATCACCTCTATACAATGAAAAAGAATCCAAATCTCTCTTTACAGCTTTGTTCAGGTCTACATTATGCAATATCAACCATTCATCGCTCATCAACGACATCTTCCACACACTTAGTCTGCTGTCTATTCCTATTCGAATGTAGTGCAGCAGCCCATCACATTCCATCAGCCTTCGGCCGAATGCGGTTGCATCGCCGTCGCTCGGCAGATCCAAATAGCCAGAGGTTTCGGTTTCCAAATTGAACATGAGCGCATGGTCCTCCCTAGTGCACTGCCAATATAAGAACCGGTTGCAATTATAAACTGCATTTTGCTCTAATTCACAAATACCATGTGGTCTATGATGACAAGAAGGATGTGTTTGGGTGACCCACTCAAGCAATTGCCACCTCTTTTTCTCTGATGAGTACATCTCGAATTCATAATTATAATTATTACGTGCCTGAACTACTATAAAGGCAATCACAATCTTGTACAAGGCTACATTGTTCTTGTCCCTTGAATTATTTTCGAAGGCGAATCCACGTAGAAAAGGTGGAAAAAAAATCGTAATATTGGCACGACAGGGTTGGGTTTGGAATACTAACACACTCTTTTGTCCATGGATTGGAGATGTAGCACTCATGGCCTTCACCTCGGTTGAAAAAATAGGAGAAGAGCAATCCGTTGCACGAGGAGAGAACCCAGTGATCATATAGACTTCTGTTTGGAAAGTCAATACAGAAGTCGAGCTCTGGGACCTGCTGCGTTCGTCCTCTTTGGCCTTTTTCTAGGCACAGGTTTCTTCGATTTTGATGATTAAGAATAGCCGCCGCAACTTGGATGGTGTTGGTGAGGTATTGGCTATCAATGATGACAGATTGCCATCGTTTACTGACGTTGAGGCATCGAGCAATGGATCTTAGCGGCAACCAACTCAGAATCTCCACAATTAGATCGTTGCTCAAATCATATATTTCTGTTCTTGTCTTCTGTGTCTCCATTCGATTTGTATGGTATTAGTTGGATGATCAGGCAGACGAGAAAGGAGAAAGAATGAGGTAGAAAGGTGGGCTGGCTGGGACCGTTTGCAATAGACGTTTGATGAGTATGTGTAGCGTCCAAGAAGAACAACTTGCTAAAGAATGACACAGAATCTTTACTAGAAGAAACTCCTATTAAGGAGAATTTTGATGGCGTTTAAGTGGGCCCCAGCCTAAGAACAGCTTACTAATGACTAGGGTTGTAAACCGGTCGATTCCGGTCCGGATCCGGTCCGGAACCATTAAGGAGAAGGTGGAACCGGATCCAGACACGAAACCATTTCGGAACCTATTTCTTGGTTTCGGAACTAGAACTATATATGGGGCGGGTTTGGATCCTAGTACGGGTCTACATGGAGAATTATATTTAAAAAATATGATTTTTATGAGTGATTTTCGAAAATTGAGATAATATGTTGGGTTTCGGGTCCACAGATTTGAACCAAAGTGGCACCGGACCTGGTTATCGGGGCCTAAATAAGAATCCAGACCTAGTTTTTAACGGGTAGAAACCTTCAGATATTAATCGAAGAATCGGGACCATTTACATCCCTACTAATGATAGAGAATCTTTAAAATATAAATCTCTTCTTGCAAGTAGACTTTTGATTGGTTTTGATTGGGTTTCAAAAGGATTTGATTCATGGAATTTAGGACACTGATTGCTGAGAAGATGGTATGTACGTTAGTGGGTTTATTTATATTAAGGACCCCTCACTAGTAAGAGATCAGGGAGAGGCCCACAAATCAAAGATGATTCATAAGAAAATATCTGCAAGGAAATAGGTTGGCCCATCTGTGATTATGGGGTATGATCCGATTGATCAGCACTTTGAATTGCATTGTATAGCCGAGCCAATGTCCCCAAGATTTCCCAGAAATCCTAAACCTAGACCTTATCACCCTTAAAAAAGAAGTATCAAAATCTCAAGCCAACATTCAATCCAACACATACCCCCCATCTGCAAATCCCTTCCAGGACCCAAAAACAAACAAAGAAAATAAATAAATAAAAGAGAGGCAGAATGAAGAAGAAGAAGAAGAAGAGAGAGGAAGAATGAAGAAGAAAAGGCAAAAAGGCACATGTAGAGAAAATGAAAAGAGAGAGAGAGAGAGAAATAGTACCATTCCTTGCCTCCCCCTTCCTTTCATCTCTCCAGGGATGATATCCACCAAAGGTCTTCTGGTTTAAGGCTTTTTAAAAAAGCTCGATGAGCCTTTATAGAGTAAGCGGGTCAGGTACCGGGTCCATAGGTCGGAACTAAAGTGGCTTCAGAATCGAACCCGTTTAGGCCTCGAGTCGAAAAATAGGCCCCGGTACAGCAGTATCAGGCCCATTTATCTAAAGGTACTTAAATGAGGTCCTAGATCCTGTTTTTTGATGGGTCGGAACCTCCGAGTAATCGAAGAATGGGTACCCATTTACAACTCTAATAATAAGGCTGTAATGTTTTGACTCCAAACAATTAAATACCTATGGGAACAATGCAATAAAATACTGAATGACCTTCCTTGTTTAATTTAGCCCTCATGAAAGGGATGTCAATGGGTCGGTTTCCTGTCCTGGTCCATAGTGAAACTGAAACCGGTTCCGTACGAGGGACATGGCCGCGTTTTAGGTAGAGAATGATATAAAAAATAATAATATAGTTTTTAAAAGAGTGGTTCTTAAAAACTTGAGGTAATATGTCAGGTCCAGTGTGTACAAGTCGGAACCAGTATAGAACCGGACCCGGACCCATGTACTTATCGGGGCCTAAATAAGGACTCTGAACCCAGTTTTTAATAAGTTAGAACCTCCGAATAATCAGAGAATCATGACCCATTTACGTTCCTACTCATGAAACTCCAACAATATATTTAAATCCTTGGGGGAAAATACTTCCTCTTATTCATAAAGTCGCTGAAAATCCACTTTAGGCAATTATAAATCTCGTTTGATTTGTTTCATCTTTTAGGATTATATAGAGCACACCTGATGTGGAAATCCTTAGTGAGAAGTACATAAAATCCCCTAAAAGTCGGGTATGACAAGCCCATTTTTATTCTTCATAGAGGCTGAGGTTTTAGATTCTAGAAGGATTATAGACTGTTAGAGTCACCTGATTTGCATGGTAATTAGGGTTCACATCTTTTCAATTGGGGTCCCACAATCCGGACTATTTTAATTCGTTTCCATACAAGTGAGTTACCCCAATTTTTCAACTTGTGCTGGCCAATTACAGAATCAATACTTTGGAGCAATCAATCTTGCAAATATTGTCATTGGGACAATATCAGAAAAATCAAGAAAAAAACAAATTTTAAAATTAAAGAAACAACAGAAAATTAGTTTAGAATAGAAAATGATTTGTATATACCAAAATGTGATGATAGATGTTTCATTTTTTTCCACTTTAAATAAAATTATGTTGATAACCCAACATTGCTAATTCATTCACCATACGGATCAGGATACATATTGGTTTTTTTCATCAGGTCAATAGGCTGATGATCTGACACTGATATTAACCTAATATTCTTATCTATGGATACTAATAGGGTTGTAAACGGGTCGGTTCTGGTCTCGGTCCATGGTGGATCAGGAACCGGAACCGTTAAAAAAAAGGTAGAACCGGACCATGAACCGGAACCGGAACCAAAACCATATATGGGACGGGTCCAGATCCGGATCCGGATCTAGGTAGAGAATGATTTTAAAAAAATTAAGAATTTTTTTGAAAATGTAGATAATATGTCGGATTTTGGGTCCACAGTTTCAAACCAAGGTGAAACCGGATCCGGACCAATTTACTTATCTGGGCCTAAATAAGGATCCAGACCCGATTTATTTAACGGATCAAAATCTCTAGATAATCAAAGAATCGAGAACCCATTTACAACCCAGATTGCTAACCTTATCCGATCATATTTGATATGGTTTCTTTATGGTTTCTTTTAGGTTTTGCAAATCTGAATTGGGTAACAACTTTGGGTAACCTTTCAGCCTAGCATTCTTAAAAAAGAGAAATGGGGCACGTGGGTAGGACCATTAATTGACTTGTTAACTGCCAGAAAGCAAAGGATGATGCCTAAGGTGGTGGTTTTTCTTAATATTCTACCAAATATATTTATTTACATGTCACATCCTTGAGATATTTTGCATAAGAAAACAATATCAAATCCAGCAGATATGGTTGCAAAGAGGGTTGTTTTCTACTTGTTTCTGATTGGGGAGATAAGCTTTTATTAAGGTGGTCTAGATGATGCTTGTTTAATTCTTGGAATAGATTAATTACAAATTACAAATGATTGCTAGGCCCACCATGTGATTTTCATCCTTGAATTGGGGTCTCAGATATATATTACCTAGGGCCCATTCGGTCCATCCTATCAAAGGCCCTAAACATGAAGAGTAAAACTGAATATCCATGCAAAGTCATCATCGAATGGTCAATCAGATGTTCATAACCATTAAAGTCAAGGATATCTAAATAGATCATTCATACTTGAGTCTTCTCTATCTCTCAATTGGATGAGATGTACAAAACTTGGCCATCGTATGCGCCGCCTCATTAATTGTGATGCATCCTTTTAATTGTGATGTTGAGTGGGAGAACTCTTACCCTTGGTTTTGTTGTATTTTGCATCCTTGCATTTATTGTTCAAGATGGTATGTCAATGAGGTATAAGATTTTATAAGTGCTATCAGAATTTGGTAAGTCGGGTATTCGAGTCACGGGATATGTATTTTACAAGTCGCACAAGAGGAGTCGCGGCGGGTGTACTGTTGAGGGAGGAATTATTGAGTTCAATGTGCAGCTCCTGAACGGTCATAATTACAATTGAGCCTAAGCCCTCACCATAAATTATTGTTGTGCCGTTTCCAATCGTCAATTGATTTTAGAATGAGTGGTAGCTTAATGCGGTGTAAGATTCCACACAGAATTATACATGGATAATAAGAACGATGCCGTTGATTTAGGGTTAGTCCAAATATCACTTGAGTCATATCATCTTAGCTCTTCATTCTAAAACAATGAAGTTTAAAAGTTGTACAAATTAACTCACCAAATGAAAGTGAGTATCAAATGGAAGGGACAATATGAAGGATGCTGTTTTATAGCATGCTTTCTTCATTCTATCCATGCTACACATGGACTTTTTCAGTAACTTTTGCTTATACCACTGTAGAACATATTTTATGCCATCTTTATCTATTGTCGCATGGGACTGAAATGAATGGCAATCATCTGGCACATGAAATGCACGCAGAGTGGGAATGTTGCACGTGATCAGGATGGACTTGATAATTCAAGGGTGAAGTTGTCTCTTTGTGGGAGGGGCATTTATAGGAAATGGATGAAGGGTTTGCAAGTACCCTCTATGATCCAAGCTCCACACTGTTCTTTTTGCCCTCAAAGAGCATCAAGCTGATATTAATGCTAACATCATTCTAGTGTTCTTATTCTATTAATCTAGGGTTGTCTAATCATATCTTCTATGTATTTAATTACGAATCTCGATGAGTAGCGCAATTGACTATGATCAAAATTTAGGAATCGAAAGTTGCGGTTTTAAACTTACCCTATCTCTCTGGGCCCACTTGCCCAGACAAAAGCCTACTTACTAAGTACACAGGGAGGCCGGCACTTTACAAACCTCGAAAAATAGTTGGTTCTCAAAGAGACCACACACCCTCATCGGCAAAAAAATATATCTAGTTATAATGCATGGGCTAAAATATCCCTCATTCTTTGTGTAAAGAGGACACTGAACGAAGGAGACATTTTTTTTGCTGAGAACGTCCATGAACGGAGCCATGAGCAAAATTCAATGTTGGCCTTCAATGCAACGGGGTCTCCTCTGCATTAAGGGCAGAGATTGAATTTCACTCTCATATCAGCATGCAAACACCGGCAACAGAAAATTTTGCCCGGAAGAAGATGTTCATCTTTTATGATATAGTCTATATTCTAATTGGGGTCGAATGCATTGCCCAGAGAGAAACTCTCTAACTATCTATGGGTGTTGGGCTGCTTTTGAAATCAAAATTGCTCAAAATCACTATTCCACTTACCTAATCTCTAATAGGTAAAAAAAATGCCCAACTGAGTTTTGTGTTTCAAAAATCTTTTTATTCAATCGGATTCTAGTTGTGCCTGACTGAAATATTCTTTGCAGAAAATTAAGAGACAATTACTGTACAGAAGGTGTTAAAGCTGACAATAGCCCCAGAACAGCCGGAAAATGTATATGTACAACAGAACTGTTCGATCTGTAGGATATCGCAGGCTGCGATATTTTAGCGATGTAGGATATCTCACAATCACTTAAACAATACTTTTTTTTTTTCCTTAACTACGGGACTACCAAACTACCATCCAAACCGTTGGATAGCTGTATTAATATAAAAACTAATATAACAACAAATACCCATTGATCTATCACGGTTATCTCACAATCACATTAGAAACCACCAGTGGCTTATAATTTGTTATTATAATTTTGCAGACAACGTGGCCTCCTGCAGAAAATTAATGTAGAGGAGGACAAGGAAACATAAGAGAACAATGAATAACCGGAGTCAGAATCCCAGCTGTGCATATCCAACTAATTTGAATCAATATCACATCAACTATTATCAACCATGTCATATCAATATCCTGCACAATGAATGACCTTTCAGATAAGTTGGCCTTTCGCGTTTTCGATAGGCCGCCTTTTCATGTTCCGTACACATGTTCTGGATCCTCATTCTCCCAACCATACACCTGTATACAGTGCATTCACAGGCTTTGAAAATTGCTTACAATTCCACATAATCTTTTGATCTAGACACAACCACAAGTATATATATGTACAACCCAAATTATAACTTTAGCCATTAAACCTCTACTTTTTCAGTTCGGATTAGATCTAATCTGGGTTTAATTATAGAACCCATGATAGATTGAGATTCAAATGTGAATACATTTAAAAAGATGATTTGGTATGAGGGAACTCAGAAAGGGTGATCTCATCATCATGATAGCTGATTGCTCAAATCTAGTTTGGGATGATTATGGACAGTGGGGCTTCTATTTTTTCCAATGATTTTTGTCAATATCAACATTATAGATGAGGAAGCACTGCCTTTACTTTAGGACATGTTTGGATGTGTGGTGAAGTGAGATGAGGTGAGGTCAAGCCTCTATTATCTAGATGAAATGAGACATGTCTTCGCAGAAGAAAACAAGGAATTGAGACCTTCACCTGCATTTTCTCCAAAAACAGAGTTCTTTATTGTGAAAAAGGCAAGATGGGTTTTTCCTTATTGGAACATTGCAGCCGTAAATATCAGATCACATGTTAATCATTCAACCAATTTCAATTGGCTCAGCCATAGATTGCCCACACATGAAAACCAAGCACAGATTGGGAAAATTATGTCCTTCAGATGAATCAGATGAATCAGCCTGTACTTCCAGATTGCAGACCATCATTGTAGGACCCACCACTGCAGCAACAGTATTGATCCATTGAAAGTTTTTGGGTGTGACCCAGCTTACAGTGATCAAATGGCTCACATCAATCAGTTAGTAGCTTTTTCAAATGCTTTGAGAACCATTCATATCATATCAATGTTGATCCTGCCTTTTCCTGAGGTAGGTCCCATACCACTACAGAGAAGGCCCATCCAAGGGGCTAATGGGTTTTTCTCCCATTGGACCTTATCAAAGCATGTAATTGACTGGTATTTAGGACCACCAATGACACATGGGTTTTTTTTTTTTTTTTTTTTTTTTTTTTGTGGGATAATATTTACTGGCAACTCTCCAAACATAATCAACCAACCTCAATCAATGCACCCCACTACCACATTACTGGAACGGATGACAAAATGGGCAAAATGCCTTAAGTCCTGATGGACCCACACTCTTGGATTTACTGCTTACTCCAATGATTGCTCAGATAAAATAATGTTAGACAATCAGTGCCATTCAACTTCATACCTGAGAATACAGAGCACTTCCCATTTGATCAGCCTTTTGAACTTTTCCATACCTATGGTGTTCAGTAAGGCACATGGAATGAATGGTTGAGATCATCCCAATGCAAGTGGCCCGGCCAACCACTCCAATGCTGTGTCACGTATGCAATGGGCCTTGATCAAATCAACAGTCAGGATCTCAGAGAGTTGAGTCATTCCCAAATAGGGCTTATCATTCAATAAAGAAAAACAACATGGGTATCTTAGTCATGTAAATTAAGTAAATTATAACATGGTCTTCTATCTTTTATAGCTGTCTGTTTGAAAAGCATTCTCACTCACCTGAGACATATAATCTTGGCTTCTTCATCAATAGCTTCTCTGCAAATCTCTTTCATGGAACCAAACCAAATTGTAGAGCCCTCAACAGCAAATCAGATGGAAGAAGGAGGAGGAAGAGAACAAGAAGGAGAAGAAGCAGACCCTGAAAGCAACTCCCTGCACCAGCCCCTGCTCAAAAGTAGTCCAACACTCTCCTCCAACCCATTAGCTATTGTTGGAGCCAAAGTATCTCACATAGAGAGCTTAGACTATGAGTAAGATACCAATCTACCATTGATTCCATGCAGATCTTCCTTTTTTTTTTATTGGCACATAAACCAATCACAATGTAAGCTCAACTGGGTCTGTTTTATTCTTTTGCTTTCTCATTGTAGGATCAATGAGAATGTATCTGATCAAACCATTTTTTTTTTTTTTCTGCAATCCAAACCTCCAAACCTTCCATAGCTCAATCATACTGTGAACTTGATTGGGTCTCTTTCATTTTTTCTTTTTCTTTTTTGTGTTTTTGTAATCCATTCAAACTGTTTTATTTATTTCTACAACTATCAATTGGCCAATAACATAGTAAAATTCAACTGGATCTCTTTTTTCTTTGTTACTTCTTTCAGGATAAGTGAATAGTGTATCTGACAACCCATGTATTTGTTACCACAAAATACAAACCTTCCATAGCCCAATCATACTGTAAACTTAATTGGGTCACTTTTATTTTTTTATTTTTTATTTTTATGTTTATTTTTTTATTTTTGTTTTTGTTTTCATAAGTTAACAATAAAGTGATTTATTCAAATCATATATTTACTTCTGCATTTTTTCATTGGCCAATAATACAGTAAAATTCAACTGGGTCTCTTCTACTTTTGCTCCTTCAGTTGCAGGACGAATGAAATGAAAATGTTATTGATCAAATCATGTAGCTTTTCTTAAAATTCAAACCTACCATAGCTCAATAATTCTGTGAATTAATCGGGTCTCTTTTAATTTTTGTTGTTGCCCTGTTTTTGTAAGCACAATTAAAATGATTTGTTCAAAGAATATATTTATTTCTTCAATTGTTTGGCGATAATACAGAAGATTTCAATTGGATATCCTTTGATATCCTGCTCTTTTTGTTGTAGGATCAACGAGAATGATCTGTTCAAGCATGACTGGAGGAGCAGATCAAAAGTCCAAGTGCTGCAGTATATTATTCTCAAATGGACACTAGCCTTCCTTGTTGGGCTTCTGACTGGGGCAATTGCATCTCTCATCAACCTTGCGATCGAGAACATCGCCGGTATCAAGTTGCTCGCAGTGGCCCGCTTGGTCGAGAAAGAAAGTTGCGTTTTCTATAATGTGGTTTTGATCACCTTTCCCTTTCCTAATTCAGTGATAGGAGAATTGTACATCAGTCTGTTATCATGGTTTAGTGGCCAGTTCGGTTCGGGTCTACAAAATTACCATTTTTTCTTCTATTTGTATTTCCTTGTATTTTGAAAAGTTCCATGATAAAACAGTACACATATGGATGAGACGTATCAATTTCCTAAGGCCCAAGTCAACCTCTGAGTCTGCAGTCTGTAGAGTAGAAATTGTGAAAGTTCAATAGGTTGCAGGATTCATATTTGTTGAGCCTGAGATGGCTGGTTTTGTATTGATTATGGTGGTGCAGGTATATTACAGGATTCATTTACTTCACAGGCGCCAATCTAGCTCTGACCCTGTTTGCTTCAGTTCTCTGTGTGGTGTTTGCACCAACTGCAGCTGGACCAGGCATTCCAGAAATCAAAGCTTATCTCAATGGAGTCAATACACCCAACATGTTTGGAGCATCAACGTTGATAGTCAAGGTACACTACACCATAAGATTTAGTTACGTCATTGGTTTTTGTTAAGTATAATGCCTGAGTTTCAGGTTTCACTAATCTCAATTCTTCTGATATTTAGATTCAATAAGAAGTAATATTCTTCTGGCAGTTTGATTCAGTTGAATCAAGAAAAATAATTTTCCGAACTGTAGTTAAAGAGAGAATCAGTTTAGAGAGAAATCTAGTAATGAACTACTTTCTGATGAGAGTTCTACCATAGAACAATTTCTGAGATAGTTTACTTGGATTGGCATTTGAGGGCTCCTCCAGTTATTATTGAATGAGAGTTTTACTTGGATTGGCATTTGAGGGCTCCTCCAGTTATTATTGAATGAGCTTGTTTCCACTCAAGAGTTAGCAGCTGTTAAATGGGTCAGGCTCCCATTAAATTGTTGTCTTTGGAGGCAGGGGAGAAAAGGAAAGAAAGAAACAAAGGTGTAATGGATAAGCAAAGCCTTTTGCCATATGTCTAGGGTAGGCCAAATTGAAGCCTTATCCCATTTCAGTACAGTATGCCAGTAATTCAATTTACAGGGCATCCAAACAGTTCCTAACTGATGCTAGCTGCTTCCAAATCTAAAGTATAATTTCTCAAACCTCAATTTCTGAGATGGGTGATTTAGAAAACTATTCTGGTTTGCATAAAACTTGTGGTTTGCATAAAACTAGTACTCACTTTAGTCTAGAATAAAATTCCGGAAATTGATCAACTCAACCCAGAAACCCATTTCCTGACCTGGTTTCAATTTCAAAAGACTATTCTATTAAAATTAGAGGCCTATATGATTTAGATTGACCAGAGACTGGTAAATGGATGCAAACTTGCATTCCATCAGATGACATATCTCTAAGACCATTGACAACAATTAGATGAATTGGCTCTTCTAAAAATCCATGTTATATTGAGAAGTTTGCTCTAGAAATCAGTTTTTAAGCTGCATCCAGTTAGAAATAAATGAACTAAAGAAAACGAGTTTCTAGGAAGTTTTCTGAAAGTGAATAAGTTCTATCAGGGGATCATGTTTTGACTTAGATTCAATCAGCAAGCCATTTTTGTGACAGTTCTGAGTAAAGGAAGTATTAGAAGTAACCAGACAAACAACTTCATGATGTAATTTAGACTAATTCAGAAGACAATAATAAGTTCCGCGATGCATTTCTAAAACAAGTTGCATTTTTCTCTTTCTTTGCAGATCGTAGGAAGCATTGGAGTTGTTTCTGCAGGACTGGACCTTGGAAAAGAAGGCCCAATGGTGCACATTGGCACCTGCATTGCTTCCTTGCTAGGCCAAGGTGGGCCTGACAATTACCGCCTCAAATGGCGGTGGCTGCGATACTTCAACAATGACAGGGACCGAAGGGACCTCATCACCTGTGGGGCTGCTTCAGGTGTCTGTGCCGCTTTCAGGGCCCCGGTTGGTGGAGTTCTATTCGCTCTCGAAGAGGTTGCATCATGGTGGCGGAGCGCACTTCTTTGGCGGACTTTCTTCAGCACTGCTATGGTTGTAGTGGTGCTGAGGGGATTCATGGAATTCTGCAATTCTGGAAAATGCGGATTGTTTGGAAAAGGAGGGCTGATCATGTTCGACGTTAGCTCTGTTGCTGTGAGTTACCATGCAATGGATCTTCTTCCTGTTATTGTGATTGGGATCATAGGCGGAGTTTTGGGAAGCCTTTACAACTATGCTCTCCACAAGGTCCTCAGGCTCTACAGTCTCATTAATGCGTTAGTATTCCTAAACCTTGAGAGTGCACATTTGCACGTGCCCCAAATCTCAGGTGGTCTGGATCTTCTCTTGTTTTGGGTGCTTGGATTACAGATGAACTATGAATTTGGTGGCCAGAAATTGGAAAGCACATTAGCTGAGGCAGTGTTTTTCTGTATCAACTTTGTTCGCCAAGATTTATTTTGCGATGGAAGAATAACCAGGCACTCTAATACATAACTTGAATACAAGAAGAAAGTATAGGAAAATAACAATGATGGAAGAAACTTTAGAGAGAACTTGCACTCTATTGAGTCACACACAAATCTTTGTACATGAAGAGCTATTTATAGATTTTCAACTCTAAAATATATAAATCTAAAAATTAAATCAACATTCAAAAATCCAATAAACTATCCTCATCTCCTCTAAATCATTTCACTCCAACTAAATCATTTAACTTTAATTGGTAAAACCTTATCAAAAGATATGAATCCTATTTTTTAAAATAAAAAACTTTCAGAAGGCTGAGACCAAGAAATGGAACATAATGAATAAGAATTTCTATCTCTAATTTCGCTGACAAGAAAATGGTGGACCAATTTGTAGTTTACTTGTTTCTTGTACTAGAACTCCAAGAAAACACATCTATATAGCAAAATATTCTAAAATGCACAGATACATACATGCATACACTGTAACCAAGATATAAGAAATGCATCCACCCTACTCATAAGAGGTTTTAGAATTATGGCAGAATGAATGATTATATGTTCTAATTTTCAAAAAACTAAAAAATGAATGATTATATGCTCTAATCGTTTGGGATGGTACTTGTTAAAAATAGAACAAAGAAACCACATGACTCCAAATAGATCATCATTATAGATTTGGCCAACAAGTTTTGGACAAACAGCAAGCTACATAAAGCAACTCCAATAAAATAGAAGCTGGTCAAATTTTGGTCTACATCGAAACTGGCATCAATAGATAGCAAAATTCACTTCTGTGTACTATGTTCACAATGCCATGCATATGAGACCAATTGGGAAACTTGGTTTTGGGGTTCTGGCTTTCTGAAGTCTTTCTACCCTAAATCATTGACAGCACAAATTGCCAATGCACAGAAATCTCAGAAAACAGTTTCCATTTGGCATGGTTTCCAATCTCCATTTGACATCAGAATTCAGAAAAGGCAACCATCCATTTGGCAATACTTATATATTCAAATTGCTTGAGATCTGTTACATCCAAAAGCACTTTCGAAGATAAACAATACAGAAATTATCTGTAATTTTGTGTGTGTTTTTTTTTTTTTTTTTTCCTAACACAAACTATTTATTGGGTGCCACTAATTACTCTTTAGTTTTACAGGAAGGGAAGAATGCACAAAGTCCTACTCAGTGTTGGGGTATGTCTCTTCACCTCAGCTTGTCTCTACTCCCTTCCATTCCTTGCTCCATGTGCACGCTGTGACCCATCGCTTCCCGACAATGCCTGCCCCACTACTGGCCAGACTGGGAACTTTAAACAATTCAATTGTCCGGACGGCTACTACAATGACCTTGCAAGCCTCCTCCACTCCACCAACGATGATGCCGTCCGCAACATCTTCTCCACCTCCACTCCAACTGAATTCCACCCCATCTCCCTTCTCATATTCTTTGCACTCTACTGCATCTTGGGCCTCATCACCTTTGGCATCGCTACTCCCTCCGGCCTCTTCCTCCCCATCATCCTCATCGGGTCAGCCTATGGCCGACTACTTGGTCTAGTCATGGGTCCCTACACTAACATTGATCAAGGCCTCTATGCTGTACTAGGGGCTGCATCTCTCATGGCTGGATCGATGAGGATGACAGTATCCCTCTGCGTGATCTTCCTTGAACTCACCAACAATCTTCTCCTCCTCCCCATAACCATGATTGTCTTACTAATCTCCAAAACTGTTGGGGACACCTTTAACCCAAGTATCTATGAGATTATCCTCCATCTCAAAGGCCTGCCTTTCTTGGAGGCCCACGCCGAGCCATGGATGAGGAATCTAACTGTTGGTGAGCTTGCAGCTGCCAAGCCATCCCTCGTCACACTTTGTGGCATCGAAAAGGTAAGCCGGGTAGTTGAGGTCCTACGCAACACGACCCATAATGGATTCCCTGTTGTGGATCATGGTGTGATCCCACCTGCGGGGCAGCAGAGTGGTGCAACAGAATTGCATGGATTGGTTCTAAGAACACACATTGTCGCAGTGCTGAGGAAGAAGTGGTTCCTACCTGAGAGGAGGAGAACAGAGGAATGGGAAGTGAGGGAGCAGTTTACCTCGGTTGATCTGGCAGAGAGGGGCCAAAAGGTCGACGAGGTGGTGCTGACTGAGGAAGAGATGGAGATGTATATCGATTTGCATCCATTCACCAACACAACCCCATATACTGTGGTGGAGAGCATGTCAGTTGCAAAGGCAGCGGTGCTCTTCCGACAAGTTGGGCTTCGACATTTGCTTATTGTCCCCAAGTATCAAGCAGCTGGGGTGAGTTGATCCATCATTTCTTAAAACACTTCATAAAACCATTGCACAGATATTTGATACCCTGCTGGAGCATGAGTATGACATTTACACTAAGAGTTGAAGTAAATGGTTGCTGATATCATATGAATAAATTACCTACTTTTAAGTACTGGGCGCCCATAGAAGCAAAGCATACATTTCAACAGTATTTTTGAGATTCAAAGTTCTAACTGTAACTTGTTTATAGTTACAATTTTTCTAGAAAGTAGTTACATTGCTGAGGAATGATGTAACTCTTTACCTATATATCCACCCATGACCATGACCACAGTCTATTCGTCTAGGGTCAGCGCCTTTGTTAGAATTCTTCTAGCATTAGTGTTTCTGTGATCATATTATTATTCTTGTGCAAGTTCTAATGTGAACGGTTTGGGGTACTTGTTACTAGCTAACTTCTTCTGTTTTGAACTTCTGCAGATGTCTCCTGTGGTTGGGATATTAACCAGACAAGATCTAAGGGCCAACAACATCTTGGTTGCCTTCCCTCATCTAGCAAAAAGCAAAGAAAAAGAGAAGAGTAGGGTGGGCCACGCCTAGTCATGCGGCATCCAATCTCATGGAGCATTTCCTTTGATTTATTTTTTTTTTTCAATTTTGCATTCTTTAATGGGTTTCAAAGAAAATAAAATAGATACCAAAATAGATAAGAGTTTGCATCAGCATATATAGATGTTCTCCACACATTCCATCCTTCCTTTTTTTTCCCTTTAAATATTTGTTTCCTTCATTTTTCAAAGAATAATCCGTTGGCCCATTACTGGTTGTCGTATCTTTCTTTCTTTCTTCTTTTTGAATGTTAACCTTCATAAAGAGACTTCACAGTACAAGAGGGAAATACTGAAAAGCCAAAAAAAGGAGAAGAAAAGAAACACAAACCAACACCACCAAAATCAGACCCACAAATACAGCCACAGAGAGAGAGAGAGAGAGAGAGAGAGAGGGACACTAACAACCCCAGCAACCAAAAACATTAAAGGAAGACCACCTCCCTCCAATTCCTCAAAATGATGTCAAATCCCATGAAATTGAGGAAGGATAGACACCCATGAAGCGATGTTGAATTTGAGCTTGTACTCAAGATCTTCGGCCGAGGTGCTAGAATCCTCAAAGCATCAACAATTCCTTTCCTTCCAAATGATTCATAAAAGTGCCGGAAAGGTAGCTCTCCAAAGAATCCTCCCTTTGTTTGATCCCACATCCAACAACCATGCCTCAAACAATCCATGGACCGACCTCGGATGGGTCCAGCTACATTGAAACCAACTTAGGACTTTAGACCAAAGCCCTTGGGCTACTTTACAATTCAAGAAGAGGTGATCAACTAATTCCTCATCCGTTGAGCACATAGGACAAGCATTGACTATGATTTTCCTACGCCAGCGCAAGTTATCCATAGTCAAAATTCCATCTCGCAATGCCAACCAACTGAACACCATGACCCTTGGCGGAATCTCCAACTTCCAAATTCTATGCAAAGGGTTTATTAGAGAGTGGCCCCCTGACATAGCTGCGAATAAAGAACATACAGAGAAGGTCCCTTCTTTAGAAGCCGTCCAAATCCTGCAATCTTCTGCATTTTGATTAATGGAGACCTAGCTAAGAATGTCGAGGAGGGAAGATAAATTGTTCTCCTCGGTCTCCGTGAGATTTCTTCTAAATGTATGGCCCCAATGCACCTCGTCGTCGTTGCTCATTATATAGGAAGAGACTGTCGCTTTGCAATCTCTAGCAACTGCAAACAAGCCAGGGAAAGCTTTAGCCAATGGTTTTTCACCAACCCTAGCCAAAACAACACTTTCTCGCCTGAGCCCATTCTAAATTTAAAGTTGGCAACAAAAGCGTCTCTAGACGAAACAATCCCTCTCCATAGCCTAGAAGTACGATAATTAGGCCGTTGGATATCCCAACCATCTCTCAAAATTCCATACTTTGCTACCAGGATCTGCTTCCACAGAGAGTCCCCGTCTTCCCCAATCCTCCACAACCACTTCCCCAATACTTTGTGATCTCTAGCAACTGTAGTTCATCTGACGGATAGGTCTTAGTCCTAGCCCCCCTTCCTTCTTCGGCCTACATACAAAATCCCACTTTACCATATGATATTTCTTCGACCTATCCTTACCATGCCACAGAAAGTCTCGCTGCAACCTCTCAATACGGTCCGCCACTGATGCTGGGCACTTGAATAGGGACAGAAAATAGATCGGAAGATTAGAGATGGCAGACAAGATTAGAGCAACTCTACCTCCCAAGGACAAATAGTTTGTTTTTCAAGTAGACAGCTTATTTTCAATCCTCTCTAACACTGTGTCCCAAATAGATTTTGGAGAGTTTCCCATACAACAAAGGAAGGCCAACGTAAGTAGTGGGAACGGAGCCAACCATGCACCCGAAGATACCCGCCAAACGAGAAATGGTTGATTCATCCACCCTCACTTGTCATCTTATTTTTTGTGTTGCCTTGCATTTCTTTTTCTCATAACTGAGAGATGAACTAGCAGAGATGGGTTGCTAAGAATTGCAGAATGTAAGCAACAAAAACAAAATTGCTCAATGCAACAGATCAGCATTTCTCTCTTTAGAAAAATGATTCTGTCCTCATCACCAGAAAATGTTGCCCACCTTTCACCCATCTTGGTCCACCTTTGTTTGCTCAATGAATTTCTAATGGTGCATATCAACCTGATTCAAGTGAAATTGGTCTGTGCCAGTACATAACAATCGAGATCAACATGTAGGCAGTTTAGGTAAGTTTCAGATGGCTAGGCCCATTATTGGTCAAATGGGGGAGTTACAGAAGTAAGAGTCAATAGTACAGATTCCTTACTACAGATCCAGAGATTTGTGGCTTCTGAATTTTTGCTACATTATTTTTTACATGGAATCATAAAGTCCACTCCAGTGACTTGTGACACTCAAAATTGATCACACTGTTAGATTGATCACATGAGACTACATTCTGTGCACAGTTCATGCATGACCTGTGGATCAGCGCCTCTATCACACGTTACTTAGTGGTGGGCCCCACCTCTAGGATGTACCTGATGCACAATGCGCATGTGCACCGTGCGCAGGTGAATATTATCCTGATTACATGAAGAAGGCATGATTAACAACATTGCTTGGATGTGCATCCTATATTTGCGAGCATGTCCCTACCTGCTCTCATGCAATGGCTAGATATGTTCGATAAAGCTGATTTTTAAAAAAATGAAAAATCACAAGTCATTCTCCTATCATGCACCTTTCTACACCGCATTTGCAGATTTTGAAACATTGCTTACAATTTGACATAAGCTTTTGATCTAGACACAACCATGAGTATATATGTACAATTATAACTTTAATTTAGTCATTAAACCTCCTTTGTAGTTTGGATTTAGATCTAATCCAGGTATAATATATAGGTGTCAGATCGAATCGAAAAATGGATCTATCTAGAACCTTAAAAATTAATCATGATCAAAATGCACCACAAAAATGATATAATATATAGGGCCAATTTGTCTCGTGTAATCAAAATCTTAGGAATTTTGAGGTTTTATATTTTTATAATTTGTTGAAAATGAAGACTCAAAGGTGAATATTAAAAGATGACCATCAAATAACCGTTCTTTTAATGTAAATCCTATCAAAGGAAGATGAGAAATGAATATCGAGCCATCACCCTACTAATTCAAATCTTAAGAAAGTCAAGCTCTCATATATATCGCTTCTTATATCCTTCCTCTCCTCCATTCATCTCTTTAGTAACCCTTCAGTGGAGCTAATTTGACCATGAACTCATACGTATTTATGTCCCCTGCATTTTATAACAAATTGGCCCTTACTAGTGTTAGTGTAAAAAAAAAAAGACCTTAGATGTTTAAAAATGACTATTTTAAAAATATTGACAAGCCATGGACTCTTAAAATTAAAGCAAAAGATAAGATTTTTTTTTTTTTTTTAAACAAATCCCTGATGGAAATGATTTGACATGAAAGCTCTCAGAATGAAACTTGCTCAAGGGTCATCCCATCATCATGATAGCTGAATGCTCATATCAACTTTGGCATGATGATGGGAACCGGGCCTTTTATTTTTCCAATGATTTTTCCTCAAAATCACCATTATGGTTGAGGAAGCATTGCCTTTGAACAAGGAATTGGGCCTTCAGCACATTTTCTACAACAACAACAGAGTTCTTCATTGGAAAGTTTTTTGAAAAAAAAAAAAAGAGAATTCTCTGTCCCATTTGGAATGTGAAAGATGAGCTTTTCCCTCTTGGTGCATTTCAGATCACATGTTAATCATCCATGGAATTTCAATCGGCTCAGCCATGGATTGCTCCAAATGAAAAATCAGCACAGATTGGGAAAATTATGTCAAACAGATGGATCAGATCAGTCAGCCTATACTTCCAGATGGTGGGCCATCATTATAGGACCCACCAGTGCAGAAACATTACAATCTTTTGACCCAATATAAAAGTTCGGGTGTCACCCAGCTTAAGGTGATCCAATGGCATATATCAATCAGTTATCAAGAACCTTGCTATCGAGAACATCGCGGATATCAAGTTGCTCGCAGTGGCACGCTTGATCGAGAAAGAAAGTCGGGCTTTGTTCTATGTGGTTTTGATCACCCTTCCCTTTCCTATTTCAGTGATAGAAGAATTGGACATTAGTCTGTTATCATAGTTTAAGTGGCCAGTTCACAACTCTCATATCACTTGTTCTACCATTAAACGTACTTGTAGAATTCGACGTCAGTTTGGTTTGGGTCTGTAAAATTACCATTTTTTCTCCTATTTTAATTTCCTTATAGCTAGAGAAGTTCCTTAATAAAGCAGTACACATAGGGCTGAGGTATCAATTTCTTTAAGGCCTAAGTCAACCTCTGAGTCTATAGCCCTTGATCTGCAGACGGAGATTTTTGTAGTTTATAGGTTTCCGATTCATATTTGTTTTGCCTGAGATGACTGGTTTTGTTTTAATTATGGTGGTGCAGATCAAGGGCTACAGACTCAGAGGTTGACTTGGGCCTTAAAGAAATTGATACCTCACCCCTATGTGTACTGCTTTATCAAGGAACTTCTCAAGCTACAAGGAAATTAAAATGGGAGAAAAAAAACCAAACTGACGTCGAATTCTACAAGCATGTTCAATGGCAGAACAAGTGATACGAGAGTTGTGAACTGGCCACTCTTCTATCACTATGATAACAGACTTGATCAAATTTATTCTATCATGGATGAAATAGGAAAGGGAAGGGTGATCAAAACCAGTGACATAGAACAAAGCCCAACTTTCTTTCTCAATCAAGCGTGCCACTGCGAGCAACTTGATACCGGCGATGTTCTCGATAGCGAGGCTCATGAGAATCAATCACCCCAGTTAGAAGCCCAACAAGGAAGGCTAGTGTCCATTTTGAGAAAAATCATACTGCAGCACTTGGACTCTTGATTTGCTCCTCCAGTCATGCTTGAACAGATCATTCTCATTGATCTTACAACAAAAAGAACAGGGTGCCAAGCAATTGAAGAAATAAATATGTTTCTTTGAACAAATCATTTTCATTGTGCTTACAAAAACAAAATAACCACAACAACAAAATTAAAATAGACCCAATTAATTTACAGTATTATTGAGCTATCAAAGGCTTGAATTTCAGAAATAGCTACATGGTCTGATCAGTAACATTTTCATTTCATTGATCCTCCAATGAAAGGAGCAAAAATAGGAGAGACCCAGTTGAATTTTACTGTATTATTGGCCGATGGAAAAATGTATAAATAAAAACATGGTTTGAATAGATCGTTTTATTGTTGCTTATGAAAACAAAATGCATAGTTTGGATTGTCAAACAAAATACATGGTTTGATCAGATACATTCTCCCTTGATCCTACAATAAGAAAGCATAAAAAATAAAAGAGACCCTATTGCGTTTATTATGTGATTGGTTAGTGGAAGATCTGTACTGCAGTAACATATGCATGAAACAATGGTAGGTGGATCAATGGTAGGTTTCTCTTACTCGGTCTAAGCTCTCTATGCGAGAGACTTTGTCTCCAACAATAGCTAATGGGTTGGAGGAGAGTGCTGGACTTCTTCTGAGCAGGGGCTGGTGTAGGGAGTTGCTTTCAGGGCCTGCTTCTCCTTGTTCTCTTCCTCCCCCTCCTTCCACTCCTCCTTCCATGTGAGTTGCAGTTGTGGATTCTGCAATTTGGTTTTGTTCCATAAAAGAGTTACACAGAGAAGCTGTTGGTGAAGAAGCCAAGATTATATGTTTTTAGTGAGAGTGTTATTCAAATAGACAGTTACGAAAGATAAAGAGCATGATAAATATACATGATGAACAAAACATTTAAATGCAGTATACAGAATTCTGAAATATCTGGGATTTTCCATTCTAAAAACAGATATTTGATGGTAGAGGCATATACTGATGCAGAATGGGCAGGTTCTGTTACACCCCGACCCGAGTTAATCAAGATTAACTCTAATTAATCGAGCTTAATGTGGATTAAGCATGATTAATCAACTTAATGGTGATTAATGACTAAAATGGATTGAATTTGTCTCATTTGAATGGATTACACCATAATGAACAAATTTGTGAGAGATTAATTCAATAGAGTTGAGTTTAGACTCAAATTAGTGAAGTTGAGGACTTTTTCGTAAATACGGATTTTAGCGTATTTCATCGAATGTGGAGGAAATGAATACCAACATGTGTATCTCAATGAGTACAATAACTTTCATAATATACTCTTATTCATTTGACTTAAGATGAAGCAATTGAGTCTTAATTTGACTCAAATTAAGAATAATCAAAGAAGATGGGTTTATGTGCAAAAGTGCATGTGATATGTGTCAAATGGACTCAGCTCCATGTCATTTGAATGTTTCATTCGGTGCTTTCATCACAGCAACAGAGAGAGAGAGAGAGAGAGAACTATCTTCTTCTTCATTTCCTTGTAGTTCTTCATCAAAAGTGTTTTATGAGATTAAGTTGGTGTGGGAGTTAGAGTTTTCTTCATCTTCTTCCTCTCCTTGCTTGGATTTCTTGGGGTAAAGTTTGAAGGAAATCTCAAATTTCCTTTCCACAAGTTATCAAGTAAGTGTTAAGAGTAAATTTAATTGTAAATGAGTTCTTTAAACCTTTTCCATCTCAAAAGATCATTGAGTTTGGATTTGAATGATTTGATGATGATAGGGTTTGAATTGAGTAGATTTGTATCAAGTGAAGCTTGGAAAAGAGAGGTGTTTTTGTGTTAAATAACAACTAAAGGCAAGTATAAGCAGTACTTGTGATTAATTTGCTATTTGATATGAGTTTCTTGCCATTAGTTGTGATTTTTTTTTATTTATGTAGAAGTGCTTTGATTTGTGGATCATTTGAATGGTGATTGAAGTGATTATATGATAAATAGAAGTGTTAATCTTATGAGAAATGATGTTTGAGGAAGGGAGGGAACAGGAGGTTCCAGAATTTTATTGCAGGGAAAAAAATCAGTTCATGTGTATGTAGACTTGTATGGTTCATTAAATTTGATTTTTGTGAACAATTTCCATTGGTTATAAATGATGGATAAATTGTTTATGGAATATTAGAGACTCAAAGTATGTTTAAATGGTCTTTGAAAAGACCTACAAATGAGTGGAAAAGGTTAGGAAAAAGTCCAGTGCAAAATAGAACTTTAAAGGCTCTGTTATGAAAATTCTGCACTCGAACGTTCGAACTCTGTACAAGAACGTTCGAACTCTTGTCTGAACGTTCGAACTCTGTACAGGAACGTTCGAACTCTTGTCATTGCTGGTTTTTAGCTTGGAACGTACTGCACAGGAACGTTCGAACTCTGTACAGTAACGTTCGAACTCTTGGCAGACCATTAATTTTGGCAGATTTTCAATCGGCCATAACTTTTTAACCGTTCGTCGGATTTTGGAGTTCTATATATCGATGGAAAGCTCTTGGAACGTAGAATTTAATGGTCTACATTTCCAATCGATTGTATGACTCAAAATGAGACCGAACTTAGGTGATTCTATTTGAATCAAAAACTCTTCCTATGCGTTTAAATAGGTCTGTAAATTAGTCTTGAGACTAATTTAAAGTAATTGAGAGTTATTAACCTTAATAGACAATAAAAAGGAGAATTATTGATAACTTGAATGTTGTTTTACCTCCATGGGTGTGAATTAAGGGGACTTTAATGTACAAAATACACATTAATTGTGATGCCATCGAGAATAACATGTACATTAAACAACTGAGGATTTCACCTGAATGGTTGGTATTATTTATTTGAAATTGAAAAAAAAGAATTGTTTATTGAATTGCACCCGTTAATTTGTAATTTAACGGAATTAATGTGTTATTCATTGAGTCTGGCACTACATAGTGATTTCTATAAGCTCTTTGGAGCTGTTACTGCTGCAGCAGATTATTTGGGAGTGTTCCGGAACTCCGTGGTGATATTAGTCGTCCCTGGCCCGGGCACTGATAAATCCCACAATATATGATTCCTTCCGTTTGGAATATGTGATTCCTTCCTTTTTAGGAAGATATGATATGAATTGAAATGAAATGCTATTGTAGGCTTGCCAACTATGAAAGACTCATATTGATTTGAATTAAATGGTAAATTGTATTAGTCTAACTTGGCTTAGGCAAATGAAATGATGTGTTAGCATGTTAAATCAGGTAATTGTTTATACATTGCTGAATTGTCAAATTCATAGTGTTATTGATGGCATTACAGGCAAAGCTGCCCATGCCGACTCTTCTAAGGCCTCAACGTCAACGGAGAAGACCACTCAGATTCCTCCAGGAGGATTAGTAGAGTGGAAACGAAATGAAAACTTGAGTTAAATGATTTTGGAACGTTTCACACTTTTGAGCCTTGCATTGTATTTAAATATGCAAGTGATGATGTAAATGAACTTTTGTTTTAACAATAAGCAATGTATAGTTGTTTATATTCCGCATAATATGTATTTGATATCCCTTGTGAATTTTTATGGTGATTGGAATTCACGGGAGTAAGTATGCGTCACGACTCAGGATTAACTCGGATTTGATCTTAATCTCGGGCTCGGGTCGTGACAGGTTCAAAGACTGATAGAAGATATATAACTAGCTATTTGCTATTGCACCTTAGTTGGCAGAAATCTAGTGTCATGGAAAAAACTAAAATCAGTATGTAACTTTGAAATTCAGTTAGAGAATATCAAGCAATGGCGCTTGGTACATGTGAATTGATGTGGCCATGGATTTTACCATATGAGCTAGGATTCATTTACAAAGGTCCCATGGTATTACATTTTGATAGCACTTCAGCACAGGAGATTGCTACAAATCCAGAATACCATTCACATACAAAACCCTTTGAAGTTGATGTCGACTTTATTAGAGAAAGACTGAAAAGCAAGGATATCACAGTGAAGCAAATTCACATTGATGATCAATTGGTTGATTTTGTTACGAAGGCTGTTTCAAGAGGAAAGCTATCTTATGCATTGTCCAAGCTAGGCATGTGGGGGAGTGTTAAGAGTAATAATGGGATAGGCATGTAATTATATCTAGAGTGCGGCAGTGTTTTTGTAAATATGGTAAATACCTGTCACACATGTGGCTCCCATGTGTGATTCCATCATGGTCAAGTTGTGTCTGGTTTTTCATTGCGTGTGGCTCCACCTTTGTGTTGCTCTTTAAGAATTTTTCTAATGGTGCATCTGAACCCGAATAGAGTGAAATTGGTCAGGGCCAATGCATGACAAGAGCAACATGTAGGCCCTTTAAGTTTCAGATGGGTGGGCCCTTCATTGGTGAAGTGGGGAAGTGTCTAAGTTTCGGTTAATGGTACAGATTTCTTACTACAGATCGAAAGTTTTGCTGCTTCTGAGATTTTTCTACAGATTCTTTACTTGAAATTATAAAGCCCACTCCAGTAATTTGTCAGTTGCCACTGGCTCAAACTTCACTCATTAACCCCATCTTAAATTGCTCGTATGTGCATCATATATTTGCCGGCATGTCCCTATCTGTTCTCATGCGATGACTAGACGTGTCCAATAGAGCTGATTTTTAAAATATGAAAACTTACAAGTCAATTGGAATTTCCCGGACTAGTGGGTGTGATAATGGCGTGTCCTCCAGGATCCAGATTCTGATAGAAATGCAGATGCAGATTTCCTCAACATTTGGTCTCATAGGACACTTCACAAAAGGCCCAAGTGCACCTTAAACTAATACAGAACCCATATTTTGAAGTGGATTTAGATCTGCAGGCTGCTCGCCAAAAGGACTCACACATGTGGTCTGGGTGGCTCCACCCAGTCCATCCCATGCAAATTGCAATGGTGGTCCATCCAATACCATCCCCACAATGGTGGTCCATCCAATACCACCTTGGAGATTAGGTTACCCAGCTGATTAGCTTTTACACAGTGTGAAAAGAAAAGGGTACGCCCTGCTTGGATCCTTTGTACTCAGTCACCCTGCAATTAGTTTAAATTATTGAAGGCAAAGAACAAAAGCATGAATCCACATTTTCCTGTCACCCAAGTTACCCACACTAAAAGAACCAAACAGGCCCAAAAATTTTGTTTTGAGGACGTTTCACCACAGATGAGTTATGCTAAAGATCAAGGCATTCAATAAGAAAGTTTTACAATACTTGCAGAGCAACCTGATAAATAGAATAATCATTTACATTTTCATATGAATTATCACAGACTAGAATGAGAACAATATAAAGATGATTAAGACCCATACATGTTATGCAGTCCTCTTTCAAAGGTGTATACACCTGGTCAAATATCTGGTTTTCTGATTAAAATCATAGGTAAGACACAACAGGCCCTAGAGGCCGATCTGTTGATCATCAATCATCTGTACCAAAGTAGCGGTCACCAAACTCCCCCATCCCAGGGATAACACGGTACTCTTCATTCAATGCAACATCAATCTCTGAAGTAACAATTTTCAACGATGGGAAACGTTTGCAAACACAGTGGATTCCTTCAGGTGCCTAAATCAGCAGTAACCAATGGCAGGTATCAGACTTCTAAGCTGTAACAAAAAACTGTTATAAAAAAAAAAAAGTTACCGACCGAGATGAGATTGAGGAAAATTATATGGCTCTCCGGGACGCCTTTCTGTATGAGAAGCTCAATTGCTTGCCCAGCCGAGTTACCTAGAGGCAGTCATTACTCATTAGCATATCAAATTCTACATATAGCAATGAAAAGAAGCAGCAGCAGCAGTTTGAGTACCCCTAATTTTTTGTACACATTATTTCAAAAGAGGAAGAATGAACTTAAATAAATATAATGTTCGATGCCCCTAAATGAGTCACACAAGACAGCCCAGAGAAATATGGTTTCAACTTTCAACCATCTCGTGCACCTCTATATTTACAGAAACAGAATGAACTGCACTTTCAACACTGTTTTCTAGCTCAGATTTTCATTAAATGTCTACAACTTATCCTCATATGCATTTGCAATCACAGCCCTCAAAATATCTTCCGCGAGCTCCCTTGCCTATGAGGTTCCGTCAGTCGAATGAATCTCAAATTCATAAAACTTCTCTTAGGACTAGCTCTCATCCCATAAGAGACCCCAATTTGCCAAACCCAAGATCGGTTTAGTTAAACCATTTCATTTTTACACACCCTTCTGGTTAGGCCTGTCTACCCTTTGCAACCCGCAATGACCAGGGGATTATGGGCGCTCCAAGTTTCTTATTTCTTTCAATAGTGAATAGACAATCTGCATGTCCCTTCATGTCCTCCAAAGATCCCCTGAATCTTTAAACTCACTCATTACACAAGTACAGTTGATCAACATTGACAAAGATGCATGACCAAAAAGATTACTGATGTTTTCTTCCTGAAGAAGGTTCTTCATGAATGGGAAAATTACAACTTGATGTATAGTCTGGGTTTCACAAAACATAGATTGCTTATTTTAACAGCAGCAACAAATAAGCGAATAGGAATAAAATTCTGAACAATTTCTTCCACTAAAGCAGTCTAAGAATGCTTCGTCATGTAGGCAGTCGACCAATGGATGGCAGATGTATTTGACAGACAAGGGGTGGATAGGATGAGTCCTTTAGTTGCTCCTAAAATGTAGTTGTTTGTTTAGCGTATAATGCTCATATACCCTGTTTGGTTGTTTTCTTCATTGTCAGGTCTTGGTCTTTTCTGTATGACTATTTTCTGCTATTAATATAATTTTACCCATTACATAAACAATATAAAATATAAAAAAAACTGCTGCTAACCTCAAATGGCAAAGAAAACAGGTCCAATCACAGGCATCAAGCGTTTACACTATGACATTAGATTTTTTTTAAACAGATCCTAGGGTTGGATACATTTTTGTTGGCATAACTATGCACCTAGATTAATTACTGTGTTTTCTGTGATGCAATAACCATTTATTAGACTAATTTCTAAGTCAGATAACAACAGGCATATGAGGTGAGCCTATAGCAGAACTTTGCACGTCTTTGACAAGCCTATAGACAAATGCCCTAGATCTAAGAGATGTGATAGAAGGGAACTCCAACAGGTTTTGCCTTCATACCTCGCCCAGACAATCACGTGTTGAAGCCATCTTAACCTTAACATATGCTGCCCGATGTAAACAAAGATGTGTGATTTACTGCACACAGGCACTTACAACTCACAGATTATTTGTAGTCCTCTCCAGCACACTCATGAAGTTCGCTCAAAGTAATCATAAGCTCTACATTTGAAGCTTCAACACAATCACTCCCTGGTAGCTCATTGCTCCAATTCTCTTTGGCTTCTCATGCATATAATCCAATCGCTCTCACTCAGTAATGATTCTTCAAACTTAAGATAGCATCGTGAGAGCTCTGAAAATCCATTCAAATCCTTGTTTGAGGCTTCAAGCCAAATGACAAGCAAAGCTCTATGACAGAGCAGAGTGCTCATTTCCATTATTGAGAAACATCCACATGATCCAAGACGTCATTGCTTGTCTATTAGGGTTATACTTTGAAGAACCATTCTATCTCAGATCGGCAACTGGTTCTATCCACTGCACAATTGACGCAAGTTCACAAATTATTCATGCAACCCTAAACAGATCTTAAGTCAAGGTTACATTAACCTGACGGTATCCACTCAAGTACGTATTGTAATTTGTAGCCCACTGCACTTCTGCAAGTGTATAGCATGAAAAGATAAAAGCCTTTTAATTTGACACACACCACTTTGGCTTGTTAATGGTTTTCATTTGCTAACTTAAATGGTTATTGAGAATTACCATTAGAAGCCAATCAAACCGCTGGTTTTTGTCTAGAGGCAATTTATAAGGATGTGAAGAGTTTACTTTTTCTTTTATCATTTCTGGATGGGTAAAACAACTCAAACTTGCAACATCATGGTTGCAAAAAAAAATTTCCAACAGTGCTTTCAGTGCAGGCCCCCAACCAAAACCAAAAACAAAAAAGTTTCTGAAGAATAATTATTTTCTGAAAAAGAAAATTAACAGTAAAGAAATCTGTAGCAGATATTTAAGAAATGCAGAGTTACCTGTAGCAAGAACTGGGTCGAGGAGGAGCACATGCCTTTCTGAGATATCTTTAGGCAATTTTTCATATATAAGCTGTTTGACAAAAGAAAAAAAAATTCTTAAAATAACTGAACTATAGTAATTTATGAACCCACAGCAAGAAGTAGATCTATCCTTAGAAGATAGTTCACCTGCTTCCCATTGTCTCCATCACGGTGGATCAGAATTTTTCCAATCTTTATTCCTTTACAACAAGCACGTAAAGCATTCTCCATGCTTTCACCACTGTAACCGCCCAAATGAAGATGCCATATTTTGTCAAAAACAAATAAGCAAGAAAGATTGCATTGCTACCCACTAGAACAAAATACAAATTTTACATCTCTAAACATGAAGCCAATATATAATGTATATCATCCTATATACTTAATCAGTTATCTCAAAACAGCGCACTGGTAATGATCATTTTTCATTTCTGAAATAATTCAAGGTAATTAATCAGTAATTTCAAAATAGCACTACCAATTTGACGCAATCACGGATATCAAAGGAAATCAAAAACAATTGCCCAACTGCTTTAACAGCAGATCTGTGGACTGCTCTTCCCTTTTCTACAACAAAACAAGGATAAAACTGGTCGATTCACCCTAGATCTTCAATTCCAATGTAAAAACATCGCATTACAATGGAGAACAAAGGATCAACAATGGCTAATGTAGGTGTTATTCCAAAAGAACTGTCAACTAAAACCCCTGCCGAACACAGTATTGCCTACATATGGGCTACAAAACTTTATAGAAACCCTATTTTAATCAAAACTACACGACTTTTTTTTTTTTTTTTTTTTTTTTGAAACAACACGGCATAACTTCTTAACTAGTGTGTCCCTTAAGTATAAAGTTCTTTAATGAAAAATTAAAAAAAAAAACCCTCAAATACAAACTAATAAAATGACAAATAAAAGGAAGACCACCTCCTGGTCATGTCCAGAACACATGGTAGGTCAATGGTTGTGAGGCCCACATGGCCAACTCCTAACTGCTAAGAGGAGTGCAAACCACCCCTTTGAAGGGACCCTCGGGCGACCGAAGTTGCTTTATAATGGGCTCAATCCAGGTCCATTAGATCACGAAAACCCAGTCCAAACAGCAGCTTGATTTTGTATTTTTTGCTCAGAAGTTCCAGTTATTGCACAGAAATCCCTGCAATGTTCTGTTTTGGAAAAAAAGACCCCTGTATTGTGAATTACTGCATCTGTGGGGGACTGTTTGGGTCCCTAGCAGAAGTGCAGAACTGGAAAGTTTACAAGTGTTTGGGCCTTCGGGGCCCCATGTGCTCTAGCATCAGCCTCCATGTAGGCCATTCACCATTGCTTTCCCAGTTATTGTCATGTTCATTGGCATCAAAGCCAACTGCATCACAATTACCATGATCTTTTTGGAGGGTTTTTTCTTCGCTTGCAATTATCATGATTTGATTTTATCATTGAACAAACTGGTAGATAATGACACAAAGTTATTAGCAAAGCCAAATCAATCTCAAAAGACAAGGATCTTCCAAGGTTTTGGAGCACTATCCAAGAAATAGATATTTAATCATTTATTGAGCACACCAAAAATCCTCTCAATCATTTTAACAAACCTAGTAGAGAATAGATTTACCATGGAAGATTCAACCTGTCTCATTGTTGAAAAGTATTTCTGCTGCCTCTACTAACACCTCGAGGTTTAGTAGAAATGGTTAGCTAAGAAAAGTTAATATGGTACCAAAGCCAACCGGTTGCAAGTTTGAATCCCGAGAGGAACGATTTGGTGTGAGAAAAAAAAAAGTGTGTGGGCCAAAAGTGCGCCGGCCAAAAGTGCCACCTAAGGGGGAGTATTGAGGAGTGGACTCCACCCAAAGATTAAATGCATTGGCACTACATTTAAATGCATGTTTCAGACATGTTCCTACAAAAGATGCTCACTATTGCAAGAGCCCGTGGCAGAGTGGAAGGTGCTTACTATTGCAACCTTGCGGTTGTGGGTTTAAGTCATGTGCCCGATAAAAAATAAAAAATAAAAATAAAAAAACAGAAAAAAGGAAAAAGTTTCTACAAAAAAGTACTATGGAAATTGACCATAGTTGAGAATTTTGGTTTGGTTCAGCCAAAATTCCCGAATTTATATTTGGTTTGGCAGAAAAACCTCCCCTAAGAACTTCGGCTGATATTTTGGTCCATTTCCGGTGTGTGGGTGTGTCTTGGGTTGGGGTGCATGTGCGAGAGAGAGGTTGCTTCTAAATTTTGAAGTTAAAAGAAGAATCCCTAACCCATCACCAGTGAACAAGTACCCTTCTACTTCTACTCCTTTGATGATATGAAGGGGCAAATGCCCCTTTTACAGGGCTTTTCTTTTCCTTTTTGTCCTTTTTTTTTTTTTAACTTATAGCTATAGCCCTCTTATTAGCGGACTATGTGAGATTCGTGAGCTTCACTATGAGACCTACCAACTGAAAATCTAAACGGTCCCTCTCCAAATTTTACATTGAAATTAAGACCCTAGCAAAATTTCACTCTAATAGAAAATGAACCCTAGCCAAATTAGGAACCTGACCAAATTTCACCATAATAAGAAATACGTCCTAGACAAATTTCACTCAAATAGAAATTAAGGCGCTAGCTGGACTTCACTCTAATTGAAATGGACCCTAGCCAAATTTCACTCTAATAGGAAAAATGCATCCCAACCAAATTCCACTTTAATAGGAAATGAGCCCTTGCCAAATTTCACTCTAATAGGAAATAGGGCCCCAACCAAATTTCACTCTAATAGGACACAGGCTCTAGCCAAAAAATTTTATTTTTGATATTTCTTGAACATAATGCATATACATTATTTTATATTTCTTGCAAAACATAACTCCAAAACATTTTTCCAAAAACCTCAAACTGGCCAAAACATTTTGGTTTGGAGGCTAAACCGAACAAGGTCTGATCTCAACTGTGAAATGGACATCAACTTTTGTGGGGATGGGGGAAGAAGCGTTGCTTTAAGATGGGCCATGGACTGTTCTCTCCCTTAATAAATCAGCCTCTTTCTAATTTGATTGGTAGCTTGAGCATGGATTAAGGGTGAAATTTGATTGTTACAATCATCCGATGAAGACAATTCATTGGGGAATCTTCATGCAGAACAGAGCCAACTAGCATCTCCATCATCAAATGCGAGCCCCACATTCTTGTAGGATCAAGAACATGGCACAATCAAGGAAAAACCAAGGTAAGAAAACATGAAGAGACTATGATTTACTGTAAAGAAAGTCCACTTCAATTACTGGCACAAGTTTAAACAGAAATATTGGATTTGCCACTCAAATACCTGAACAAGCCTCACCTTCTTATAATTGACACCCCACACAATTTCTTACAGAAATCCACTCCAGTATACACAGAACCTGAACAAGAACAAGGAAAAACAGTACTAAGGATTTGCAACAAAAAGCCAAAATGAATAAATTTTGAGAAGTTAAACAATGCCAACAATTAAGCTCTCTCCCTCACTGCAAACTAACTCTAATCCAATGCACCTCATATCCTAACCATCCATTCAAGAGATACAAATCCAGAGGCAAATTAGGCAAAATCCATCTTGGATTTTGCTGTGAAAAAAGATCATCCAAAATAAACAAATCTATACTTGTATTAATGTGAATTAGGCCCTAATCCAGTGCCATGACAACCTTACTTGACCATGCGAATCAGCACCAAATTACCAGTAGAGCATCCATCAACTTTTTGGGACATTGTTAGAAGGTCTTCAATAAAACCTTCAGACATTCATGTTCATGCTAGTATTTCTTAAATCACCAATGATATTAGCTCTTACTTCTTCACTAGTCTAAATGGAACTACATCTCCGTCATTCCCATTATTTTTATGTCGTCCAAGTTCCTCACAAGATGGAAAAAGCCAAAAAGGAAGTCCTTTTTAACTCCTCAAAACGGTTTACCACGCCAACAAATGGTGGAAATGAACCAAAAGGAGTTTTCTCACACTTCCATCTACCAGGCACATGAAATACCTAAGTATCACCAGATAAAATCAATGAGAAACAGCATCATGACTATAGTAATTGAGGGGAGAAAAAAAATGACCATGAAGAAATGTAAAAATTTATTTCCTAATTCTTTTGTCAATGAATACATTTCTTCTTCTTCTTTTCTTTTTTTCCTTTTTGAATATTAACATTCATTAGATTAATCATCCTTTCCAAATGACAAGAAATAAGTGGTTTTAGAAATGTACAAGTCTGTCTAGCCCAGCAGGTATCAGTGGCATCCTACATAATGAGAAAGGAGTATTTGTAATGTTTAATAAGCATGCAGGTCGTATATATTCTAATGAAGCGTAGGTGCTAGCAATCTTGTAAGGTCTTTGTATTTACTCATGTTTTCATTAATAGCCAAATTGCGGAAAGCAACTCATCCAATGTCATTTCTAGGATGATTTCTATAGTTTATTGTCCATGGAAATTCTTCTATCTTTTTCAAGAAATCAAGTCGCATTTTAAATCTTTCTAAGTGTGTTCAACATGTGGGAAGGGCTGTCAATGGGATGGCTGACTCCTTGGCCAAGCAAAGGGTGGATAGGGTTAACTCTTTTAGTGTTATGATTTGAACCTCTTGTTGTGTTGCATATGGTATTATGCTATTATACCAAAGCTTTAATTTTCTAGTTGTTAGCATTTATCTGTTGTGCTGTGTAATCTTTCCTTGGTTTTTAATAAAATTACCTATTACCCTTTGCACAAAAAAAAAGGGTCCACTAGGTGAATCCCTATTTTTTAAGACAGATAACAAAATAATTTTATTAGAAGATAATAGAAAGAGTACATAGCATAGCAAAGATAAAACTGCAACACTATCAATGGATATGTATAAGACAGCATCATACCATACACACACAACACCACTGCCTAATCACAGAAGTTAAAAAGGGTAATTTACATCCACCCTTTGCTTAGCCAAAGCATCCGCCATACCATTAGCTGTCCTGTCCACATTCTAAAACCCAAACCTAACTTGAAAGGAAGAAGTGTCATGATCTCTTGAAAATAATATTAGAATTTCCAATGGCAGGCAACAATGGAATTCATCCAAGTACTCATATTGGACAAATCACTTTTTATTATTAAACAGTAGAATGGCTAGCATCTCCACCTCATTAGAATCTTTCACGTCCACATGCTTGGTGAACATACATAAAACATCCCCTTTCTCACTACAAAGAGTGCCACCAATTCCCGTTAGACGCAGCTTACCTCTAGTTGCCCCATCTTAAAAACCCAATTGGAAGGGAGACCAAAAAAGCGAATTCTTAACCTTAGAAGGCCCAATGCTCATACATGCATCCCACTTGTACAAAATATTATCTAACTTTCAATCCTTGTATTCATGTCTGGAAGGGGGATTAAAATTCAGTAAAACTACTTGTTTGCACAACTTAAAACATAAAAGCATAAATCACACGTCTCACACTAAAGAAAATTTAACTATAATCCATATTTCAAAGTACAAAGGCAAAAGGAATGGATTCAATGTTTTTCTTCATTCAAGTAAAACACAAACACCCAACTAGAGATATAATCATACAATATGGAATATGATGCAAAACAAGGGTATTCGCTTTTCTTTTATTCATTCCAGTAAATCAGATTACGATTAGCTACATGGATTTTGATGGAGATGTACTTTATTTTTCAAGGAAAGAAACTAAAAACAAAAAGAATTGGATGACTTTAATTCCACATTAATACATTTTCTGCTTTGTCCCCTCCATGTACCACGCCTATTTCCTTACTTTCTACTAAATTTCTCTCAAAAGCAAGAGAAATAAAAGAAATGGGTGAAACCCATATAGCCATCGGCCAATCACATAACTCCAAAAGCCAAATCAACTGGGGTAAAAAAGAAAGAGAAAATCTGCAGCCAACAGCAACTGCAACAACAGTCAGCTGCTAACAACTGCAGCCTATAGCAATCAATGGCTGCAGCAGCCAGCCACAAAAGCCACTGCATTAAGACAACCCGATGGACAACTTGCTATGTTTCCCATTCAGCTTGCTACATTTAAAATTAAAAAAAAAAATGAAATGGCTACCTTCTTTCTTCTTCTTCTTCATCTCCTTACTCTCTTATTTTTTAGATGAGGAAGCCCAAAACAATTGCTTTTGAGGAGCCAAAATGACAGAGGGTTTTTCCTATAAAAATTACTCCAACACCCTTACAAGAGGAATATAACTACGTGCACCAAGGCATATGGGCCACACAGGCCCCTGGGTCTGCCAACCAAAAAGCCTGTTAAACCGCTGTAGGCTTATGCACCCATGGCTTGCACCTTGGCATGCATGTGGACAACACTGGTAAATCAAATCAAACTCTAAGAAACTTGCTAAAAATAAGGACCTCTTAGATATCATATAATGCAATCTTTTTACAACTGATTCAAATTTATGTTATTACTCTCATTAAAGATAAAGATAAAAACTACAAAAATCCTGTATATGTTAACGAATTTTATATAAATTTTGTTTTACATTACTCTTCACTAACAAAGGCATATAGCCAAGTGGAAGAGGCATGATTCTGTGACCTTTATGGTCATGGTTTGAGTGTGGTGATAGTGATTCTTAAGTGTCTGTATGTGTGCGCATAGATATATATACAGTTTTTGAGTCAGGACTTAGAAGACTTAAATTTGAATGGGATTTTCATGCAAGGTATCTTCCAATAAAAAATCAAATTAACTACTAACAGCAGCATCAGCCTTTCTTTAACGCACCCGTAGGGGTAACCACTTGCTTTTCAGTGAACGGCAAATGACCAAGACCATGCTCCACAACCTGATAAGCCATTAATGATATCAATACACAAAATCATGCTGATCATAATTTGGATACAGAGTTGCATCTTATCCACTTGTCTGCATCTAAATTTTGCAAAAGAAAGAGTAAATGTGCTGAAGATACCAATCGGATAAGGCGATCTGAATAAAAGACGAAGTCATGCTTTGTTATTTCCTTGTCACGAATTAGCGTATGCATGCCTCTTATCTGTATACAAGATTGTAGCGATCAGGCATGAAATATATGCTAAAAGAATGGAAAATAACATTGGAAGGTTTTTGGAAATCATAGAATTAGGAGAACCAGTGTACCTGGAAAGTTGACTGAATAACATACACATTGGGATAGATTTTGCATAGATCATGTTGACCGAGTTTTGTGCGGATATGTTGCACAATTAAATCAATGGCAACATGGTTATCGCCTCCTCGGGGAATGATTACATCGGCATATTTCTTTGACGGCAGAACAAAATCATCAAAAGCAGGCTTGACAAACTTTGCATACTGCATGATTAAATAAATAATCCAAAGCATGTCTGTCATTCATATGAGGCCCAAAAATAAAAGAGAGTTTTGTCGATTTCAGATAATTAAATGCAAGTCTACGGAAGAGTTTTCTTAAAGCAATTAACATATTCTGCTTGAAAATCTTTTAAACTTCAAATTTCTAGATCGGACGCATACGTGTAATCCTAAGATCACTAATAACTTCACGAAAGAAAATATCTGCTAGCATAATCCTACTAAATGCATAGCTTAAAGTCTCAATGGAATATGGAGAATGTTAGGTGGAACACACCACGCACAGAAGAAATGTTTTAGAGTGTTTTACCCTCTTCAGTGAAGAGAGGGTAGTTAGACATTAAATAAAGGAGGGGGAAAAGGGCACAAAATGTAACTGAAAAAAAAAAAAGCACATAAGGCCAAGACAAGGCTATGAAAAATTAGAACCATATTGCAAATCACTCTCTGGGCTAAATCGGAATCATAAGATTCGTTTGTTAAAATGCAAATTTTTTTTATAAAAATTAAAAATGAGAGAATAATAAATATTAACAAACATTCATACATATACATATATATATATAGGGAGATGCTCCTATGAGAGATATCTCTCACCTTATGTGAGATATAGGGGTGGGGGCCCTCACATTTAAGTTGTTGGCATTGGATATGGATGTGAGGACCCCCACCCAATCTCTCATTTAAAGTGAGAGATATCCATCAGAGGAGCATCTCCCATATATATATATATATATATATATAAAGGGCCCCCATCAACTAAGCACCAATGCTTTCGATTACCTTTATAGATTTTCCACCAAAATTATCTTTCCTCTCATGGAGACAAACCTTTACAGATTATTATCTATTGTCCTCATTTTAGACTCACGTAGGAAAAATTCTGTTTTAGACTCTTAGTCCAATAAACAATAAGAAAGTTATGTCAATTTTCTTTCTCATTAGGTTTAGGCGTTAAAAAGCACAAAACCCATGGTTGCAAAGAATAAATCAATCTCACTATCAAGCAAATAAAGAATAAATCAATTATTTGAAGAGAGCCTACAGGCCTTGTTGTTAAAACATAGGCAAATCCTATGATTCGTATCGAACTGAATGAAAAAAAGATTTATACATATCAACAAATTTATTTACAGGTGAGTTTTAGGGTTTAGGTGGGAATACTACGATTAGATACTTTTTTTTTATCAAAGCTTACAATTTATATGATTCATCAGGCAAGAATATCCACAAGTAAATGGCTTGGTAATTTCTTAGTATTTTATAGGATAGGCATGTGACTAAAGCATTTGACTGTACGTATGGGTTTCGTCCCACAATTTTTTTATTTGTTCTTTAGTTTTTTTTATTCATGAACATCCCTTTAACTTTCGGAAAACATCCTAACCATGTAAAATCAATGATTTAGATTTTATTTTCATGTTTTGATCCAAAGAGGGGAAAACATAGCAACTCTTTTGTTCTATTCTAATTGCATTGATATTATAAACATATTTAACTATCCACATATATATCATTTAACGACACATTAATACATGTCATGAAGTTCTACATATGATCGTTATCAGATTCTTATTTGTCATTATATTGATACTATTATGGAACGAAAATTTATGGACTATGAATAACTTCTATTTTCTTTCTAATTCTTGTTGCTTTCCATTTTTACTCGAAATTTTTTAAAATATATATGATACAAAATATGACTAGATTCAACCCCTCAAACAATTGCAATATGATTTCGATTTTCGGAACAATGCCAAGAATTTTACCAATTATGGTTCAGATCCTTGATATGAATCATTTTTATTTAGACATGATATTGTCAGATTCATATCATGAGATTTTGAAAACTTTGCTGACAAGAGATCAACATAATGCAACTGCCCAAACATCTAAGCAATCACTTCCTACACTTTTCACCTAGTTTATGAGATGGGGTATGGATTTTAATGCGTCTATTGAAAGGTTAAATAAATTCTAGGTTTTGTTAGCTCATTAGTCGAAAAGAGTCCTGGGCTATAGGCATGAGCACGTGAGTGGAGGAGAGAGGCCTATCTCTGCCACTGATTTGGGTGAGACTGTGACGGGTTTGTGCTGTTAGAGATTTCTTAGAGGATTCTTGCAGGTCTTTTGCTTGAGTTGGTTGTGTCTGTTGTTATTATTTGATTTCTTTCAATAAATTTCTGTTACCATCTCCTAAAGAAAAGGGAAAAAGGGGTAGAGTCTGCCTTCAATAAAAGAATTTATTTAGTATCTGTTTTCAGCGGAGAAAAAATTACACACTCGATAGAATAAAATGCTGAACTACATTTTAAAAAAGTACAATAAGCATTCTCCCACCGCGATTCCTTACCTGTTCAAGAACAGAGTTTACATCTCTACCCCTCTCGACAGTGTCCCGCCTTATTCTTCGAGCAAGCCTCACATCAGCATCTAGATTTAAATATGAAAATGAAAACATTTGCCAGTTATGCCTAGAGTAAATAAGAGAAAACTAACAGAAACACAGAGTATCTTATCCCATGCAATGCTTCAAGAAGATATCCAACCATTCTCTTCAGAAGCTACCCTACCTGCTAGATAGTATGCATGGACAAAAATTGAAACAGGGCAGTTAGGACAACAACGACACACTTTGCAACGATTCAAAGCCTTTGTTGGATGTATAAGTTCATGTTATCAAGTAAAAGACACCTGATCTTTTATAAAATTAATAAAAATTAATAAAATAGTAATAATAATTTATACTAGAAATCTGGAGAATCCATCGTCAACTTAGTTAGCATTCAATTATGCAAAAATATTGGCTAAAATTAATGCACCCCCTCCTGTCATCATAATTTCATTCAACATCTGATAAGCTGCACAAGCATATAACCTACCCCCAGCCCCACCCCCACTAAGCATATAGAGTTTCCAAGACAAAGACATGCTTAACATCCTGAACTCATTACCAGGACAGGCCAAATACCACATAGGTATTCATCGAAATCCATTGTATTGACACAACCACGAGGTTTTGGGTCAGGTGACCAATCAAAATTAATAAGCACTATCATACTGATAATTCATAAGTAAGGCAATGTATTAAGCAAAAGTGAGAAATAAAGTTTAAAGATTTCTAATAATTAATAAAGTTTCCAATGCTTTCCAGTATATCTATTTTGTACTGCTAAGTCTTTGATTAATACAAGTTATTATTCAAAAATATATATATATATATATTTCTAATAATTAATAAAGTTCCAACTTCCAATGCAAACAAACAAAATTAGAATTGATAGAGTTGGAACAAAAAGTTGGAATGTTCATAAACACATTACATATCCACTGATTTCAACCAATAAGCTTTTGTAATAGTTTACTATGACAGAATGGCTGTAAGCTTTTGTAATAGTTTACTATAACAGAATGGCTGTAACATTGAAGAAGAAGAAGAAGAAGAAGAAGAAGAAGGGATGATGATGATGATGATGATGATGATGATATATAAAATTTAAAGAGAACTAATAATTAATAAAAACTTCTAACTTCCAATGTGAACAAACAGAAGTAAAATTAAGAGGTGAAATAAAAGGTTCTGATGTTCAAGCATATTCAGTTATTCACTGCTTACAATCAATAAACTCTTGCAATAGATAACTGAGAGCTGCAATAAAAAGTCAGATAAGCTGCAGTAGTAGCAACTGTAACAGTCTTGTGGACTGTCACACTTGGCTAAAGAAGAAGAATTCAGACCAGTGCAAGAGGCCCGCTATTAAGAAGAAGAAGAACTCATGCTAAATGAATACCCCAAACAAACAAGACAGATAAAAGCAGACCTGTGTCAACAAAGATCTTCATGTTCATCAAGTTGCGAACTCGCTGGTCATGGAAGACTAGAATCCCTTCCAAAATAATGACATCAGATGCATTGACCTGTCAATGGATGCTTGGATAAGAAAATTAATAAATACTTAATTCATCTACTGTATACCAGGAGAAAACAGACATATCCGGAACTTTTTGAAAAATATATAATTAAACTAACTCCTCCTTTATACTGAAGAAACCTAAATGATATTTCCTACTTCATTTCCACATCTCAAGTATTTCAAACAAGAATCTCCTCAATCCATATTTAAAAAAATAATAATAATAATCAATCCACATATTTAAAGAAAAGGAACCAATAACTTTTCTAAACAAAAATAAAACTAAGCATCGAATAAGAAAGCTGCAATAGGAGGAAAGATTAAGCAAACTACATAAAGGCTTACCTTCCGGAAACTTTCAGAGCAACGGCGATGGTTCTTGAAGTCGTATATAGGGACATTAACAGAATGCCCACATTTGAGTTTCCCAATGCACTCTAGAAGTTGTTCAGTGTCAAAAGCATCTACAAAGAAACTACTACACATCATCCATTTGATAACTATGAAGTGAGTTTGCATCTGAGAAACTTATATAAAGGGCAGAAGTGTCAGTTTTCTAAGCCTGTGGTAAGCAAGAAAGCAGTACTAATTTTCATCAAAAAGACAAAAGCATTATATGCTTCTTCTATGAGAACTGAAAGAATGTAAACCACGATAAGTTAAATGCACTTAGAAAGAATTACCAGGATGAAACTGTTCAAAAAAAAAAAATATTACCAGGATGATCGAAATTGTACTCGTGGACACGTTCCGATTCTTCAGCAGTCAGCCCACGATAGAATGAATCCTGTAAAATTACCACAGTAGCACAGCATTGATGAGTTTTTAAAAGCATGAAGAATTTTTAAAAAAAGAATTGTTAGAAAAAGGTGCTTGGAAGGATCTAGTAAAAAAAGAAATGGAAAGAAAGATCCAGGATTTGGACAGTTTTGAAGAGATGAGAGATCCTTCTTCACAAAAGAGGAGGGAGAACTGGAGAAGTGAATTTAATGGAGGAATAGTGGAACCTGACAGAACAAGAGGAATTTTGTGGAGGCAAAAATCAAGGACCAAATTTCTCAAAGGAGACATAAATACAAAAATTTTACTCTGCATGGAAAATGCTAGAAGCAAGAATCATTGGATAGTATTAAAAAGGAAGGGAGACTTCTGGAAGATCTAGACAAAATACAGGAGGGGGATCAAAGGCCAGCTCTTCTCCAATCTTAATGGTGGGATTTTGAGATGATATCCTGGGAAGAAGTATTTTGGCTGGAAAGAGATTTCTTAGACATGAGGTTGAGCCTTTGAGGTGACATTCAAAAATTTGGATACAATTAAAAAAAAAATTGGAGTGAACATATTTTCTTAAAACAAAAGTTAAGGAAAAAATAAAAATAATATTACTTTTTTTATTATTCATTGGATGTTAACCCTAAGGGTCATGCACAGGTGCCACACGGTACAGTGATTGGCACAAGAGAGAAAGAAGAGAGTAAAAACATTTAGTCTTCTTCAATGAGAGAGAGAGAGAGAGAGAGGAGTGTGTCTTATCATATTTAATATTGACCGACTCAAGAGAGATAAAGAGGGAGAGAGGATATAATCTTATATTTTCATTATCTTCCTCAGCGAAAGAGAGAGGAGAGATCAAGCAAGCAAAGTTCAAAGGGAAACCCACAACATGTTACAAACTGCAGCGAATTTTGAAACTTTTAGAGTCCAAACTCACTGAATCGGAAATTCAAGTTATTCGAACAAATTGATTCACAGTTCGTGACCTTTTAGAGCGAATTAGGCAATACAAGCAAGACAATTGATAATTTGTTAGTGCAATGAAAATGTGTAGTTCGGTTAAGAGCAAAATTAATGCTCCTATTTGGGATGCAGAAGGCTTTTCTTTCAGGGGTTGGAAGCCATTCCAAAAAAGAGGAAGAATGATGTAGAACATGTCTTCTTCAAGCAATGCTATGATCCATATAGAAAAAGAGTTATGAGATTGGCTGATAGAGTCTTCAAACTCGTGAAGGTAAGGGTGACATCATTGGCAATAGTCAAGAAGGAATTTGAAGGTCTACCTATGGCAAGTTCTTAGCTAATTGGGATACTACAATGTTTGGGAAAAGAAAAGGAAAGAGAAGCAAAGGACGTGGGTTTCGCCAATAAAAGGATGTGGCCAAAATTTAACGCAGACACCAGGCGCAATGGAAGCCAGGACATGCAGACTAAGCCAGCTGGATACTCCAGAAGTGGCAACTTATTTTATCATATTCTATCAAATACTTCATTTTTTATGTATAAAATCCATGTCCTTGCCATATCTAAGCTGTATTTGAACATTGGATCAGAGTGCTTTGCATGATGGCCCACCAAGGGAATGGAGAAGGCCGAAGAGGACGTTGATGGGATAGAAAATATAGATCTGAAGATGTCCAACTTACATGAGGATTTGACTCATGATATATCGGAATGGAGAAACATAATTCATGTAGCAAACCCCAACACAGTTGGGACAAGGTTTGATGATAATGATGGTCATGATGATGATCGGAGTGCCCCACAATGAGAAGGGAGAAATAGTTGTCTCATCTATGGATGGGTTCAGATTGTCTGCACCAAGCAAATAAGGCAGAATCTTTAACTATTCTTCAGGCATTGAGCATTGTCAAAGACAGTTTTCAGTTTGTCAATGGTCATTATTGAAGGAGATTCCAAGAATGCAATCAGATTAGCAAAGAGCAAGGATGCAGTGCCACCAAGGTTGTTCACTTTCATATTCCGTGAAATTTGGAAGCTAGCAACTTCAAATAAAGGTGGTTTTTTTCCTCAAAACTACAAGGAGATCAATGAGCAAATCAATGCATTAGCAAAGAAAGGAGTGGACTTGGATCATATTTTTAAAACAAATCCCTTTTTTTTTTTTTTTTCTCCAGGGACCAAAAATAATGCTGTTGAATTCTATAGTGCAATAAGTTTTTTGGACCTCCGGAGAAATTAATTATAATGAGACTTAGCCCACACCCTCATTCACATTAAAACCTTCCAATCCCTCCCACCTCTATGATTAGAATGTATTCAACCATGTGGGCTCACCTTAAGAGCCTACAAGCAACACCATCAGCCTTTCTTGACTTGGGTCTAATTCCAAACAGATTGAAAGCAGATAAAAGAAAGAATACCTGATTAACGAGACAGACACGATGATCATGAAGCTGCTGGATGATCATATCACACACCGTCGTCTTCCCAGATGCCGTTCCCCCCGAAACTCCTATCCCATTTTCCAATACACCAAAAAAAAAAAACCATCATCACCCACCATAACAAAAACCCAAATACAGAAGAATCGAAATTCATTCTACAGAAGAACCCCAGAGTAGCAAACCCCCAGAAATCGAAGTGAGATATCCAAAACGGGATCTTTTCAAATCAAGCATCAAAAGGCAATGAATATACAACAGAAAAAGGCGATAGAGATTGCATTAGAAAGAAAGAAAAAGGGGGAGCATGATTGGGGTTGAAGGAGAGGAGGAAAGTACCAATGACGAAGGGTTGTTTGGGGGAATCGTCTTCGATTGGGATTGAGTTTGAAGGAGGAGCAGAGAGAGAAGTTGGAGAGAGGAATCCGGAGAAATGAGCGCCTGATGCAGCCTCTATTAAGTCCACTGCAGCTCCATTGCTACTAACGTTACTCATGTTCTTCTTCTTCATCTTCTTCTTCTTCTTCTTCCTTTTTCTCTCTTCTTCTTCTCTCTTCTTCCTTTTTCTCTCTTCTTCTTCTTCTTCTTCTTCTTCAGATCAATCACAGAGATTGTTTTGTGGGGGAAAGAGATTTTCCTACTTTATTTCCCTCTCCTCCATTTGCTTCATATACAAGAGCTGTGTACATATATATAGATTTAGATGGATGGATGGATCAACAGAATCAGCAGCATTGAGAATTGACGGCGATCATCGAGGCCGTCAATGGTGGGTCCCACTTTGATTAGAAAGTGGGCGCATCTATAGGTCTTTGTCCTGATAGGACTAATGCTAAGTTGACCCATTAAACCCATACAAATGCACATCGAATAAATATAAAATGTACTTGAACACAAGATGTATAAATCACTAACCCCCCACCCACTCCCCTCCACCAACTCTCTCCTGTCTGGTGTGGGTGCTGTTCTCGAAATAGAGTTTTGATCTAAATATGTGCATTATTACGATGGTATTGCCCTAGATTTTACTTAAATTAGAGGAATACCGTTATTGACCAAAAGCGATAATTAAAACTCGAAGATAGAAAACAATATCCGGACACATGAGTGATACGAAGCTGCCAACACCACTCAACCTAGAGTGTGTTCGCAATATGCACATTGACTTTATATTTATGTAATTATTGTATATGTTGTATTAGCATTTATAGATTATTATGTTTAAGGGTTTTTACCAAAAGCAACTCCAAATATCATTATACCTTCAAGAGCATCTTTAAATATATGTAACCCACACAAGCATGTATACAATTTACTCTGATTTTTTTCTTGACCAAATTGCCCCTCCTTTCAACCTCTTTCCCACGACGTCCAGTTTTGATTTCACGACATCGAGACTTATTAAAGCATTTCGAGGCAAGTTCAACTCCTTTCCTGCGACACCGAGACTTAATTTCTCGACATTGAAACTTTATTTGGCAGGGCATATTGAAGTATTTCAAGGCTAGTTCAATCCGTTTTTTGCGACATCGAGACTTAATTTCACGATATAGAAACCTAAGTTGGCGCATTACAGTATTGCTAGGCTTTTTTCTGTTTCAATTCTTGAACTCTCTAACTGGTTTTTCCCTTTTCTCATTAGCCCTTAGATCTCTCAATATTTGAATTACAAACTTTTGAACAATAGATCTAAGGGCTAATGGGAAAAGGAAAAAATCAACTAACGAGTCCGATAATTGAAAAAAAAAAAATACACCAGTATAGAAATACTTTAATGCACCAAATCAAATCCCGATGCAGCGAAATTAAGTATTGATATGAAGAGAGATATTGTTGTATCTCATTTACAATGCATGGGGTGGATACTTTTTTTTACTTGTTTGAGCGAATTAGGTAATACGAGTGAGACGATTGAGTGCTGATATGAAATGTTTGATGGAAGGGTAGTGACTAGTGAGGAATAGGATTTCTTGCCAGTTGCCAAACGGTGCTCTTAGAATCAATGAGCAAAGTTGAATGGTTAGAATCGCACTAAAACTCATCATTATTCCAATACCATTCTCAAAAACTTGTCCAATAGTGCTTCGTTTACTTATAAGGACTAAAATACAGGCCCAATTTCAACATCCGGGCCTGAAAGTAGGGCCCAAGACTAACCTTCTACGGAACATATACACCCGTTGTATATTTAAGTCAAACAGGCCGTGCCGCGCTGGGCCTGGAACTAAAGCATATATAGGCCCGTGCATGGCTCATTTTACAGTTAGGCCTGAAAGCTAGGCTGGGGTACGACCCAACTGCCTAATCATGGAGCCCAAGATCAGCCTAATTTGGGTTGGGCTTGGGCTGACCCGGCCCATCAGAACCCTAATTGCGGACTAGGTGGGTGGAGGGTTGATACCATTTAGCGAAAGGCACGGGACTAGCATGGATTCTAATTACGGTTCTGAGACAGCACGGTGATTCTGTGCGTGCACGGGAAAAGCGTGCGTCCCTTATTCTTGGCGAGTAGCGTGCACCACCGCGGGAGCACCAACATAGGATATCTAATATCTTTGATTTTGTTTTTTTTGCTTTCCTGTCCTTTTTAGGGTGCTGTTTGACATTTGTTAGTAGAGGTCAAACAAAGCATTTAGTTTTCAGATCAGGGGTAGCAACTAAAGTTGCAAACGAAACGGTTTTGAATTGAAACCATAGTAAATTCGGATCCAGACCCGTTTCTAAATAACAGTTCCTATTCCGAATCTGATTTTGCCTCGTAACTTATTTTGTTAGCTCTAAATCCGGTTCTGATAGAAAATCCCGGATCCGATTCCTGAGCCGGATCAACTTAGAGGATTGGAATCTAATACTAAAATCAATTCTAATTTCTCTTTATTCTTCACCTTTCTTAAAAATAAGCATATCATTCGGCTTACAATAGTGTATAAGTCTACTATCTCCAATATTATATATAAAAATATCCAAAAAAATTTGATGTTGAGGCACAATTTACAATATCTAAAAAGCTCATATGCTGGGTCTCAGGTCCGCGGGTCAGAACCTATATGGACCCGGACCTGTTTATGAATCAAAACTTTAAATAGAATACCCGTTTGCAACATGGTTGGAACTTCCTGGTAATCGGAAAATTGAAACTTGAAATAAATGTGTACCATGGTCGGAACTTCTAGATAATCAGAGAATCTGATACTCGTTTGCAACCATAGTCACAACAATAGCACTTTCATTCAAACTTATCTATCTTTTTTTATAATAAAAAAAAAAAAGTCAAGAAAATATCCTCCTAATTTCTCCAATAAAAGATAAAAAAAAAAAATCCACTTTTTTATTAAAAAAAAGTTAAAAAGGTTCTATTTAATAATTAAAAATAAAATATTATTATAATCTTATTATATTTTATTCTCTCTTGATTTGATGTTTTACTACACTTTATTTTACATGTAAAATTACCAGAATGCAACATGGCATTTGCTGCATGAAAATATAATCTGGGTTGGGCTTGTTGCATGGGCTTAGATTTGGATTTTGTAGCCCTAAATAATTTAGGCTTGGCTTGGTTCCCAAATTACGTACATATATATTATGATAACAACCTTGGTGATTATCAGCTTTATTTTGAAAATCTCATGATTTTTACCTCACATGTATTTCGAAGTATGATCAAAATTAATAAATTTGCCAGAAGAAACAAATTAAAACTTGGAAAGTATTCAATATCTAATTTGTATTTATTAATTTTTTTTATTATCTAAATTCGACTAATTTCTATGACTTTTTCCAAATAATGTCCTAAAAATATCCCTGCATGTTCATGATACAATAATTTCTTAAGAATGATATATGCGAGAATAATGCTAACTAGCATAAAATACTTTGCCAAGCACAATACAATTCTCATGTGCAATTAACACATTATGCCTTTTAAGAGTCATGCACTTCTTTAACGAAAAGGGGAGTTCGACATGGAAGGTTGGTCTTTGGAATCATCACGAGCAATAAAAAAAAAATGTGGCCGTTTGGATTTTCAATGATGAAATGAATTTGCACCAAAAGAATTGATCTAAAGTACATGAACACAAGACTAGAGCGATTTCGAACACCTGAGTGCAGTGGCATAAGGTGTGGATTCGCTTCTCTTATTTGTATTCAAAATCACCCCAGATACGGGCGCCACCTAAGAGGGGATTAGTCCTGAGTGATACCCACGTCATTAAAAAAGAAAAAAAGGTACAATTGGGCTCCCATAATCTTTTATTGGGCAGGCTAATTAAGATCTTTCTTATTAGGGTCTGTTGGATCCACATAGGGATACTTGCCCTGCAAATCTTTTGGGCCCAAAAGCTGGGCCATGAGGTCTGAATCTAGCCCCATTGGCTGCCTCATTAAGTCTGAATACCTACAACTACAGTCTACAAGCTAGATCCAGCCATGATTGTCTGTCCCAAGTATATGAGGCCCATGCACCACTCACCCACTTGGTCAATGGATCTTTTCTCCATGATGTTAGGAGCAACAGTACTGGGTTGGAATGGATTGCATTCAAATGGAGTTGGTTTGTGGGGTAACAGATATGGGCCCAACCTAAAATTGACCCACTCATTAATTAAATTGTCGAGCTGGTTAGGATTTGGGTTATGGGTAAAATACAATAAATTGGATCAAGTCAGATTCGGGTCAACTAATTTTGGCAGGTTGAAGTGCATGTATGAGCTCAATTTGAATTCAAACGTCGAAAATGTTAGCCCAAACTTTAATATAATGGGTTGGGTTCAGGTCGAGCTGGCCAGCCTTGGTTAAGAAGGTCCCTGAGATGATGTGTCCTGATAATTTTCTGCTCACTAGTCACAACTATTCATTCATATCTCACCACCAATCTGTATGTCACATGGGTGTGACAATGACCTGATATTACAAGGAAAATCTTCTGCTGTAACCAATCATGTAAGTAGAGGGGCACATTACATGAGCCATGAATACCATCAGTTCATTTCACCAACCAAGTCATTCATTTCCCATTCTCTAATACACCATGTAATTTAAGACCTTTGTTTTATTATGATAATCATGCTCAAAACAAAATAACATCAAGCTCTTTTATAATAGCATACAAAGAAAAAGAAATATTGGGTCTCTCTACAGACATACTAATTTGGAATTATAAACCGAAAACTGCGCAAATCAAGTGAAAAATATACTTCAAATCATGCCAATAAACATAAACGACATTGACATGATCACCATAAAAAAGGAAGCAAAACCAGAGGCAGCAGATGCGAAAGAAGTAGAAACAGAGGTTGGCGAAGATGATTCATTCGCTGGGAGGGTCTTGACCTTCAATTTCATGCCTTCAGCACAGTGGCCTAGGGTTCCACAAGTGAAGTACCTGTAACCTGGCTTGTCTAGTCTCACCATGCTGGTTCCACCATTCATAGAGTTCAGGGTGTTGCTCATGTCACAGTTTTTGTACTCCTTTTCCCCAGCCAACTCCACAACACTGTGTAGCCCAGGGGTATACTTGAAATCTGCCCAATGACAAAATCATTTACAATGAAGTTGTTGATGCCAGCATTGTGTGTTAATAGTCCTTCCATTTTTACTCAGTTGGGTGGATTGGATGAATGAAGCCAGAGAATTAGATTTTCTCCTGTGGATGTTCCCGCATACAAACATCGATCCGTGTTGTCACAATGAGTGCCATGATAGGGAGTCACGGCCTTTTATGTGGGCCCCACCTATTTAATGCTCAAATTGAGACGTCCACACGGGGATGTCCCATAGGAGAAAATCTCGCTATTAAAAATATATGTAATTACAGAATATACACCAATGCAAAGGAAAAGAAGGCCCAACAAATTTGAATCCATGGCCCCCATATGCAAAAAATAGGCCTATCATAACCATAATATCCTGATGGGTCAGTACTGGAAGCATCAGTTCATCCTGTTCATATATCCTAACATGCAATTGTGAAAAATAGAACTCACCAAGTTGATCTCCAACCCTAAAGGTTTGGCTTGATGCCCATGAACCCAAATTAGCAGTAACATCCCAACCCTGGCTTCCTCCCACCTCATGCTTTGCTGCAAAGGCCTCTCTTGTTGGGCCCAAAGCCACAAAAATGGCCACCATTACCACCCTTCCAAACACACAGTCCATTTTCACTTCTTGAGAGAAGAGAAGATAGGGAGAGAGTAGTAGGAAAAAAATCCTCAAAGGTCTTGAATTTTATATTGCTAGTTTGATACAGAATAAAAGTTTAAATAATCACAATGAAAATTGATTTGATCAATGAAGACCTATAGAGTTTCATAAATTACCAATAAGCCACTCTAATTGTAACATACAATTCTTTCTTCTGAAAATCTTTTTATGGGGTATTTCATCAAAAAAAAAAATATATATATAATCAACTTGTGTTCCTATAGGTACTCAACATTTTTTTATCCACGCAGCTTCTATCTCTCCTTGATGGACGGTCAGGATGATCTGAACAAGTCCAGATAGAGGGGGCCTAAAAGGATAGGGCTGGGGCTTCCCCATCCAATGGCTCAATAATAATGCAGAAGCAAAGCAGAAAGTTTGAGAGGCAGTGGTAGCAGCATTTCCGTTATTTCAGCTAACACAGAAGGTTACTTTTGTACCCTTACATTTGTCTTGCATTACCCGCCAAAAAAATGCTGGCAGTGGCAGACATCAGTTGTAGCTTGGCTTGTAAACAATGCTTCTATCATCATCAGTTCACCACCCATCCAATCCCACCATTAGGGGCCGTTGGATTTGGGTGGCCCACTGAATCATGGATGGATGAGTACCAACCCGGATAAGGTGATCTCACCATGAGTTTTGGATCCTGACCTTGAAATGAATAGGATTGTTAAAAGGGCTTGTAGTTGATGACGTGTATAATATCTAAACCATTCGTTTGATCATTTCAAGCTTTATTAAGTCTACTGAATAAAAAATTACTAGGAAAAAATCAGCTACAAATAGGACCCGCTCTAATACCATCTAAGAAATCATGTATCAATCCAAAAGCTTAAGATGATTGATGAAATGCCCAAACAGGTACATAAACGCATGTCCAACTCAGGATTTACGCAACGTAGGACTACGCAGCAACCTTTTCTCAATTTTTTTGGTGACTTTGAAAACTATGCTCAATATGAAACGTTGGAGCATTGTTTTTCTCTTCCTCAACTTCTCATGTAAGGTATACATGGGAAAGGACTACTGAGGAGGAACGTCAAAGAAATGGAAAAGGGAAGAAACCTGCATTCAACGAGAGGCGTTTTCCCTCCCTTTTAGCTTTTAAGTGGTTGGGGCCGCATCTGATGACATGAAAGTGGGCTCCTCCCACTAGGTCTAACACTGTCTAGATCCCCGACAATAAAAGATTAGGCTGCAATCGGAATTTATACGCCCTCTTTGCATGATTCATACTATGATCCTTCACCCTCTACAAGAGAACATATTCCAAGGTTTGTGATGTTTGAAAGATGGTTTAAAGAGCTTATTAAAATCTTTGATAGAGCTTTTCCATGCTACTTCCCATTGTCACTTTTCCAGCAACTGCCATTGGAATTCACTGGCCCAGAGTCTGGATCACTAGAAAAGCCTGTAGCTCACCTGTGCTGCACTAGTGCCCAAATTTTGGTCCAAAGGAAGCCCAGGATAGGCTCAGAATCAATGAATCATCTGGATCTTCGCTACGTACTGCAGAAGTGGTGCTTTTGTTCTCTGCAATTTTTGAAAGTTTCCAGAGAGACCCTAGATAGATGTGAAAGGGTCCTGTGTGAGGGAAGCCATACAGAGTGGATCCTCAGCATTTCAATTGAGTTGTTGATAACACAACCTTTATTGTTACACCCCCTTAACCTTGTTTCCTTGAACTACGAACAATTTAAATAACTCCTTTCTTTGTTCAAAACTGTGCTATCTATAACCCTTCCCTCCCTTGGCTGTGAGGAATCAGACTTTCTTGCTTGTGTTCTTGCTTCTTTATAGCTTTTTCTGATGCCTAAACACTGCTAAACACTGAAAGAGGCACTGAATGCATGCCACCTTTTAAGACAATGAAATGGACATCTAAGGGGATATGGGCAGTTCAAATCATTTAAATCAAAATTGATGAATTACTTTGATTTAAGGTGAAGAAATGAACGGTTGTAATGAAAATCAATGCATGGTTCAAAATCACTAGATAAGGTTGGTCATAGCCAAAGGCTTAAGGGGTCGGACCGTGGGGTGGGCAGGGTGGGAGAAATCCTAGGTTATAAAAAAAAAATAGTTTGGGCTCAGCCCATATGTTGCTCCATCCTGTCCCTTAATCAATAACTGAAATAGTTTTGGCCCTAGTGGATGTAGTCTTAAATCTGTAACCTTTAGGTTCCAACAGGTCGAGCTCGGAATGGACAGGGTTTGGACTGGTTGTTGGGACCATGAGTTGGGCTAGGTTTAGGATTATGTATGCCTAAATAACTAACTTTGATCTTGTTTGGCCCACTGAGATTAACAGATACAATAACTATATGGGCCAGAGTAGGACAAGCTTCAAACTGCCCTGGGCATGAATTGGTCCACGCCTGTCCTCGCCATGAATTGGATAATAAGGAAATAGTCAAATGCTATCCAAAGAATGTTATGAATACACCAATTAGATTGATCAAATTGCTTGGATGCTTCCACAATAAACCCAACAGGATAAGCAGTTCAGCTCATCTATTATGCAATTGCCATTGTAGCAAGATCGAGTTCCCTTCTAGAAAGCCTTCTATTCTACGTTTATGCGGCAAATCTTCAAGGAAAATGTAAATGGTTTCCAAAGTGTAGAAAGAAATCTGTTTGTTTGGTGTCAACACATTTTCTCAAGTGTATCTTCCTTGGTTAGAGGCATTTTGCAGAATACAGATGTGTACCCAATAGATAGAAAACCATTTAGAAGAATATTTAACTGTGAAAAAAAATTCAACTGCATAAAATGTAAGTCTTAAGTTTGCACTTTCTGCATAAGATAAAATAAATGCAGAAGTAAAACGAAGTGAAGAATTTGTTCCACAGAAAATGAAAATGGATTCCAAAGGAAAATGATGGCCCATCATTCTCAGTTTTCAATTTCCAAGGTGATAACGTTTTCCATAATGTATGCAAAATATCAGATACAGACCCAAGATCTAGAAAACCATTTTCTGCAGTCTTACAAGAGAGGCAGAAATGCATTTCATAGCAATACAGACCAAACAGTAGAAACTGAAAACCATAGAAAATGAAATCCTCTGTTTTCATTTTATGCAGAAAAAGAAATCATTGTGGAAATAGGATGCCAGGAAATTGCTGTGCACAAAAAATGCCCTTAGTGCAGTCCTCCTTTCTCTTCTTGTTGTAGTATTGAACATTGAAAACAGCAATGAAGAGAAGTAATACAAACAAGAGTACTTCTATATTTGCATTATATCAACATTTGTCCATTTCAAGGGCCTTCTCAAGACTCTTGCCTACAGAAAGTGATATTCTAAATGGACAGCTAACCAAGAAGAAAATACTTAGATGGTGATTATCATGTAGAAGTGGAACATGCTTGTTATCTCTGCTTTTTACAAACTGTCATTGACCTCAAATTCTCGCAAGAACAAGAGAAATATCAGTGAATTAAGTAACATTTTTATTATGGTAAATGCAACGAGATCAAGGAATGCACAGCTGCTCTAGGAGAAAAGGGCATGAAAAGAAGTCGATTATCTGAGATATTTTCTTCTTCTTCCATTTACATTGAGTTATATGTAAAATCCGCTGCTAAAAGGATCAAATGAAGATTCATTGTACCAGTGTTAGCCTCCGCTGCGGCGGCCAGGGCTCAGGCGGCCAGGGCTCAGCTGCTTCTTCCTATTACTGGAGCTAAGGCTTGGAACCAAACTCGGCATGCAACACTGGGCAGCCTTGACACGCTTCTCCCTCTCAAGCTTGGTATCTTTATTCGGGGTTGTCTCATTGCTACGGGCAGAGTCGGCCTTGGATATGCAAGGGGTAACTTCTAATGATTTTGGGGGAACCACGGTGGCTGTGTTCACTTCACTACTTATGCTTTGGTAGTCATCCATCTGATTGCGTTCCATGCTCTCCCTGAATAGGTCAGCTAGTTTCTTCCTTTTATCAGTTGGAGAAGGTAGGGGAGGCTTGGGAGCAGGTACTGTGTCAAAGGAAAGGTCTTTGTTGAATCGAGGTGTTCCCGGGAAGCTTCTCTGGTGGTTTGGAGTGTTACCGCGAGATGGGGTGAAATCTTCAATGGAGTAACAGGAAGTAATGAAAATCAATTTGGTGATCCCATGTAAAAGTAAAAATTACTAGAAAATACATTGCGATTTCCTATGGGGCAGAAAAGTCTGGCAAATTCCTGCTTAATTTTCCAATGGGGAAGGATAAAGGGTGGATATCTTAAAAAATCATCAAATTTCCCACCTCTGGGAAAAAATGATTATCCACCCTTTACCCCATCAATATGAATACTACCCAGGATTTTGACCATTCACTTTATTGCTGCCATAAAATTCATCCTAAAAGTTCCAAGGACACTGGGAATTTGGCAATGTGCCCATTAGAAAAAATAAAAAAAATGAAGAAACTACATCTCGCTACAGCATTAGTGGCCGGAAAAGTCTAGGGCATGCCTGGCCCAGTAGCATGGTAGGTTTTTTTGTTTGTTTACTTACATAAGGCCATACCATGCTGTCAGGACCATGCCCATGTGCCTAGACTCACCCCAAATCAAACCAAAGCAAGCTGGAGATGACCTAGTTTTCGATGGTCAGGTTTTGTTGCACAATTTAAAGCTGATGAGTGATAATAGCAATCTTACCACCATTGACACTATAGAAATCATCTTCACAATCAGATTCTAACCAGGCATGGGTATCAAAGAAAGACTCCTCTCTACTACCTGCATGAGAATGGAATTTTACGCATCAAATGGGTGCCTTGAGGAGTTTAAAGAACTAGATAGACATGATAAAATGCACTCATTTCTATTTGGGAAGTGGACCCAACTGAGCCACACTGGACCCAATGATGTTAATATGTTTGAATCAAGATTATAAAATAAATGTCAAAATGGAATACAGCTTTAAGCAATGCCTAAAGGGAGATTAGGACAAGCATAACCTGAAATCATCAAACCACAACAATGAATTTATACTATTGAGTTCAATCAATTAGAACACTGAATGGTATCAATCCCTCAATGATTTTTGAGGGGCCTTGAGGCGAAGAAGCAAATTGTAGTGTCCAACTTGCAGTGGTTTCTAATTACCATGCTGACTTAAACATGTAGCAGTATGGAGAACAAGGCAGTCTACCAAAATTATCAAAATTGTAATTGAGGTAGTAGATCTACATGCACTTTTGAGTTGTCTACAAAAATTCAGTTTTGGAAGTTGTACAACATATTAAAAAAAAAAAAAAAAACCATCTACCAAAGGTGGGAAACACATCTATAATCAGCTTCTAAGGACATCGTTTTCCCATAAGATGACTTCTTCGTTCCCCCAACACACTTGAAATGGCATACTATATCCCAAATCAGATTTCAAAGTTCCTGGAATTGATCTTCTTTGATGCAGCCCTTTATTGCATATCTTATGTGGACACCTCAAAGTGACTACTACACCGATTTGCAACCCAACTATGTGAAAATGACATACCCTGCATCCTACTGTTTCGTTTATATATTGAAGTGGTGAACAAAACTCTGATCTTGTGCAATTCACAGGGTACCTCTCACAGAAATGTAAAATTAAAGATGTAAATGGGTTGGGCCACTTGGATCCTCAGGCGTGGCCCATCTGGGAACAGGTTCAGGCCTAGAGCAACTCAATGGGTTGGTTTACTCAGGTCAATATAGAAGTTCGCAATACTGATTCTTTGCCTTCTGTACTGCTATCAATATGACCATAAAAGAACTAATTTTGAAACATAGCAATTAGCAAAATGATGGTTGTCCACATCCAAGATCTATAAAGGGCAAAACAGGAAACACGAAAAGGCCACCCTGCCTTGATATTTTATTATATTATATATTTATATATATATATATATATATATCAATTTAAACAGCAGAAAGCACCAAAGTAAAACAAAGGACCAAGGAGATTTACACAAGCTATAATCAAGAAAAAGGGTATGAACTGGCATGAAAGATCTCTGCCACTAAAAAAACAGAAGAAAATAGTATACACTAGAAAGAGATTGGGACGATCCTATTCATACCACATTGTAATTAAAAAAAAAAAAAAAGTTCCCATGAAAATACTATAGAACATTGATACTATCAATTGCATTGTTATGCATAATCTGCAATAATCAAATGACACAAGTAAATTCGGTAACCCTTCAAGTATAATTTCCCCAACAAACTGATAAAGTCGCCTAGTTATCACATAGACAGACACAAAAGAACATGGTAAACCTTCCAAAAAAAAGCGGCACATTGTAACTGAAAAAAACCTGTCCCATTTCTTGTTTCATAAAAAGAAACAAATGATCACCAAATCTAACAACTCTAGAATATCTTCAATATTTCAAAATTACCTTCAATACCTCACTCAATTTCTAATGGAACAATTTCATATACAAATCTTCATATACAAACACAAATTTACTGCCGAGCATAGATACTGAGGTACAACCTATCACACCATAGAATATATTCACAACAAAGTATTATTGCACAACGTTCCAAATATCAGATTACCCTTTCAAATGCCATATATAGTATAATTTCCTAATCAGAAAAGTCTGTCATGTCAGGTTGAGAGAGAAAAATTCAATAATTTCAAATTAAGTTCGCATTTGCAGAAAACAGTAATTTATTTAGAGGCAAAAATGATTTTGATAAACAACAAAACTCTTTCTCTCAAAAAACAATTGAACAGAGGATTTTAAATCACATTCTAATAACTGACATGGATAATCCCCAATTTAACAAATTTCCCATGGGAACTCAACAACCAATTCAAATTTCTCTTCCTCATAAGACTATGGATGTACACAGAAAATTAACAAATTAGCAATAATTTAAAACTTCAATCCGCACATAAAACTTTTGGTCTTGAAACAGTAATTCAACACAACAGAACAATGTCTGAATTGTATCAACTCTAGAATCTATCAAATTTCTAAATTCATTACATCAAAATAATGATCTTGATTAAAATTTTATCTAAGCACAGTTTACTCAAAACAATAAATCTGGAAAAAAAAATCTCAGAAAACTAGGTTCATGCTAAATCCACATTTTCATTTGCACAAAACTAAAAATATCTTTTCAGATACAGAAATTCGGCAAAAGACCAACAATTAGCGATTATGTAAAGTCAAAGATGCATTAATCTCTGATAAACCAAATTACACATTTAAATCTAAATATCCATCGTTCATGATTACTCCTAGAAACATATATTTCTGCAAAACCTTAACAAGAAAAGAAGCAAAATTAGAACATTCAAAAATTCGATAGAAAAAGTAGAAATTTTGCCCAAAATAATTCCCATTTCCCAACCTACACACTTATCATTCAAAATCAAAAAAACTTTTTTTAAAAAAATTCCCTCATTAATGCTATCTCATGTTGAATTCACTCACAGAACAACCCAAATCAACCACATATGAAAATTCTTGTCTTGAAAACTAAAAATCCAAGAGAAAACCAGAAAATGTTGACTTCATAAACTTTAAAGTCTACAGGCTTGAAATGAGCCATCTGAACTCAACCACCCATTAATTATCATAATCTGAAAAGTCAAAACCCATATCTTGCATCAAATCCGAAAAGTGAAATAACACACTAATCCGCAAAAAATGAAAAAAAAAAAAAAAAAAAGAATCTGGCAAAAGTCTAGACGTGAATAATCAGACTATTATTTCCTCAAAGTTTAATATATCATCATCATCATCATAAAACCGTATCAGGCGACAGATTTTCTCAGAACTGATAAAAGAATTAGACTAATCCGAAATCTGGGTCTCACCAGAATCCAATAAATTTAATCAAGAAGTCTCCATCATATAAAATTACCCATCAGAAATCACTACCCAAAACAAGATTTTCCAAACAAAACCATATCTCTTGTTGTATCATTCAAAAATAAACCCAATTTCAAAAGAAGAAGAAAAAGAAGAAGAAGAAGAAGAAGAAGAAAAACTAGAATCTCAAACTAGAATCTCAAACTACCCAAGAACCAGGAAAAGAAAAAAGATCACTGAAAAACAGTATAACAAACACAAACATGAGGAAACAAGAGAACCCCAAATCCGAAAAACACTGAAAAAGATTAACCCAGACCATACCAAAGTCCCTGCTGGCTACAAGAGACGACGGCGAGTAAAAACCAAACTGGGAGCCCGGCGTCTTCGTCTGAAAGACTGATTTAGCAATTGGGTTTTCTCCATACATCTGTTTTTCCCCATTGGAGGATGGGTTCTCGCCATTCATCAGTTCTTCCTCAGTAGGTGACGGAATCACCATCTTCTCAGCCTTGGAAGCGATGGAGAATCGGAATTTCAAGGCAGAGTCTGGCTTTCTATCTGTCGAGACACAAATACCCATTTCCAGAAAACTACCCTTTTCATGCAACAGCACAAGAAGCTCGGATTCCTTGCAGAAATTGCAGAGAGAGAGAGAGAGAGAGAGAGAGAGAGAGTCAGTCAGTCTTATTTCTCTCCTTTGAGAGTCATTTTTCTTTCAAGAGAGAGAGAGAGAGAGAGAGAGAGAGAGAAATCCAAGAAGGCGGTTTTTTAACATAAGGTCTTGGAAAGTGATTTCAAGGAAAAGTAGTTTCTTTCTTTCTGTTTTCTTAGAAGGGAAAAGAACAGGCACTTAAAAGGCAAGGGATGGAAATGGAATTCTCTCTTTTTGTTTGCTTTGTGGGTCCCACAACTACAAGGCTGCTGTTTTATCTTGATCATGTGTGCGTTTACTATTAAGACAACAAGTCTGATGTGTGACTCAGCAAATTGACCTGACCCAAAGAAGAAAAAAAAAATCCCATAGGCCTGATTGATGACATGGTATAGATCTGTAGATGGGACCACTTTTTAAGCGTGATTTATAATTGAAGGCCCACGCCCAAATACCTGCAAGGGCATATTTCACAGCCAATTATTCAAGAAAACAGTGAATATTACAAAAATGATTTTTATGGTATTTATGTTTGGTGCGACTACTTTTTTACAGAAAAATACGTTTCACATGAAAATACCTTTCAATGAATTAAATCTTTTAGGAGTGAAATAGCCCTTCCAATGATGCTCTGAATAAAATCTGATAGGGGTTTTCTCGATAAAAATGACCATGCATGTGGAGCCCACAAAGTCTTTATATGACATACCTTTTTGTTTAAAAGTGGAAACCATGCGATCAATGGGATACTGTCTTTAGGGCATCAAGATCTTTGAAATCTTAGTCATCAGATAACTAAGAGATAAGTTCAAACTTTGCATGATCATTTTGATTTGGGTGAGTGCTAATTTGGGGCTTAGAGTGTGACGGGTTTGGATTGATAGTCGGCCGAGGTGGGCTACATATGTCTGGTTGCTCCATGAAATTTAATAAATATTAGCATTTTTCAGTTGGGCCCTAAGTCAAGTTCAAAAGCATGAATTGGAACTAGGCCTCAACCTGACCCGTTTATACACCCCATCCACCACTTGTATGATGGTTGAATGCTTAGAAATTAGAATAAGAATGGCTGACATCAAAGACTTCAACCGTTGAAATTTTTATTTTTTTTTTACCACTAAATGGGTTGTTAGGAGGAGCGGCTAATAGCTTAATTAAAAAAGTTATTAGATTAATTATGAGTGTTATTTGATGTATTTTTAACTGCCCTTTGCAAGTGTAATTATAAAAAAAAAAAGAGAGATTATATACGGTTGACCACAGTACTCAAAGAAGTGAATTGACATTAAATACACATTCACGAGGAACTCCCTTTAAAAGATTTAAACCTATCAAAATTTGGCACCCAACCCCATTTACCGAGATTAGGTCAAGATTTTTATCCAAATAAGAAAGTGATATTCACAATTAAATTGAATTGAAAAAAAAAAAAGGCTGAAGGAGTAGTTGATAATATTGGAGTCCCTACATTTACATGGAATCATTAATTTTCCGAAACCAAGCAAACAAACAATGGAAAAAAATATGTATATATGGGGAGGAAAGTAGCTCTCATTCTCTGTTTGAATACTAATGGAAAACTTACGAACAAACAAAAGAAGAACAGAGGAAAATCAGCTCTGATTGGCTGTTCGGACACCCCTCACATGTGCTTTGAAGAGCTGCTATGCTTTTATTCTTTGTCTTATCTCAGGCATGTTGGATATTTTAGGAGGAAAGGTGCTAACAAATTAATAAAAAATTACAAATTCCTCCACATCCATGATGCAATTTATCCTTCTCCACAAATTATCATCTCAATATCTCATTTGTTTTTTTTTTTTTTTTCCCTCTCTTGATGTTTATCTTGTAAAATACTATTTTAATTAATTAAAATATTTAATGATATAAGACACTATTAAGAACTATTATTATATGTTCTTATGGAATTACAAAATTTTTGAGATATTGCATGGCTTTCTGTATAGAAAGGATAAGTTAAAAACCTATTTTCAGACAGCAAGTACTGTAGGTTGGAGAAATCTTAGGAGAAGTTTCACAGTGAAAGTTATAAACCTATCCGACTAATCAGAGATTGTATTTATGGAGCCCTGATCTTCTGAGCCCTTCCTGTAGAAATCTCTATTTATAAGGATGTCAAACTACAAACTGTGGAGCCTACCCTGTTCAATCCTAGCCACTCAAAATATAATTCCTCCCATTACAAAACTTCACCTAATAGTTGTTGGTCTCACTTTAAAAATTGATCCTTTTCTGTCTAGCAGTCAATTTTATGGTAGGACACTTTTTCTGTTGAGATCATAATTATAGATGCCTTACAAATTGTGAGGGATTTTATGTTGAACGGATTGGATTTTCAATTTATGGGTCCCAATATAGAGTTACACTCCTTCAATGAAGGATTTCTCGAAGTAAAGGCCTCAGAGATCTGGACAGTTTTGATGTGGACTGTATTTACTGTGCTCTATCCACTGCAACCGGCTGTCCCTTCATTTACTCAAAAAAAACCTAAAACTCTCTTTTGACTATTGACTGTACTGTTTTGCAGTTAATGTCCAAAGAGGCTATTTTGCCTGAAGACCAGGTCAGCCAACTCTACCATGCATTCATGCTATTGACAGTTTTACAGGGAATTAGGCTTGGGTTGCTCCTCTGAGAATCAGAGTGGAGCCCACTTTATAATTCATCCGAACCACCTATAAATATAGATCGGACCTACCTGAATTATGTCGGATCCAATGGGGCATTTGCATGGACCAGATAGTTGGACCAACGGTCAAATTTTTTATTTAATATATAATTCTTAAACTTGTGAGCTACGGTTCAAGAGTTAGATGCATCACATTAGGTTGAAACTTTAAATCTATCGTGGCTCCACTTGAATCTTTCAATTCCTCCACTGCCCCCTGGTCTATGGGGCCCTAGATGCATTATATTAGGTTGAAACTTTATATTCAGGGTGGTTCCACTTGGATATTTGGATCCCTACACCGTCCTATGATAAGTGGGGCCTAGGTTCGCATGGTACTCCGGTGAGCCCGGTGCGAGTTCTCAGATGAACATATCCCATTATTTAATTCTTATTTTAAAACTTTTTTTATTTTTTATTTTTTATGAATTCAAATGGACACACTCGATCACAGCTCTAGAATCCATGCTGGACCTAGATTCAAAACTAGTAACTTCTCAATTGAAAATGTAGGCAAGGCTGTTAGTGAAAGGGTTGGATTCGTACCTCATGCAAATTCAATTTAGTAATTTAGAGTTTAAGTTGACATTTCGTATTCATTTAATAAATAAATAAGACTCGTATTTTGTTAAATTTGAACTCATACATTCTTACTATTAGACCAGCCACCTAAACTCAAACTACTAAATTAGGGTCAACTATTTTAACCCGAAAACAATAAATGGGTAGAGTTTGGTGGGTCATCCTACGCATATCACCTGTAATTCTATATTGCCCATATCCAATCCATTGACAGCCTTTCCTCAACAGGTTACAGGTGGGGATGGTTAGAACATTTAATCAGCACAACCTTCAAAACAATGGCCATCCACATGTTTTCTATACATGTACAGTTCGGATTTGGAAGGATGGGCTTGCACAGCTTTTCATACCATCGGTATTAGATTTTGATTAGGCTCATTAATGCGAGCTGAAAGCATGAGATTAAGGAGTCAGTTCTTACTTCTTTCGGATAGAAATGCCTTTGGGATGGCCCACCAACATCACATCAATTGGTACATTTAAAGATTTCATTAAGGAAGTCTCTGTCACTTTTTAAGTTTTGATGAGATGTTCTAATAGCATATATATATATAAGTTTATCATATTTGCTTTACGGAAACCAATCAAATTACCATTTTGCAAGCCATTGTTTTGATTTGTGAATAATAGTTGTGATGTTACAATTAGTTTTTTTGGGGTCTTTTTGGATGCAAATAAAAGTAGGTGGGGGAAATTATTCAATTTTCTCTGCCTTTTCTCCATATTCAAGGGCCCAAAATGTCTGTTTTTTTTTTCCTTAACTGTTATAGGTATGAATGTGTTTTTATAAGGGGAAATGAAACTTACAATTACATAGTTTTTTCAGTTTTAATTATCATCATAAGTAGGTAAGCAAGAGTTTGGCAATTTAGATTTAGAATGCTAAAATACAAAGTTTTTTTTTTTTTTACAAAAATAACATGTACCTAGAATTGATTGTTGTATTGTTGGAATTGTTATATCTGAATTAACTTATGAGACCCACCTAGATGCATATTAATAATGGATGGAGGGGTGAGTTTCTATTCCGGTGGTTTTTTGTTTTTTGTATTTTTCTTTTTCGTGGGGTGGGAGAAGGCTGCATGTCAATTAAATTGGAGTGAAAATTAAGTCATAAAGATTGTGACATGGATGGGTTGGATCAAGCTAAGGTAGCCCTACATTGGTCAACACAAGTCTCTCCGTGGAAATGTGACGTCCCAAGAGTCCATAAAGAGAAAAGTGAATGAGATTATATGTAGAGTTTAAACCCTTATCGTGAATAAGGCTTTTTTTATGATTTAAGTTCCATTAGAAATAAAACCGTGAGGCCTGTGGCTAAAGCGGAAAATATCATCCATGGATATAGGGACCCATGGGGTGAGGCGTTACAAATGGTATAAGAGCCATGTGACGCACCTCATCATCAAAGGATCTTGACATAATATTGACAAAAGCATATTGATGTTATCAAGTATCAAGATATGATTGGGAATAGTTGCTAAAATGTGATTTTTTTTTATAATATAGTTTATTTTTCATGGTCTCAATGCTAATTTATTTCTTTGTTATTTTAATAATATTCCAAAATTTCCAAATTAGAAAATATATTGATCTGATATTATCATATTCGTATTTCCCAAGCAAGATTTTTGAGAGACGATCAGATTTATATGAATTAAAACACATTTATGATGTGGTCACTATGGATAAGCCATAGCTCATAAAGTGGCCAAGTTTGGTGGGAACAATAAAAGATATGAGATCTGTGAAGATAGTGACTGTTACAGTACTTATGAGCTTGTTTAAAGAAGCAAAATTACAGTTTCAAGTTGCAGAAGAATATTATTTCTCCTGTTTGACACTAGATTTAATGTTTGAGAAGAAGAAAAATTGAGATGAAAATTGTATTAGAACGGCAATTAATCACCACCAGTAACAGCCTATATAATCACTATTGAAGTTATGGTTAGGGCTGCATCTTAGGTCTAGTCAAACCCACATGACCCGACCTAACCAAAAGTGAAACATAAGCCTATAATATGCCTTCAGATGACATAGATATTAAAGACTAATAAGCCTAGCTAAAGGAACCATCTTTCGGTCAAGCTGTGTATGCTTGGGTTTCATTCTGATTGGGGTTAGGCTAGGGTTGAGCCAACGCCAACCCAGTCTAGCTTAGTGACAGGCTAAGGACCCTGATGAATTGAAAATATTAATCTCGAAAGGCATTTTGAAATCTAGAATGTGGAGAATTAAAAGGCCAGGGCTATTTTTACAATTTTGCATGGCAAATCCTCATGCTTTCGGAATTCCCTTGAAAAATGGATAATTTGGAGAACTCAAGAAGATATGAATCGTCAAAAGCCTAGAGTTCCCAACAAGGCGAACGCCTTTTTAAAATTTCACTTATCAAATGGACTCTCATAATTGTCTTTGGCTATACCTCAGCTGTTTACAAACCTAAGTTCAATATACAAGAAGGGGGAGTGTCAAAGTTAGTTCAAACACAAATATGTTCTATTACATTATATTTCTTCTAGAAATCCAAGACAAAATTCATCAAATATGTCAATGTATTTATATATACGTGTACTCGTGAATATTTTTGGGAATAATACTTTATATTGTTCTTCAAAATACAATTTTTCCAGATATTAGCATATACCTATAAATGTGTGTGTTACTTTAATTATATATGAGGGGTGTTTGTTTTTTAAAAGGACTTAATATTTTTAAAGTACTTCTATTATTTGTTAAAGACATAATAGTATAAAAGCCAATCATATTAAATGCTGTTTGCTTGTAACTTGGGTTTAGAAGATTAAAACAGTCCAAAAGGTTCAGCTATCGTCCAACATGGAAAACATTTCACTGGGGAAACGCAGTTGATGTAGAAGTGATTGATTAAGGAGATTAAAATAAAACAGTTTAGTAATTGATGTTGAAGTGATTGGTTAAGGAGACTAAAATATATCAACTATATAAAATAGTATATCTATAAAGGGTATTTTTGAAACTTGTGTTCAATGCATGGGGTGGGATACCCTATATATATTTTACATACAGTTACCTTCTTGGGAAGGTTTGCTTCTCTACTTAATTATTTGAGATGAAGGATCTTCCAACTTCCTTTTCATAGATTATAATTTTAATTTATAGAATTTTCACTTAAGATCATTGGGTGGGGGTGTGTGTATCAATTATGACTTAAGATCATTGGGTGGGGTGTATGTGTGGGGATGGGATGTTTAGTTGTCTCTAATGCAAACATCTTGTTCATGCAGTTGGCAAGGGAAAGAGGTTAGATGAGGGGTTTCAGGTTCTAACTTCTAATCCTCCTACGTGTAGGAGAAAATATAAATGCTCCTCTGTCCATCCTTCCCAAATTTTATTTTGATAGGAATAAGCATACAGTGATCAGTTTGATCATGTATAATACACACATGAATTTCTTGTAGTGTTTTATATTCAAGTGAAATGCAATAAATCTTATGGTGGCCCAGAAGCATATTCAAGTGAGATGTTATGAATAGTTCATATTTTTAAAAAGGTGGGCACTATTGTGGAAGAAACAATATGGTTCATTTTTCTTTTGTTGAAACAATGTGGTTAATTAGAATAAGTGAAGGTACTAATTGAAACTCTGATAGAGATGTGGTTATGATAAGATGACTTAATCCACCAGTGTATATCATCCCAATTCGAGTGAAATTTGATACAATGCCTACATAAGGAGGTTGGGGTTGATAGCAGGAGGATGGGGCCACGCATAGATCAAATTTAATTAGTAGTCTGCTCTTATAACTTTGTAGATAGCACTTATTATAATTTGTGTTAATAATATGATTGTATGAGACATAATTATTCTAACTTTTTATTTGATTTTAAAGGATGATGTCACACATCAGATAGAAGGATAAAATGTAAAGGATGTCATATTAGCAATAGTAATTTGCATATGTAGTTTATAGAAATAAAGAACTTACTACTGTTGAGAGGTATCCCTCGTGCATATATATAAGAGGTAAAACTTAAGCCCACTGTGGGAGCCACTTGTGGATATGATTTCGAATAAAACAAATTATTTCAATTAGACCATTGCAACTATTGATAGGTGAATTTATCAAAAAAAAAATAAAAAATATTGATAGGTGAGTCCCGCATGGTGTTAAATTTATTCACTGTTAGGAAGTGTTTGTGCAGAACAGGCGCCGTAGAAAGAGGCAAGAAATGTTATCGTTTTTCATCTCCCGACCATTGTGTTCGGTGCAATATGTATCGTCGATGAGAAATAGTAAAACAGCACCTCTTGTTTCGTTGTCGATGAATTTGAAATTCTTACCTTAGAGGTCAAATACATAGTGCACTAGAATGTAGTGCTGTGAAAGAGGAAATGCCTGTAATTTTTGTGTGCATAAAGCAGTGGAAAGTCCTTCTAAGAAATTATAGATATAGATTATATGTAAAAGTGATTTTTTTTCTCAAAATATTATCTCTTTTAAAGGAAAAGGCAAACTTGAGAAAACCTATAGCAAACCTAACCTTCACATGCGAAATTTTCTACTAGGAGATTCTCGTATTAGCTGTTTGTGCGATTCCGAATTAGACCCATTCAACAACACTTGTATAGGATGAGAAGATTTCAAGGGGCAGGTGTCCTTTTAAATATCTCATGTTCAAAATTGAATTGATAATATAACTGGAGCCCCACAGCAAATACTCTAAAGTCGCCAACCCATTACAATCCCTAACCTATACCTAACCTATAACCCCAACCCATTACAATCCCTAGGCTAATTTTAAGAGTGAAATATACTTACATGTGATCAATCCGATAAAGAACACGACTTTAATCATTATAGTGTTTAGGTATACGATAATTACATAACTGGGGCAACGTTTATCGAATGGTTTCAATTCATAAGATATGGACACCATCATACATGGGGCCTGTTTGTTTGCATAGACTCGAATCACTAAGAATTCCAAAAAATGCATTCCTATCTCACAAACTAAAATTATAGAAACAAAGGCAAAGTCTTAAAAATCCACAAATAACCATCAATCTCTCCTTTGTTGGAAAATGATTACCCAATAGGATACATAAGGACCCAATCTTTAATATTCCTTTACCCCTTACCTCTTTAATATTCCTTCATCGAACCCATTTGTCCATACGAACTCTTGGAATTCGATTCCATGCAAACAAATGGGCTTATAAAGAGAGGCCAAACCATTATCACCTCAAGTAAATCCTTTTGAACAGAAAGCAAAAATTATCTGCATTGGTCCATTGAAAGGCCCACCCCAGTGACACAAAATCCAGGCTGCCTGATCAAGAGGTTGTCCACTCATTGAACAATCAAAATCAACAATATTAGATCATAATAAGCACTGCACAACTTAATGACCACTTGGGCAGATTAAAGCCGGTTATAAAACTTGATTAGAAATCACAAATTGAGAATTCGAGATGCTTGTGACTCATCTGTTTTTGTGCAGTAGGAGGATGTCGATTTGGTCGGTGTCCCTGTCCGAATCTTCAATATTTTGAGTGCTTCTTTAATAATAGATTAACGTGGAAAGATCAAGTACAGTTGATCATATGCCAGTCTTCAATGAATGATGATGGGGTGCTTTATCACGTACAGTTTATTATTGGCCATATCTTTTTTAACTTTTGTGATCAGTGATAGATGTGGGTTCTGCTTCTTTTTCAGAGAATCAAAAAGAGTCTGTTAATTGTTTGAAAGCTTTTAAATCAGTGGGGTCTTTCATATGCATGCGTGAAACAGCACTAGTTTTCACATGACAATCAGTTCTCTCACGTGCAGACCTTGAATTTATGGAATAAAGCTCCAATGATATTGATGATCAAGATATATCATATGATCTCAGGTAATTAATCAGATTTGAATTAGCCTTGAGGCATAGGTGAGCCCATGATCTATCTATCCTTCACACAAAAGACTGATGAAAACCTAACGCCATGCCAATATAGGTGATGAGAGAGGGATGAAAAGATCTAAATGAGACTTAAGAGTGAAAAATATCAATCCAAACACCAAACATGTTGATAATGGCCTTCAAGTTTATGGGACTTTTTCTTTCTAATTTTTGTGTTGGGGAAAGGAAAAACAAAGAGAGGAAAAAAATTAGACCAATTCAATTAGGCAAGAAGAAGAACTCTCAAACCAAGGCCCAAACCTAGAACAACTAAAACCCGGCTGAGCAAGATAGTGAAGGGGTCTAGTCAAGTTTCTAGTAATGAGCTTGATTGGACCAAACTAGACAACTTAATATAATGTCAAGATGATGGAAGATATATATAGAGACCAATCACATGGAATAGAAGACTTGCAGCATATGGCTTCAATCACTTCCTTGGTATTAGAGTTGATCAAGATTCTGATAGAACCCTTGTCCTTGATTGTCTTTACTGCGAGGAGGATTGCATGCAAAATTTACAAGATGTTGATTAGAAGTGACAATTTAAGTAACTATTAGCATGCAAAAAGACATTGCTCAAGCAATGTTTGAGGGGCCGCGCATATTGTCGAAGTTGGATTATTTGGGTTGTTCAATGGAGAAGCTTGTCCTAAAGGCTATCAAAGGTATGCCCTGCTGAATAGATAGCATGCATGTGACCATGGATAGCTAAAAAATGGGTCCTGTATTCTACCTAGCTAGTCATGTAGAAGTGTCCTTAGGAGACACATGAGCAATAAGTACTGTTACTCATCGAAGCAAAGAATTTCAAAAGTAACTACAAAGTTCCCATGAAAAAATAGAAGTAACTACCAAGTTCCATATTACTTGCAAGTATAATAACTTTTGCACCTTTTTACAGACAAAAGAATACTATGTAACTTTCAATTGCTTTTATAAAATCTAAACTAATATGACATCGACTTCAACTGCATACATCAAGCATAGTAGAGATGGCATGTGCACTTATTGCTTGAACTGTTCAAAAGTAGGCGTTCACATTAGAAATGTTTGGCATCCATGAGAAAGTTTTCAACCATTACCGGCATTGGTGGAAAATTTTCTCCTACAAGCAGTCTACCTCTATGAGTCCCACTTGAGCCGACTTTTGATCATTGCGGTTTATTTCACGCTCTTGTCATCCAATTATTTAACATTAAGCCAGTTTTATACTCATTGAACCTTCACTCATTGTTGAATTGGATCTAAAATAAATTTACAATTAAAATGCCATTAAATCTCAAAGCTCCCCCCACCCCACCGCGAGATGACCCTTCCAACTACCTCCACAATTGATAGGTATATATGCTTTAAGTGGGACCCACTTGTAGGCATGTTCTATCAATGCAAATAAAATGCTTATAAAATAAGTTGAATTCATAGAAATGGTGAAGATTAGGTACACATGACTCAAAGATTATAGAAAATAAAAATGATTATTAAAATAAGAATATTTAAAATAAGCTATTAATGTGTTTCAAAAAAACTAGATTAAATAAAATATTTAAACAATAAACACAAAAATAATATAAAAGTGAGAAAGTCAAGTAATATGATCACTTACATGTTGGTTTGCATAGAGCACATAGGTATTCATGGTCAAAGATCATTAAAGATGTGAGAGGTGAAGGATATTATATATGTTAGAGGTTAATAACATAAAGTGAAGATGTATATGCAATTTATACTTTCTAGAATGACGCCGGTGAGGTGTTCGTTTCCTCATCTCTCCCTGATTCATTTTTTGATCGCAGGGTAGGTTATTGGAGGGTAATTTTTTGATATTTCATTTTTGACTCTTCACTTTCAACCACTTATAGGAAAACAAATTAAGTCTTCCAGTTCCTAATTTTTCAATTACATGAAACAAACATATACCCTTGTTAGTCTTGGGCTTGGGCTTGGGCATGGGCATGTGCTAGGGCTCAAATTCTTTTTATTATTTAGGCTCACGCTTGTTCATATCAATTTGGATCTCATCAGGATTGAGAATTTGAGATCACCCACATGCAATTCGAAGTCGGGCATGGACTATATGAAAGGCCCAACTCAGCCTGCCCAAGTTGCACCCTAACTATATGATTCTTCTTGATAAGGGTAAAAGAATTGAGGAACATAGGTCCTTTTCAAACCCAACTGACATGACTCTACCTTGAGTCATTCATTGCTCACCAATTGTAATCTAGTGTAGAAGTCAAGACCAACTTCTTTGTTTTTTAACCCAAGTCATGAATAAAGGCAAGATTTCCATATGTAAGCATTGGTAAAATCCAAACCATTGATCAAGTATAAGCTTAGAAATTACAGTGATAAGACCCCCAGATCATTCTAAAGGAGGAAAATTGTGTCCCATTTGGAGCGTTTGGCTTGTAGTGACCATCGAATAGACATGACATGATCTAGTGGCTTTACATGGTGCCACTTTAGGCACTTCAAAACAGCATGGTCTGGTGGGGTCCAATATCACTTCAATTAAAGGAATAAGGCTTTTATTTAGGGAGCTTCCATCACTTGCCACTAGTAGTATATTAATTAGTGAGAAACTAAGGTGAGGATTCTCTCACTTTAATTCATTTGTTATTGTCTTTTGTGCTAGGTGTTTGGATAGCACCAAATGTTCTCATGTCTCCTTGCTTTGGGTTGTTGGATTTCACAATCATGGAGTCTTAAATACCTCATGTAGTCATGTGTGAGGGAATGAATAGTAAGAAGAAAAAAAGGGAAAACTTAATTACAACCGCCTAATAGTAAGAAGAAAAAAAGGGAAAAGTTAATTACAACCGCCTACCTTTTAATATAATTACGAATGATCTTTTTCTGTTCGAAATAATTATATTCACGAATCTAAAAATCTCAGTCAACCACCTTGACCGACAATGAGATTTTTAGAAGAAATGTGGTGATTTATTTAAATAAGAAAATGAATAAAGTTATTTATCGCTGTAAAAAAAAAGAAGAAGTCAGGAGTTAATTGTAAAAATTAAGATAGAGTATCAAGAAAACTTATGAGCTCTCTCAAGGAAAAAAGAAAAAAGAAGAAATGCTTGCAACTCTTCCTTGGCATCATTTGATCTCCATCATTCATCTAGAAGGTCCCACATTGTGGAAGGTCAAATCCCAAAATGGTCAACGGTCCAACACTTTTATATTGTGTCTTGTGGGTATTATCTATGGGGGATTTTCTCCCTTGAGCATACCACATATTGTTTACATGAGGTCCAGCTCGTGAGGCCCACATAGATGCATGTCTAAGTATGATGGGGCCAACTTAGATAGTGCATGTTAATGAAAGGGAGATTCTTCTGGTATTTGAATTAGCCCCAATGATAGACCTGCTGTTGGATTCCATGGGTTTTTGGCTCAATCTAAAAATTTAGCTCTGGATGCAAAGAGAGGCCTTGCAAGAAAACTGAGTTTTTGAAAACTAATCATGGGTCAACATGGTCCAACTACTGGTTCTTGGCAGCAGGAGATATTGATATTTATGGGCTGGGAAACCCCATAATGGGCTTGCATTTGGAGGGATTGGGGCTGTCTTTTAAGCGTGTCGGCTGGGCCTTTAACTTCTTTATATTTAGCAGGTGTATGCATATTTAAGGCCCAACTATGTGACCGGCTAAGCCAGAGTATTTTTACATAGAGCAAATATATATACAACCAGGATCTACCTATGTTTAAGTTTGAGGCAGCTGGGCATGAACCATGTCCAAGTATTAGGCCTGATAATCAAATGGGCTGGGAATGGGCAGACTTCAGCCCAATGTAGTTCAGCCCATGAGCATCTCTAGCAAGGGATCTCATCTCATATTAGTCCCCCACTACCCAAGGGACCCACTGGCTATGTAACTAAGTACTGGGTTATTGAGTTTCCTGAGTAAATCATAGTTACATGGATCCAAATGGGCCATAGTGGCCCGTATATCGTCTGTGTAATCAATCCGGTGCTGTTGAAACAATTCGGGTCAGTCCAAACCGGCCCATTACTCACTCTGACTAGAAGGTTAATTTGTTCTGAAATCAAAACAAATCAATTTGGACGAGTCTGGGCAAGTCCTTGGTTAGACTCAGCCAGATTCAATCAACTCATCCAACTCGTTGACCTACCAAGCCGAGTCAACTTGGGCGAGTCACAGCGAGTTAGAGCGAGTTCTAAAACTAGTGTTTGAATTGATATCCTCATCTGGGCATCATAGAAATAGGCCCAGAGACATCAATAACCATAAAAAAGACACCAAACTGCCCAGAGATCGATCTAAGGTATATCTTCCCACTTTGTGTGGGATTCTCTTTCCACTTTCTGTGGGCTATCCTTCCTACTTTGTGGGCTTTCTCTTTCCACAGTGTGGGCTTCCTCTTCTCCCTTGTGTGGGCTCTCTTTGATCCCAGCTTCCTAAGCTGGCATACCCAAAAAAAAGAAGACAAGTGTTCATTGGACACTTTGCAGTCTTAACCTCCATCCCAGGATTTATTATTATTATTATTCTTATTAAGTCAGGTTAGGGCTCACTTGAATACAGCCTGATCAGTAGCTGATCCATGGACTTTGACCCTGATCAAACCTGATGGACCTCAAATAAGGGTCCAAAATCTGATGGACCAGTGATGAGCTACGTTGGTCTGTCTGACTTCTAGTCTGGGTTTTTATAGGCTTTTCTTTTATGTCAGTATAGGCCCATGAAGCAGAGTGGGGCTCCTGAATTGCCAACTAAATGGGTCATGTCCAACAGTCCGAGCTTGAGTTTGGAACTGTTCGAGTGTAAATCTGGGCAGCTCTTTGGATGGTGAGATTCAGTTGCAGCTTGCCAGGGTCATACAGCATGCAGTGGACAAGAACCCAGCTATAAATGAATTGAGCTGAGAACAAGCTAACCAGGACCATTCGTCCATGGGCCAGGACATCTTAAAACCTGGACTTTTGAGTAGGTTGGTCGTACTTGTTGGCCTAACCTTGGGCATTAGGCTTTTGGGCCTCAGGTATATTGGGCCTAACATTTAACGTCCTTAGGACTTCTTGTTGGGTTGTGAACCTTGGTCATTTTTAATCCTGACTTGTTTCTAAACAAGCCAGGCAGGCTGAACCTCTTGGTCATTTAATATGGGCTTAGATGCATTTGCCATAAAGCCTATATCCAACCCAAATATGGTACAAAGCTAAGCCCACCTTAGGATTGGACGCTAGCCCATTAATTTGTGCATGCAGATGTTTCCATGGCAAGGAGTGTAAGCATGAATTGCAAGGCGCAGCCAAAGCTTGCCCCATTGATTGCCCTCTTGAGTCCAGACCCATCTTGAGCTCTAAACAAATCAAACCTATGCACCTAGTGGTGGCAATGGGTCTGGTTGGGTCAGGTTGGGCACTGAGTGTATCATATCAACATGTATAGTTCTCAACCCGAACCCGAGTTATTCATTAATCAGGTCAGAATTGATTAGCCTGAAGATCAGGATACGGGTCAGGAATTGCCGCTTTGTATGCGCCTGGAAAAGAGTGTTGCCAGGCCCAGGCCCAGGCCCAGCTCTTTTCAATGTACATGCATCACTACTTACATACATACATTCATATCTTGACATCACTGGATATTGATAGGATTGCACAAATCCTAACCATTGAATATCATGATGCAAATGGATACTCCATGATTTATCATCATTGAAGGAAGATCCATTGATTGGATGAGTGGGGATCATTCCCCTGGGCCCATCAAAGGTGAAGGCAGGTGATAGATCATAGACGAAGAACCTTGAGGACTATGCATTAGTTGCAAGCAATTACTTCAACAGGTGTCCAGATCCCTGACTGTATCAGCACAAATCCTAACCATTGAATCATTACTCCCACAAGCTCCCCATGAGGCCCACCTATTATAAATCTGGATTGTTAAAAATGATTGTCATCTCTCTTGCGCCATCTTCAAATTTTACTTTAATAGGAGTTGGTTCCACCATAAAATTAATAGTTTATAGCCCTCATATGTGTAATTTCATTTTTGTATTCCTATATTATATGTTGTTTTTAGGCATATGTGAAGCATTGTCCCGACTATGTTTGTTTCCGCTATATAACTATCTTTCACCATTTTGATTATCCTTAGCCAAGTTCTCAGATGTGTTGCACCTTTTTTTTAGATCTATCCTTACTCATTTTTATAAATATAAATATTATTATCATCATCATCATCGTCATCATCATAAAAGCCTTGTTGCAATTATATTCGGATAGGATATAAATATAAACATAATAAAAATGCAAATTGTAATTTGGGCTTTTGAGTGGAAGTCAGAACATGGCCAAATCCCACTCGGGCTTCAAAATCCAGGCAAGGCCATGCGAGCTTGTGCTTGGCCTGATACAAGTTGCATCCCCTGTAGATACTGGCATGATAGCTGTACCCATGTCCTATAACAGGAGCATGATGTTGATTGAAACTGACTATTGTTTCTTTGTTGGATCCTCTGAAACAGACTGACAGAAAGAAATAGGATGCAGTCGGCTAAGAGTACAAATTCAAATTGGTTTTCTTTTCTATTTCTTGTCTCTACGCGGGTAGAAATATTGAATGTAGAGTGAGTTTTAATCATCACTATGACATTGTTTGGATGTTCCCCAAATCACAGTTGAAGAATTGGAGATTCTGTGTTAGATGGAAGACCCCAAACTCAAGAGGGAAGGTAGTTGGGATTCAGGAGAGAGTGGCCCCGCACAGAAACAAAAGACAGACAGCACAAGCCAAAAGAAGGCTCATAAAAGTAAAAAAGAAGCTTGCACAAGTGGTTTGGAAGATCAATATTGAAGTGTGAACTTTACACACTAGTGGGATTCAGGAGAGAGCACACATACAGCGTACCCGCACAAGTGGGAAGATATAGTAGGAAGAGACTAAGTGAGAACTGACACCACTCATAAGCGAGGTAAGTGGCCATTCTTGATTAAACCATTTAAACTACTCAAACTTATAATATAATAAGAACTAGGCCAATGAGTAAAATGTGAGAGAAAAGCTGACAACCCATATCTTAAAATATGAAAGGCCTCTCCGTTTGCATTATAATACATAGAAATTGGGATGGTTGATACCACAAGTGGTTGAAAATAAAGACCAAATGTGAGTATCCAAAAGTGCCCATCAAATAACCTCCACTTTAATGTAAATTCAATCTAAGGAAGATTGAAATGAATTCATAACCATCACCTTAGCTATTCAAATAGGAAACTAAATGTCTCATCTACTTACACCTTATTTTCACCCCACCTACCTCATATTCTTCACCCCTCGCCTACCATTTGTAGTTTGCACTCTTGTACTAAAGAGGCTGGCTCAAGCCCGATAACAAACGCACTTTGGGTCAATTACCCAACGAGTCAATAATGTTGATCCATATCCACCAAACTTGGAATTGACCTGAATGGACAAGGACCCGACTTTTTTTAGCCGCAATTGAAGCCCATGCCCATTTCACTGGCCTCATCCTCCAAATAGTCAGGTAGCTAGACCCATTGCCATCTAAATTTCCAGATCATTTGAGTATAAATAACCTAGCACTAGCAGCTTCCAAGTTTTATTAGAAAAAGACAGCATCAAACATCCCTTTTTAAGTAAGAATGGCAACTTGTGACTTCACCTGCAAACCCAACACTGTAATTTGGGTTCAGGCTGACCATATTATTTTCTGTTTGGGTTGCTATATAGGCTAGTCCCAATTCTTTTTGCTAGACCTATAAAATTGACCCGAGCCAGCACAACTAATTCCATTGTGACTCGCCAACCCAACCCAACCTAACCTCTTAATTAAGAGTTGGATTGGCCCTTAATATCATCAATACTTCCTCAATGTACTGGTTTGTTTCAGCCCTCATCTACGTAACTTAAGGAATTTTGAAAATAATAAAAGGAAATAATTATAAATACTTCATCCGTTAATTGCTTCTTAAAGTGCTTTTGATGTAAAACAGTAGTGATTTTAAAATATAAATATGGTGAGAATGAAGTTTCAATATATTTTCTAGTTCTAAATTAAAGATGCAGAAAATCAAGATTGGTCATAGCCAACACCTTCATGTATGAGATGATACATCACGATTATAGAATAGTTTAAAATCTATGATCTTTTTCTTTTTGCATGAAATGGTTTTAAATCTATGATTACTAGACAAAAGGAACATTAAGATTTAGATTGAACAAGTCGGTTCGATCTAACTAAATTGGACCTGCTACATCTTGAGCTAGATTTAACCAAAATCTCTATCATTATCTAAATTCTGAGAACTATGCAGCTCAACTATTAACATTTTAAACCATTCCAATCCATTGATTTTTTAAATGAGTAAAATTGTGAAATAACCAATTATTCTTGATTTCATTTTTAAAACTTTAAGAAGTAACTTTTAGAACGCTTAAAAATTTTCTTTAACTTTACGAGTTATATGATTTCTTTGTTTTTAATATGGTTTATATTATATCTTTGTTTTTAGATGAACTTTTTTAAATTTATTTTTATTGTTTTTTTTATTTTTATTCAATAAATATTATGCCATGCTGATGACATAGTTCAACTGAAATGAAATTCCTTGAATTAGGTTCGACCAAACCTCACCCTAGGCCCAGCCCTCCCCAATTTAGTTTGATGTTAGGTCTAATTTTTATAGCATATGTGACCACACAATAAAGGTGGCATACGTCTAAGTCAGTCTAATCTCAAAACCATCATCATATATATGGGGGGACAAGTAGAGATGGTGCATGATTCTGACTCTCACAAAGGCACACGACTTTGCTAGATGCAAAGGGAGCACGTCATGGTTCAGGCACAAGATCTGGCTCAATCATTTGATTCGTCTTATAAAGAGCCCTGCAACATGGACCGAAATTTTGGGACCGATCCTTGGACCGGTCCCAAAATTTCGGTCCATGTAGACTTTTTCCTTATAAATCATTTGATTAGATGGCACTGAAACTTTCTTCTTCTTCTTTTTTTTTTTTTCACTCACAAGGTGATTTCTAGAATAAAGCTTCACAAGGATTTATCTCTAATAGGTGCACAAAAGAAGAATCCCTCTAAAGCTAGCCTTAAATACTTAGGGTGTTTTCTAAGTCCATGAGTATTTGCCAGGGTATTGAGGAAAAAAAAAGGACTTTAAATCTATTAAATCAATGTTGAGATACTGTAATGGGGCTTTTTTTTTTTTTTTTTTTTTTTTGATGCAGTATTTATTTACATTAATAGACTCTTAACAACCATAAAGAATAATGCATTGTATTTCTAACAAAACATTTTCCTTAGAAAAAAGGAATTAAATGGACTGATTTGTCAATTTGGAATTGGGCGATTTTCGGCACGATTGAAGGTGAACCATTGTTATATTATCACATAATCATGTCATTTGGGGCAAAGAGTGGTGGATTGAAGGCCTTACAAGACCTCTATAAAGGACTTTTTGCTAATTTACGCTATAAAAAAAAAAAAAGCATCTCTATTAGGGCCTAACTCTAATGTTTCTCTCTCTCTCTCTCTCGCGCAAAAATGTGAAAGCGCCATGCCCTTATAACTCAGGTCAAATTTTAAGAATTTATTATACCACGCACCATGCCCTTAACACAGGTCAAATTTTAAGAATTTATCTTACCAGCCCAAACACAAAGAAACACCATCCTGAAGTGTGTTTGCTCGGCGTAGTCGCCCCACTAGACTTATGCACGCTTCCAAAACACACGTGAAGATCTTTGATCCGCTTTTAAAACCCACGTGAAAGTCACAGGCCGCCCCCAAATCCTCATAAAAAATGTTTTGAGTTTGCTTCTAAAACCAAACTGCCGTTGGGTGTACCACTGCCATTACCACACCAGGCACACCTGCTTTTCAAAGAAGTGAGTCATGGTGGGTCACCTGGTTAACCCGGCCCAATGCCATCTCTATATAAGAGGAAAACCAATTCACCATTTGAGAAAGAAAATAACTTTGAACAGTGGCTTAAAAGTTTGTTTGATGAAGGACCCATGTGCTGACAGGTAGGGTTAGCCTGATCTTCATGGGCATTTAACAGATAGATATGGTGGTACTGAAGGAGAAAGATTTATGAAGACGCTTCTAAAGGGACCTGGAAGATGCTCAGATAAAGGTGGAACCAAATAATTCCATAATTAAGAATGCCAACAGGCAATGGATCCCAATTAGCATGCTACTTAGAGGATAAGACAAAGAAGATGTATATGTCTTTTGATTAAATTATAAACTTAATTGATCATCCTTATCCAGTGGATCCATTTCCTAATACTCAAAATGTTGAAAATCCTAATGTGTATATTAACGTGAGCTCATATATATATATATATGGCAAAGGCTCTCCAAAGTTCAAGCTTAGGAGAAAATTTCGTAAGCTCATGCTTGTGGGGCCTACCTTTGGTCCATCCAAATGGACCAAACACATGACCCCTACAAATTGCACATGTTCACCAACTTTCGGTAAAATCCGAATTTACTGGACCGTTGGATCGACTATGTATTAATTCGAATGGACTGTTGACCATTAAACTTTTGGGCCCATATGGAGATGATATAAATCACTGTTGGGGCTGATTTTTTGCAGAGAGAAGGATTTAAGGGAGTCCTTGAAATCCCACCCATCCCCATCCCCATGTGGGTCCCCAGGTGGGCCCCACCACACACTTGAGCTTAACTTATCTTAAGCTTGAGCTTAGGAGAACTGGATAGTAGGTTATAGGAGGGCCATGGATATATATAAAAACATAGCAGGTTAAATGAGGGCCAGGGCCCTAGGGGACAAGAAGGAAAAGCAATAATAAATCAAGTGTGTTTGGGTAGCCCATGCCTAGGCCCAGCCCAGGCCTTGCCCAGGCCCATCCCATCCCCATGACCTATATGTTTCATGTGGATCTTGAAATCTAGGGCTTAGCTGGCCAATAAACCCAAAATAACCCAACAAAAACTTTTTATGGTCAATCCAGATCATGATGTTCAGGTTTCACCCCATCCCAAAATGGTACTTCAGAGTTTTGAAACCCAATCATTTACTAGAATTGAAAAGGTTTATCCACATACATCAAGTTAGATCATAAATTTTTTAAAAAGTTACACCATGACATGAACTATAATTTTCCAACCAAAAAAGAAAAGAAAAAAAGAAGTGTCCTTGGATGAATTTCTCAACAGTATCACTTTGGGGCCTACCTTTTCTCAATTGAAACCCTTGGATGAATTTCTCAACAACTAATTGCCAGCATGTCCAAATGACCCCCCTCTCATCAATGTGATATGCACAAATGGAATAAATCATCATTTGATGTGTTCTCATCATTGCCATCTGCACTGCTTTAATATGAGTCTATCCAAATAATGGATTGAGCATAGTAGTCCCCCATAAGGGAGGTTGTTGAATACATTTATTGTCAAAAATACTTTTCTTGGAAATTATTGTCTCAGGAAAAAAAATTCATGGGCATAATGGTTTCTTACAAAATATCTTAGGGAAAATGCTTCAGGAAAGAAATTAATAACAAAAAACATAAACAAAAAAGAAGTAGATATATAATAACGTTAAAGTTTTTATAGATTTTCCACATTTCTCCATTTTTATTTTGCTATTATCATGACTTTGCTACATGAGTTTTTTTTTTTTAAATTTTATTAGTGATATATATATTTATAATATAATTATTTTATCCAGAAATACTTAAAGCAAAGCCACACAATCTCTCATAGAATTAGTCCAAATAATCACTTTTTGGCAGCTATTTTAATTTTCATAAAAAGTAATTATTGACAAGGTCAAGTAAGCTCAAATTCAATTTTATACATGCAGAACTACCTTTTCAAGATCTAAATCATCCATGTGATACTTTACCCCAATTTTACAAACCCAAAGTTTAGCTCAACTTGAGAAAAATGTGAGTAGACAAATATAAAAAGATATTTTTTTAATAAATCATGATATTTCTACATAAAGCCCACCTTTCAGGGATTCAGGCCTTGATGGCTAGTTGCTTCACAGAAATCTTTTTTGCTCCTATGAAGGTAATGTCCATAGCTGGAATGGAATGGACATTGGACAACCACTATATGAAATTTTTTAATACTTTCCATCAAATAATAGATATTTCTTATAAAGGGGTGAAAATTTAAAGTATATATTAATCACTGGATGACACTTTGAATGGACGGCTTGGATGTGCATAAGATAGTCCCAATCGTACAAAATATTTAATTCTTCTTAAAAGATAGTCATGCATAGTCAATCGAGATCGAGAGAGAGAGAGAGGGAGCCCATATTGAGGGTGTGGTTCTTTTTTAGTTTTTTTGGTATGTTTTTAATTCGAGTTTACTTGAATTTATTCTAACTTTTGCCCATTGAAAAAGGAGGATTTCACGGGAAAAAAACCTCTTAGATAGCTCTTAGAAAAAAAAAAAGACCCCCGAAATTTAATTACGGAAAAAAATCTCTTAAATAAGTCATACACGGAAAAAAAATATCCCATAGTTCAATGGACACAATTAACCTTATCTTAATTATATTTCTATTCTCAATAGATGAGAAACACTTGAGCTCATATCTCATATGGTTGGAAACAATCATTTCCCCTTCATAAGAAGACATCCACATGATTATGAGAGTGTTATCCTAACCACTAAAACACTTTCTAGAAAAAAACGTGCCTCTCTCCCTTGTTGGTCCACTTGAATTGGATGCAATTCACAATAAATTTGTATATGTAGAGAGGACTCCTTTTAAGCTGGGCCAGTCTGAACCCAACCCACATTTAATTGGATTTGGGCTTTGTTTTTAAGCTCACATGCTTACTTCTGCATAATTCTCTCGCCCCGATTATTAGATGAATCGAACCTGAGCCCATATATGCTTAAAGGCCCAACCAAACCAAACCTATTAAACCAAAAGGGGTGATGGCTCCAAATGGTTGTGTGGAGGCCTGACTTTCACACGCCTAGGCCGAATCCGAGTCTAAATATATTGGGTCCAATTACTAAATGGGATGGGCTTTAAATTGACCTGCCCCACCCTTCCCCATGAACAAACACCCTTCACCCCCTGTATGGTGGATGATGGGGATGGCTGTGGTCCTGTTGGAGGACCAAACATATTCCATAAAAAAATTTAATAGTTTTGTAAGTGCATGCATTCATTTTTAACCCATGGGAGGGCTACAAAAAAGTGGGCCCCACATCTGACTGAAAATGAAGGGGTTGCTCACAGCATCCAAGTGGGCCCCACCCCACCTCCCCTCAAAATCAATTGCATGGGCATTGAGAGTGGGCCCCACATGGCCTGAAAGTGTGGGGTCTGATTCTGAGGAGAACCCCACATGTTCTCTCTCATCCATGACCATTGAAAACATTAAAGGTCGATCATCCAGGTGGCCCACACGCCACCTCCCTCCCATCATCCATCATCAGCAATGATATATAGAAGAAATGGAACCAAACAGAGACTGCAGAGAAACAATCTCTCTCTCTCTCTCTGTCTCTCTCTCTCTCTTTCTGAAACCGTTCCTTCCCGAGAAACTCTCAGCGAGGAAACCCTTTTCATGGGATTTCTCCATTTCCTCACATGGAAGCTTTCCTCAACACCCCAACGCCGATAGCCGGTTTTCTCCTCCTCGTCATCTTCCTCCATTCAGTTTTATAACACCCACAAAAGCTGAAAAGACTACTTTTTTCTCAACATCAGAAATCGCCGCCATGGCATCGGTCTTCATCCACCACGTGGTGGGCGATCTGACGGTCGGAAAACCAGAGCTGGTTGAATTCTCCGAGACGGAGACCGTCGAATCGGCGATTCGTTTGATTGGAGAGTGCACGGAAGGTGGGATTCCGGTCTGGAAGAAGAAGCTGCACAAGGGTCCAATCGAGAGCGCCGAATCGAGGCAGCAGAGGTTCGTGGGGATCGTGAATTCGATGGATATCATTGCGTTTCTGGCCAAGGAATCGAATTCGTTGGATCAGGAGAAGGCGATGAAGACTCCTGTGGCGGAGGTTGTTGTCCCCAATAATTCTCTGTTGAAGGAGGTTGATGCGGGTACCAGGTTGGGTTTTTGGCTTCGATTACGAATTGAATTTTGAGAGAGTTCGTTTGGGACTTTATTGGGATTTTTTCCGGTTTGATGTTGAGATTCCTCTCTCTCTCTCTCTGTCTGTCTCTGTATTACTTAATCTGGGTCAGTTTACTTTTGTGTTTTGGGTTGAATTTTGCTTGAATTCCTTGGGTTTATTCAACTTAATGGAGTCTGATGTTGAGATTTTGGGGTTGTTTTTTTGGGTGGTAATTAGTCTGGGTTGGTTTATTTCTGCGTTTTCAGAAATGGGTTAGTCTCAAAATCTTCTTTTTCGAAATTTTTTTATTTTATGTTGAGATTTTGGGATTTTTTTTTAGGAGTATTTAATCTGGGTTGTTTAATTTGGTGTTTATGAACTTGTGTTGTTCTCAAGATCTTTGTTTTCTATGTAAGTTGGCTTGATTTGCAAGTGAATTTTTGGGATTTGTTGAGATTTTTAATTTTTTTGTAATAATCTTTTTCTTCTCAAAATCTGCTTTTTTACCTGGATTGGCTAGATTTGCCGATGACTTTTTGTGGGTGTTTTTTAGAAGATCGTGTTATGGGTTAAAAAGTGGGTATCTTTTGTCTTTTGGTCTGGAGTCTTTCGTTATTATCTAGGCTGTTTGATTATAGATATTCAGTTGAATAAAATTTTTATTGTTATTTTTAATGTTTTGCTTTTTCATATGGTTTTTTTTTTTCCTTCTCATTTTTAAGATTCTCTAGATCTACAGTTGTTTAAATTACTGATTTTAATTGTTATTGTCACTGTTTTTATATGAATCTTCTTTCTTGATATGTTTCCATATTCTACAGTTTTGGATTGAAGATTGATTAACTGATTGGAGAATAGTTAGAAAATCCATTGTTTTCCTTTTAATCATGATTTTTGTAGCTGATCTAATTGATTTTCATTCTTAACTGCTGCAATTTGGATCAGATTTTATCTTATGCTCTAAAGAACTATACTTGTTTGATCCTGCCTTATAGCTAGTGTGGAACTATATGCTTCGCTCCTGGTTCTGATCTTAATGTGGGTTTTTGAGGCTTGATTTCATTACAAAGTTAATCTCTAGAGTGAAGTGGGATAAAATAAATTTACTATCAAAATCAAAATGAATAGCCTTTTCTATACAAAAATTTAAGTTTTTACACGTCTGAAATTTGAACTGAGATTTTCTGGTTGACTGTTTGCTTGGTCCGAAATTGATTACTAATGTATCCTCAATCAAGACTTGGATAAATGTAAGGGGTGAGTTCAGATATTTGTGCCCAAAATCATTTCAACATGTGTTTGTATTTGAAACATTTTGTCAGACCTGCACATGTTTTGGATGAATAAAGACGAAGAACTCGGGCACAATACCAATTGCATGTGTTTGTACTCAGACAATGTGAAATAATACCTCAAATATACATTCCATCGAGAAGACCCTGTATGTTCTTTTTAGGACTGCGAGTTTTCTTTATGGCATTGGGGTTGGTAAAATGGTGCCTTGGGTCTAACTTTTTCTTTTTGATGGTGGTTACAATTTCCTAACCACTTAATAAATTTTTTTTCCTGTTACTTCAATCAAATTGAGAATTCGCACTATGATGCCCTTTGAGATGGAAGATGAGCACAGGGTAAGCAATTATGTTCAGCTGCTAACCTTGAATGCCAAAGTGACCCTTGAGCTCCTTATAGTCTATTCTAGTCCATTAAGTTGTTTGATTCTCTAATGTTTATAGTTCTTGAATCTCTTGGGTACTGAGACTGGATCACATCACGTTTTTATTTTCTTGATAATTGAAACCCCTATACGTTGGAAGAAGGTAAACGAACTTTGTAGCCCCATTTTATCTACTTAACAAATGGTATTGTTGGGATGCAGTTTTTTTAGCGCCAAACCTCCAACACTGCATATACCATGTAAATGTCTTCCTGGTTCAGAGCACTGAGTGGGTTGTGATACTTCTGAAGGCTAGGCATCTGGGGTCTGAGAATGGTGAGGAATATCTGCATTTTTGGGGTTCTGGTCTCGTTGCAGATGGGGAGGCCCATTGTTAAAAGCCTGGCCTTGCCTTGCAGGCAATCAGGAAGTCATTTTCGACCCCCTTTGATTCTAAAATGGGAATCTTTATTTTCCTAGCCATCCCAACCTATTTGGGACAAGGCTTTGATGATGTTTTTTTTCCCTAAGTGAAGGACATTGACGAGAAAAAGAAAACTGTCTAGAAAATTAGAAAGAACTATTCAAATTTATATTTATATTTGTTATTCACTTTAACTCGTAGTTGGGACAAGGCTTTGATGATGATGATGATTTGGTATTCACTTTAACTATGTATTTCAATCGATGAGCGTCAAATTGGCTGACAGTCAATTCAGAAAGAAAGTAAAGAGGAGGCTTGTTCTTCTCAGGAGAAAATTACCCTACTATTTACAACAATATCATCTTTTCTAATTCATTCCTACTTTCGGAACTAACATTAACATAGAATTTAAATAGTTTCCCTTCAATATTACCATATAAGAATGTGTTGTAGGTCTATTTGAAAAAGAAAAAGGAATGATGTGCTATACCCTTGTTTTTCCCAGGTTCCTTAAAAGCATATGTCTGTATCTGGGACAAAGGATCTAGTTTGTTTTGAATAAGTTATTATTTTCTCTATTTATTTTTAAATTAAGCCCAGCTTTGTACCCTTTTGTTTTATGGTTTTGATATTGACATATGTTGACCTGGTCCTGGCTTTCCTGAATCAGAACAGACCTCTCTCAACTCCTAAATGTGTTTTAATCTTGATTCTGTTTGTCCTATGTTCTGTTTCTTATGTATGTGACCAGCACATTTGTCTTGGATTGTGAACCTGAAACGCAACATAAATGTAGAAGTAACATTTTGTTTTTCTGGCTTATAATTAATATAACATTAACTGATTTTGAAAGTTAGCTGATTTCACACATCACTCTTTCTGTGCCCACTTTATGCAATAACATGCGTGGCATCACTCGGTGGGCTGCCATGTATGTCAAATGTGGACTTTTTCCCTAGCCTTTCAGGCATCACTGTTTCTCTGGTCTTTCAGGCATCAATGATTCATATACCAACCACCTGATGAAGAAGAAGTATGATTTTTTGGTCCAGGTGTGTAAACAGCAGTGACCACTTATGTCTTATACAAGCGTGCCTCCTTGTGTGCTCATCATATTTGTATTTCCTGCCCACACCTGGGGATTAGACCAGCTGTGAATTGGATTTTGAATTTAGTAGGAGCAAGGATCTTGCTGTAATTGTTAGTTTCAGCATTGTAACCATCTCTTATTATCATATTATTAGTTTTTAATCAATCAAAATTTATTGTCATTTTTATCTTTCTTATGTCTGTCGTTCTTGTCCATCTGATTCTTGTTTCTGTCTTGCAAGACTCATCGACGCGCTTGAGATGATGAAGCAGGGCGTGAGACGCCTTCTTGTGCCCAAGAGTGTTGTGTGGAAGGGCATGAGCAAGCGCTTCTCAATCCTCTACAATGGTAAGTGGCTCAAGAACCTTGATAATTCAACCAGCACCAGCAGCAGCAGCAGCCGGCCATCATCGACACCCTCCCGTGATAAGTTCTGCTGCCTCTCTAGAGAAGATGTACTCCGTTTCGTTATCGGCTGCCTTGGTGCCCTTGCCCCCATTCCACTGTCTTCCATCTCCTCCCTTGGAGCCATCACCCCACAGTACTCCCACATTGATGCATCCTCACCTGCCACTGAAGCCATCCGGAATAGACGTCAAGACCCATGTGCTGTTGCTGTCATTGAGACCACTTCTAGTGACCAGCACAAGATAATTGGAGAGATCTCAGCCTCTAGACTATGGAAATGTGATTACTTGGCCGCTGCATGGGCCCTAGCCAACCTCTCTGCAGGTCAATTTGTAATGGGCGTTGAGGACAGCATGACCCCGACATCTTTTCCTGATTTCTCTTTGAATTCTGCTATACAGGGTGGCGGGAGCAGTGGGGGGTCAAGGCCGCAGAAGTTCTCTAGTCGGAGTATCGGGTTTTTCAGTAACCCCACAAGCCCAACTGTAAGCGACATAAGGACTATGTACAGAGGGAGGAGCACGCCCTTGACGTGCAAGGTCACGAGCTCATTGGCAGCAGTCATGGCACAGATGCTATCACACAGGGCAACTCATGTTTGGGTGACCGAAGACGATTCTGAAGATACTTTGGTTGGATTGGTGAGTTACACTGATATACTCTTTGCAGTGACCAAACACCCCAGTACAGTAGCTGCCCAAATGCCTTGATTTTGAGAGGGATTTTGGAGGACCTAGGATAGGAGGATATATATATATATATATGGGTTTCTGTTAAGAGTCTACTGGAGTATGAAGATCCATACTGGATATGCATTGCTTCGGTGCATGTGGCATACATGTATCTTAATCTGTCTGAGTCTTTGGGTCCCACCGGTAGGTGGGTACAGCCCAGAATTTGCACTAATAGAGATGATCTTGACCTTCAGATTGGTCTTTCGGACTGGCCAGTTGAAATGAGAAACAGTCCCTGGGTTCGAATTCAGCAAACATCCATTCGATCCGATTTGGAAGCTGTGTCCTATTTATAGTGGGGCCCACTATTTGGACCGATTGGATCAATTCCATGTGCAGCTGAGAGGCTGTGCATATCTGTGGATACTTGTGCTCTGCCAGTGTCATTGTTCATCTCTGTGTCAGCATTTTCTGAAGTTGCTCTCAGTTCTTCAAACTGCTGGACTGAGGGTTCCGATTTTCTTGTTTTTTTCTTTTTGGTTTGGTTGTTTCTGAAAGGATGATGATTTGTCTGGTGTGAGATTTTATCTCAGAACTCCGAAGTACTGTTTTTTCATTTTTATGACTTTCACTTTTCTTTTACTGTGGAACCTTTCTATCATTCTATGATAATGCTGCTATAATTTACATGTCCTGTGTTCCTGGGGTCCTTATTGTTGTTGTTGTGTTTTTTTAATTGGCCCTTGTTGTCTTATTTGGTGTGGTTAGGGAAATTTGAATGAATGAATCAGAGGCTGGATGGGTCACAATCATCCCCTTCAATCATTGCAAGAGGGGACTAGGCAGGCTTGTGATTGAGGGCAGGTGTATTGACTTTTTAGGTTCTTTTATCTGATTTTTCCTCAAGTTCTACATGGGCATGAACTATATACATCACAATTTATTGTATCAAGTAGTGTGGGTCGGCCTAGATGATAATATTAATTGCTTGTAACCTCTCTAATGTGCAGTAAGTGCTGGTTAAGTACACTTTTAAGACTAACCACAAGTGCTGACATCTCCATCAAGAGATCAACTTTACCATCAATGTAATCTTACCCCGAAGCAAGTTGATGAAGGCATGGATTTGTCTGAAACCTTTGATCTTAGCTGGTCAGATCTGGACCGTTGTTAGCTCCTCAATCGAGATCACAAAGTCTGTAATAGCATGTTCGTCGGGTCTTGCGCTTTGGACCTGATCTGACTGAAGGGGTCTGACCGGATTTGGTTGACTTAGCCGGGCTACCATTGGGGTGTAGATAATTGGTTTGAAATAAGTTAAGCTAGGCTTGCTGGGACTGAATCAAGCTCAATATTAAGCTTTAGCTTGATTAGTAATGAAGACCAATTAAGGCCTGAGATTGGCTTAACAAAGCATATGAAATTTGGGCTGGTGTCAACCTCTCTGACTCAGAAATCATCATGGGGGAATTTTCTTATTAGCACCACTATAATGGGCATCATAGGAATACCACTATGTGGGGCCCACCGAAAATGAGGAGTAAGAAAGGGACATATGTCTTGGTCGGTGTAGATTTTAAGGCATCAAAGATCACCAATGAAAGAAGACTTCGGAAAACGGTCGGTCATATTTATATTTTGATAACCCAAAGGAGGCTGGGACCCAACAGAGCCCACACAAGTGGTTTGAGGATATGATTCTTTCTCCCGTTATTATAACCCATTGAGTTATTGTTCTAGAAGTTGTAAGTATGATGATTAGATTATAAACATGATTAGTAGATCACCCGCTATCGATTTTTTAAAATTAAATTAGTAATATTATGTGATATTCATAAAAAAAAAAAAATGTATTTTTGTCTATTAGGCATTAGGAAAATACTTAATGTAACTCATCAATAAGATGATTCACAAAAATTACATTTTATTAGAGGTTGAAATTGTCACATACAACACTTATTGGACATATTATTAATCTGACTATTACTCACCTTTCCAATGAACACAAAAAATTTGTTTTTAAAAGATTTTTTTCATATACCTCGTTAAGGTTTATAGGATTTGTAAATAGGCCCCTGTGCTTTGAGTATTTAGTTATACATCTCTGTTTTTTCCTTTTCTAATTTTAATACCTTCCATGTCCTCATAATCAATAGTTCTAATGGGAATGACCAACCACAGTGAGTGTTTGTAAAGAAATTTTATAAAAAGGACTGCTTTTCCCATATATCCATTAAACAAAATAAGTATGTCAGTATTTGTAAAATATTATTATTTTATCTCAAGTTCTAATGGTCTCTCTCTCTCATGAACTCTATCATGCAAATGAAGCACAATCATGTATTTTAAAATTTTCATCAATCCAATGATGGGTCCTATATGGATTGGTTCAATTATAACTCCATCATGCAAATGGACCTTATATTGATAAAAATAGATTTATATAGGGTTATTCTCTTCTACTAAATGTACTATAGTAATTATTAATGTTACAAGCTTTAGAAAAAAAAAAGTTCAAACTTTTGAAATTATTTATATAGAGATGAAGAGATGGACAAAAGTAACATTTCACTCTAAAAACTTATGGTGGTTACAAGGCTGTGGGGACATGAAAAGTATTAAAGTAAAATAGTAGGGATGTATCACTAAATACTGAAATCATAATAGAGGCCTCTTTGCAAATCCAATATATAAACAATTATTTTTTAAATGTTGAAATCATTAAACTTTAAACGGGATAATTTGAAAAAAAATTTCCAAAGAGAGTAGTAACTTTTTTCCAAAGGTAACATATATTTTTTGAAAGGTAGAGTGGTTTCTCTGTGGATTCAAATAATGGCATGATTCTAATTTATAACCTCGAAGGAATGACAAGGAAATGATGGAGCATTGTTTTTTTTTTTTTTGGAAAATAAAAAAAAACTTGATTTAATGCACTCGATTTATGAAGTAATGCACTTGGCTATAATTAACACAAAACTTGACATGGGCTCCTTTTTAAAAAATGCATGGAATTTTGAGAATTACATGGAATCTATGTTGGGTTAAGTAGATCTTTTAGTAGTGAAAGAATATGCAAATAATATGTGCTAGATAATCTCTAAAAATGTAAATTTTATAGGCTTTTCTATTTTTCTTGATTTTTCACACTGTACTTTTAATATCATTACACTCTTAAAGATCATGCCAATATAGGACCAATACTGGCATGTCACTGACATGGTCATATATATGGGCTTTTCAAACTTTCTGTTGCTTCTGATTAAAATTATCCATGATCTTCACTAAAAACTGTTCTACATGATTTTGTCCAAAAGACAGATTCAGACACAAGAGTTAAATAACTGATTTATATGGTCTTATATAAGAGGTAGAAACATATTTCACTGTTAAAAAAAATAAAAAAAAATAAAATTACAGCACCAAAAGGTTCCATATTTCGTCGAAAATGAAAATTTCCCAGAAACAGAATGTTATTTTAAAAATGTGCAACACAAACGTTCCCAAAACCATTCTACTCTTACAAATGATTCTCAAATCTAAACTGCTAAGGTACTTTTATCTGTGAGAATATTGGGATGCCATTTCTGGGCATTATTTATGACTTAGGTAGATCTCACACAAATGGAATAACCTGCGAGAAGGAGAATGGCTCATGTGATTTGATTCTTTGGACTTTGCCATGTTTTTAATCCCTAAAAGGACAACCATAGAGAAATATATACCCATATGAAGTGAAATGAGCGAATGAGAATGGCTCACCTGACTTGATTCCTTGTCAGGGTCTCAACTTCTCTCACCAACTTATCATCAATCCAGGAACATTTCCACCTATGTACAAGCAGGCTGCATATTGTGCTATGAATAGAAAGGTTCTATGGACAAGGGTCATGCAAAAAACCAACTCCATTAGCTTATCCTAACCTTTAAAAGCCTTAAAGTTTAATTGTCTTTTAACCATAGTTTCATTTTGATATTCAACCAACATTGAGTAAAGGCTTGATGAACATAAAATTAGACATATGATTGTAGTTCATGAGGGGTTAAGAGTGTCAAATAAGTTTTAGTGATCAAAACCATGGAGCATCCTTGGAGAGACTTCTCCTCTCAATCCATTTCCCTCACACTCATTTTTAAGTACCATGATTTGTTGCTCACGATCACTACTGGTTTTCATTATTTGATTAAGATGATCTTTTCTCCCCAAAACATATCCACGATAAGAGCTTTTCATCACACTGTTTTCAATGATTATAAATTGCTTTAGCGGGACCAACTTGGATGCATGTCAATCAAAGGAAGCATAACGGTCGAAAGATTAGGTCCTTGATGAGGAAAACATGAGATATTGTGCCAATTAAATAATTTAGCCCTTAGTCTTAAGTTCTTAAATTTTAATGGCTATTGATCGTACAATTTGTTTATGATAAAATCAAATGGTAAATGATGTCTGAAACAATTTAAAATCTGGCTAAGTGACAATTCAAGGGCAGCCAAGCCGGTGTGTATGAATGGATTGGACGATGGGCCTCAAATTTGAAACTCAAAAAATGGGTGTTGGAGAAGTGGGTTCACTAGAGAATTCCAATATATCTATATCATATGGAATAAATACGAAGGAATAATCAATGAAAGGTTAAAGCATTAGATTGGATGGTGGTATCCTTTCTTCCACCATCAGGGATTCTTATGGCCTTCCCAGCCAGAGCCCAGCTTGAGCTGAACCTGTGTTTGGCTGGATTGGGGCTCTGTTTTAGGCCCATGCATGTTCTATGCACATGACCATCTTTTGGCCTGATTATTAAATAAGCTGGGCATGTGCCTATATATTTTTTCAAAAACTCAGCTCAGCCTTACATATTTCTCCCAATAGGGTATAAATTATTTTTGCAAATGGGATGGGCATGAGCCTAACTTCCAATTTGATCATGAAAATCTTTTAGCAGAGGATTACGCAATGGAGGTGACGAGGCGGCTAAGCTGGTGATCACCAGATGATCCCAAAACCGATGGCGTTATTGATTTTCTTTCTTCTTGATCATACACACACAGAGTTCCTGTTGAGTCCCACATTTCACTCTCTTGATGGAAAAAAAAAAAAAAAAAAAAAAATCTTAGTTACAAACAAAAGGAATTCAACTTTGGTCATTTAGGACTCCTCTCATCTTCTCCGCGTGAATCTTATCTCATGAAGCTGGGTACAAATCAAGAGAGGGAGGCATTTATAATTTAAGAATCACACATGTCAGCAGGGAATACAGAGTAAAGGTTGAATATGGGCTCAACAGACAACAAGGTTTCTTGCTCTCTACTTCAAAAAAGGCCTATTGTCCAAATGAGTGAGCATCTACATAAAGGTCAGAAAGGATACCTAGCTCTTTCTGTTTGGCCCTATTCCTCTAGAGTTTGAAATTATTTCTTTCAACACTAACTTTCAATGATCAGTGAGAAGGAATTTATCTCAAGAATATTAGGATTATCTTGAGAATTGTTTTGAACTTGTCTCTCTTTGGTCTCCCTGTGAATATTAGGCATATTAGAATTATTCAAGAATGATTTTTAACTTGTTCCTCTAAGGTTCTTCTTCCTGTGCATTCTATTTCATTGATTAGTGGGGCATTTGTTTAGAGGATGTCTTTTATAGAAATCTCATACGTTCGGAAATTTCTGACAGCAATGTTAGTTGCTACACCTCTCTCGGCACTTAGAATTATCATATTGATTAGTGAGATTTTGAAGATCCAACCTTGTGTATTGTCACATTTGGCTATTAAAATTCTTCAAGTTTCATCTGTCAAGATCCTAGGTGATGATACTTGAGCATTTGTTAATGAGCTGACAACATTTAGGGAATTCAAATATCACCAAACAAGAATTCTCAAATATCCTACAAAGGAGCCAATGTTTTTTTTTTTTTTTTTTACTCTCTTCCTACATTATTGGATAGTTTTCTTGTTTCTAAAACTCAACCCGCAGAAGCGACTCAGAAGGGCACTGGGTTTGGGTAACTTAGCCAACACCGTGTACTATGACCCAATCAAAGTTTTGTTAGATTACAAATGTACAAGTGAAGCTAAACCACAGCTTTAGAACTAGATGCTAGATGGAACTACACTCTCACCCAGTGTCTGCAGTGGGCAGTGAGTAATTCACCCAACATCCTATCGAGTCAAGTCCGAGCTGTGGGTTCTAAACAATGGACCAAAAATCAATTTAGCCATTCAATTTGTTGATATGACAGGTTCCACTATAGACGGCAGAGATGACTCAAAAAAAGAAAAAAAAAAGAGAGGAAGGATACAATGCTCAAGAGCATTAGTCAAGACCTGGGTTACCATATTTCAGCAAGTGTGGCTGACAGTTTCATGATTCCTAGTTGACAAGACAGGCCCCACTTTCAAGGGCTCTCAATGGATGATAGAAGCTTAAGTTAATTAGAGCCAATTAGAGATTAGTGTCACAGGTTCAAGCAAAACCCATTTAGTCTCTCTTTTTTGTTTTTGTTTTTTTTTTTTTTTGAATTACATCAGAAACTATTGGCAACACTAAGGAAAAAAAAAAAAAAAAAACACAAAATACAGTCCCAAAAGCTACAATGGGACCAAATCAATAAGTCTGGGAAGGACCATAACCATTCATGATCAGAATTAAAAGAATAACAAAACTTAGCCAGCCAGTGTGCTGCTTCATTAAGTCTATATCCTGAGGGATAAAACCAGTTGATATTATTTGTGATTTTTCCAATCCAAATTGTCACAAAGATGTCTCCATCTCTCAGGCCTTTGAAACATGACAAGTGGAGAAACATGGTCCATCCAATTCACACTTCTTTCTAAAGTAGTACTTCGATTATATTCCAACCTCATGTGTTTGGCTTAGAACACCACTTAAGAAATCCATTACCCAAATGGCTTTCTAGCTAGTAAAGAATCCTTGGTCCTTGAACAGGAAGGGCCCTTTGTTTGATGGTCATGATGCAATGGTCAATGGCTTTATATTGTGATAGAAAATGCTTGAAATGGACAGTGACTTGGGATAGTGTTTGGATTAAATAATGAGCATCTCCATTATTTCCTTTTTGTTCTAAAACTGCTGGTGGAGGCATATTCAACTTAAGCCCATATAATTTCTGGGCCAGGTATTTAGGCATAGATCCAGCTAATTGGTCTGAGAGTGAGGCTAGTCATGCATCTATTGAGCCAAAAGTGGGGGGAACTAGGGCCAGGTCCAGGCCCAGGCTGGCCTGTCCCACTCCAATCTTAAACCTTGATTGAAAAAAGAGAAATAAAAAAGAAAAAAAATACACTTTAAAAGACAAATAGAACCCAAAAGGGTGTCTGGCCTTTCCCTAGCCACATGACTCAACTTGAATTGCAATGTGTGTATTTCATTGAGAATAGTGAATTACTATTTTTTTTTTTAGTACAATTAAGATAGCATATCGCCTTTACGTAAAAAAAAAAAAAAAAAAAAAAAAAAAGAAAAAAAAAAAAGAAAGATAACCTAATCACACCATAACTCCAATCTGATCTAATCCTAATTATATAATAATTCAAAACACAATTGCACCTAATGACCTAATCACACCATATAAATCTAAAGCATATTCTCATATAGGTAATTCAGATTGGGTTTTGAACCTACTTGTGTGCCGCGGCTGAGATAGATGATTTTTTTTTTTTTCTGAATGGTATCAAATGAACAGATAAACCTTCAATTTATTTGATGCTAACTTAATTACTCTGATCTCATCATTACACAAAACAAGAAAAGAGACAGGAGTCTTGTTCATGACTAGGTATGATACAATATTCGACTTGGAATAGGTTTGTTAGCCATTAAAGACTAATATTAGTGCTAGAGCATTTCCAACATTTTTTTCCTTAAAAAATATAAAACCAACAGCAGACCACAAACTTTCAGTCTTATGTAGAATAAACATGCTTCAAACATAGAAAAAAGTTAACAAAAAGGATGGACTAAGAAACTTCCTTAATCTCTAGACTCCACTAACAAGTGTGTACACCAATGTTGAAAAGATGGATGAAGAAGGAAAGACACCTTTCCAACCCTAATGAGAAAACATCAAGATGAGAAACAACCCACATCTGTACAATTGCGAAGCTTCTTGAGCTGTGGATTATACCTTTGCCACCATAAAATATATATTCCTCAACTATCAAATACCAATTGAGACAGGAAAAGACGAAAGGAAGGGGAATACAAGCAGTGGTCACTAAATACTATTGGAAGTGAAAACAATCTAACTTCACATTATTGGAGGGCATTGTATTCTATATTCTGTAAAAATAATGCAAAACATAATTTAGAGGATTCATGATCATCTGGTGTGAATCTACAATCATTTGTCAACTTGATCTAGACCAACCAGGGTTTTTTTTTTTTTTTTCCATGGAAAAGTCAAAATAAGAAAGAACTGTGGATTTGATGATTGTAACCATTTCATTACAAACACATTTGCAGACTGTTGTTTTGTACTTCTCTGGGCCATGTGGCCCGGTGACCAAGTGCTTGCCCAAGATGGCTTTGGCACTAACTCTTTCGAGGTAGCTCCGAGAACAAAATTCTTAATTAGCCAACAAAATATGTTACAAGCTCTCCTAGGGTCACAGATTAAGACATGAGATCGAGAAACTAACTCTTCGGCTTAAGTGGAATCAGGGCCAGTGGTATTATGGGCCGCATGATTCCTAACAACTATGACCATGATTTTAGAATCCAGTAAATTGGTCAAGGCCAAAACCTTCAGGCATTGAGCAATAGGTCAGTCTTACCTTAAAAATCTTGCTTATTTTTTCCCCTGATCTAGAGGACATGCACAAATGTCAAACACAGTAAGAAACTAAAATATTTACAACCTTTATTTTTAGTTGGTTTAAAGGAGTTTTAGATGTAAAAAAAATAAATCAAAAAATAAAGGTGGTAAGATTAATGGAGTTGTAATTAATTTATTTTATTCTGATCTAAACCCATATTGCTTATTTATCAGGTAATCAACAATATTATGATCATGTGTTTCAATAGTAGGGCAATCTAGATCCACCGCGGAATCGACCACTTACTACATGGTACTAGACTAGCATGGGAAGGAATATGTGCCTAAAACCAACACTGCTTCCCGTTGCAGGATTAGTGGAATAATCGTTGGACATCATTCCTTATTCTAGAGATAGAAAAGGATTGGTAACATAATATCACTATTCACTGAAAGGAACTCAATATCTCATGCACAACCAAAACACACACTTGCACTGTTGATCGAGAATCTACAGAATAGAATCATATGCACCCACCAATCTCTCTCTCTCTCTCTCTCTCTCTCTCTCAATGTATATATAAAGGATGCTGCATTCAATGAACAAATATCCCCTGTGACCACATCACTTGTTTCTTCCTCTACTAAGGCTTGAAACCCAGTCCTGTTTCTGGATTGGAGAAGATAAACGAGAGAGAAAGAGAGAGAGAGAGAATGATAGCATGGGAGGATGTCTACAAGGTGGTGGTAGCCATGACACCTTTGTATGTGGCACTGGGCCTAGGATATGGGTCAGTGAGGTGGTGGCATATATTCACACCCGAACAGTGTGGGGCGATCAACCGCCTTGTCTCCTTCTTCACCCTCCCTCTCTTCACCTTCGAGTTCACGGCCCACATCGACCCATTCGACATGAACTATCGATTCATCGCGGCTGATGCGATATCGAAGGTGATCATTGTGCTGGTGTTGGGTGCATGGGCCAAGTGCAGTAGTAGCAAAGGGAGCTATTGTTGGTCCATAACAAACTTCTCACTCTCAACCCTAACGAACACATTGGTTGTTGGGGTGCCCCTATTGAAAGCCATGTATGGGCCCCTTGGACAGGACCTCGTGGTCCAGGCCTCAGTGATCCAAGGCATCATTTGGTTGACCGTACTTTTATTCGTGCTTGAGGTCCGTCGGACGAGGAGTGATGTCTCCATTCGGGCCATCACCGGGGACTCCGATCAAGTGGCCGACAACTCGAACAAGGATGTCGAGGGCAATCAGACCGTGATCATCCCTAGTAGGCCATCCTTTTGGTCTGTGATGAAGATCGTGTGGCTAAAACTTGCCCTCAATCCCAACTCCTATGCTAGTATTGTAGGAGTTACTTGGGCTTTTATCTCAAACAGGTACGTTGATTAAGAAGTGAACTTGCCTCTTTTTTTTTTTTCCACTTAAAAAATACTGCGATATTATCACTATTTAAGAGCTTAATTTTAGAGTTTCCAAACGTCTCCTTACTATATAGAAAGGCATGGACTCAACCGGACCCAATTATGAATTAGGCCTAGAAAGTGACTAGGATTTTCCGATTCGACCATCAGATCGATTCCCGGGTAATACTGGGCCCATTCACATCCCTAGTGCAACAACTTGAATCATTTCGCTTCAATCAAGAGTTAAGACTAAGCAATATTAATAATATAAGAATTTATTATTGCTAATTATCATTTTGATATGATTGGATTTATAGGTGGCATTTTGCAATGCCCAGCATACTGGAAGGGTCAGTACTGGTCATGTCCAAGGCAGGAACAGGAATGGCCATGTTTAGTATGGGTGAGAACATATTCTTCCCTTTAACTAAATCATCAAGATCTTGTCCAAGGAAATATAACATTAATTCCTGTTTTTCTAACTATAATGCTTTGTTATTTGTAGGGTTGTTCATGGCAATGCAGGAGAAGCTGATAGCCTGTGGAATAAGCCTAACTGTGTTTGGAATGGTTTTGAGGTTCATCGCAGGCCCAGCTGCAATGGCGATTGGGTCCATCGCCATGGGCCTGCATGGGGATGTTCTTCGGATCGCAATTATTCAGGTACTAACATCCTTGATCTCATGTCCAGTGCATGCAATGCATGGGGGGCAGGATAGCACACTAGTAGCACTGAACAAAGCAAGCCGAGCCCAGTTATTAATTGGGTCATGGGCCCATGTGGGCTCAGCTAAGGAAACCGAAGCCCAGTTGCATACCATTCATTGAGGAGAAACTTAAATGTCTGGCCCACCTGAGTGCATGATACAGGGTACTGCGAATGGATGAGTCTGGATGTGGATTAGGCTTTGGGGCAAATTATCAGGTTGATCAGATTATATTAGCCATTGATTTTAGGGCTTCGAAGTTTGATGGTTCGACGTTAATAATACTGTTTAGTTTTTCAATCTGACGGTGAGAAATAATGAGGGCAGACATTTTAAAAGTACTGAAGCTTCTGTCACTGGTGGGATTGGGATGATGCTTCACCCAGAGTTTGGTAACATGTATAAGCTTAACCCAAACCCAACCTACTTATTAATTGGATCGAAAATATCAAACCCGAACTAAACCCAGAGGTTAAAAAGGTTGACCCAAAACTTTTAATTAACAGATTGGGTTGGCGGGTCAACTACATTTACTCAGGTCGAGTTTGGTGTCAGCTGGGTTGAGTTGAATAACTCTGCCAGTGCCAAGTCTTACCAATTTATTTACAGAGTCAGACTGAGGCAACTCAGTGACTTAAGTCCACTCAACTCGGCCGAGTCAGCAAAAGTCGGGTCGAGTTTGCAAACTGTGTAATGATGTATTGATGGAATGGTTTGTGTTAAGCTTAAGTGGTCTAAAATGGTCTGTTTGATGAAACTGCAGGCAGCATTGCCACAATCAATCACATCCTTCATCTATGCCAGAGAGTATGGACTGCATGCAGAAGTACTTAGCACCGCGTAAGTAGTAATTGTTTTACTTAAATAGACTCTAAAGCAGAGTTTTCTTTAAGACCCCGTTCTTTTACTAGAATTCCTGACAGGAATTCAAGCTGTTTGGGAATTCAGAATTCCTGTTAGGAATTTTGTGTTTCATTACCAGAAGTTTTGGGCATTTGAAATTTCAGGCATTTGAAATCTCAAAAAACTCAGCATTTGAAAAACCACTTTAACAAGGAAAATTTGGAAATCTCACTTGGCAAGGGAATTCCGGGAGAGGGACGACAGCATTCCGGGAGTTTAAGCAAGAATTCAGACCATGAATGAAACAACAAATTTAGAATTTCAGAATTTGGCAGCATTTCAAATACTAGCATTTGAAATTCCCAGACAACCACCAGACATGAATTCTATAAATTCTAGTAAAGAAACGGGGCCTAAAATTCCAAATCAGTGAAAATCAGTTAAAATCGCTCCAATGGTTAGGAAGTCGAGCAATTAGCTGGAGGTCCCCGCTTGGAACTGTTTGGGGCCTTACCAGGTACACAGTGCTGTGGGTGGTTGTGTATTTGGGACTTTACCAACGAACAATGATCAACCGTAATGAGGTCGACAAGTTCCTCGTCATAAAAAAAAAAAAAGATTGACTATTCCAAAACGTGATTTTTACTAATCTACCACAAAAGAACTCAGATAGAAGTGGTCCTAACATGATAAGATGGTGTGTGTCTTTGTTTTGCAGGGTGATCTTTGGAATGCTGGTTTCTTTGCCTGTGTTGATTGCATACTATTTGGTTCTAGGCTTGTTGAGCTAATGCTCTATTATATCTAGATTTCTAGGTATTTAGGCCAATTGCCATTGTTGGTCTCTGACTTCTAGTAGAAAACTAGGACTCGTCCAATTATATTATATAGTAAGGAAGAATTTTGAATTAATCAAAATCTTGTTATATTCCTTCATTTCCATCCTCAGTTGATATGTTTTGTGGTAAGTCAGGCCCAGATTGGATGATGACTAGCGTGGTGATGGGTTGGGTTGGGTTTGGTCAGGTCAGATCCCAGTAGGCCCTGACCTTTTGAAGGCAGAAGGTATGTGCCCAACCCAAACCCAAACCCAACCCACTAGTTGATCAAATTTGGACATGTGAGTGCAAATATACTAAAAAACCGGTTCGGGTTCGGGCCAGTGCAGCCCAATCCCCCACCCGTTTAATTACTGGGTTGAGAAAGTCGACTTGAACACTTGAAATTAATGGATTGAGAAGAGAAATTTTGCCAGTTCAGGTCAGAAATTGACACCCCTGCCCACATGGCAAAACCCCATCAATCTGATTATTTACATTGCTCATTAATGGACTTCAAATGCACAGTAGAAAAATGCAGTTTATTAATGGTTGGCAATCAACAGGGATAACTAGGGGAAAATGGGAGCTAAGATATTGATAACCAGATGGTCAGTCTATCTACAATGGGACCCACTAGCTCGATCATCGAGATCTGTCGCTATGTTTTATGCTCTTTTTTTCTCTCTTCTTCGGGTAGTAGCCAAGGGAGCTGGACCACGAGAGACCCAATAGACACGGTAGTGAAACCCAGCACACGCTCGGGACAAGACCATTTATATGCATAAGGAGAAGATCGCCTGCACATACTAGCGTTCAATCCAATGCCAATCGGGTCTCTGAAAAGGGTCCAGCCAACTTGGCTTGTAATCACAGTGAATGGAATCATGTCTGAAGGCATGATTCATCTCCCAATCACAGTGCAATCAATCCTGGCCATCCATCCACTGAACCCTATCTAAAATTGCTCATTGTCAAAAGGATGAATAATAGATTAGCATTCCCAACTATTCAAGTAGTCACCACCACAGAAAGACTGACTTCAAATCATTACAGTTTGTCACATTACCCTCCAAAGCCCTCATGAACCTCATGGCAAGGCCAGCCCGGGCCCAGCCTATGTCCAGCACAATTTGGATCAGATTTAGCCCACGGGTGTCGGTTATCATGCCAGGCCTGGCTAAATATTTGGGCCGGTCTAGGATAAAAGTGATAAAAGGCCTGAAGCCCAAACCATCTTGGCCCGAACAAGTGGTGCATATAGTTTAGTGATTGATTTACCCAAACAAGTGATAAAATCATAAAAAGCCAGAACAAGTGATATATCAATGCCCTTTGAAGAAATAAAAAATATTTTAAGAAAAAAAAAAACTTCTTTCATGTTTAACGGGCGCTTCACGTGCTTGCTTTTTGGAAAAGAGACAAAAGCTCTTAAAGCTAACTAAATTGAGTTATTTTAGGATAAAGTTGTGATGAGATTACGATCTATCTCCGTATGATTAAGTTTTCTAGTGTGAGTAGATATCTTTAAATTATAAATAGTTACTAGCACAATAACCCATGCCAAGCACATCATTGACCCACACGGCTAGGGTTCGTGCTCCATTCAACTACTTTTAATAATGTTTTGACCATAAGTACTGTGTGGTGTAGTGGTTAGGTTAGTTATTTTAAATATATACTAGCAACAAACACCCGCGTTGAACCCGGGCCAAAACAAAGATACAGTAAATTATTATAATTATTAAAACTATAAAAGAAGAATCCACTATTACTATTTTAAAGAATTTTTAAAAGAAAATAAAGTTGAAAAAGATTTTAAGATTTTATGGTAAAAGGAAGAAGTTATCGTGAAAAATAATAATGAGAATCTTGTAATATCGCATCTATAAAATCTTTGTAAATTGAAAAAATGTATGGGTTGAAAGTCCTTACTAAAAAAGAGAAAACTCTAGATGGAAACACAAAGAAAAAATGATACCATTCAAAGAAGGAAAAAAATGAGAAAAGGAAAAACAAATGCGTCCATTTTCCTATTAATACCCGGCTGGGGCTCAGTTTATTAGTTACATCGTGTGCAGTGTGAGTGTGGCTAAGATGAATACCACACCATTGCCCCAAAACACTACCCACTCATTTTAAGCCTACTTACCATTAGAACACATCTGCTTGAATCTGCAAATCAAATCCACATCCAACCAAACACTTAGGTAGCATTTGATTCGCTGGAATGAAGGTCGGAATGGAATGGTCATTCCAACGGAATGATCATTACAGCGTTTGGTTCGCCAAAAAGTGGCGGAATGACCATTACCTCCGGAATTACATTCCTTTATGTAAGGGAATCACCATTCCTTTGAGGATGGAAAGGAATGGCCATTCCATTCCTTCATAACTTTTTGTTGAGACCAAAATACCCTTGTTTGACATTAACCCTAAAAATCACTCGTCTCGATCAGTTGCTTCTGGAGTTGGTGCAGAGACGATTACAGATGATAAATATATGCCCAATTGAGGTTGTCTAAGCTCTGCCATGGCTTGTTGCGATCCATCATATGGACCATTGAGTTGGCTGCTCTGTCCTATCCAACTAAATAAGTACTAGTCACTAGTATTTAGTAAGATTGAGTACTTCAGCAGGTGTCGGTTCAGGATTGAGGACTGTCCTGATTAATTTGCAGACCTGCTCATTCTGTTGCAGCCATGGATTGGACATGATTTCTTGTGTACAACATTAAGTCAAAACCAAACAAGTGAAGTTTTGCATGGTATTGATGATAGTGGTTTCTACCACCTGAGTTGGAGAACTGCTTGTGTTCTCTTCTAGGCATTGCTGTAGAATGAAAATGTTTGTTTTATATTCCATGTACACTTTGATTGCATATAATCTGCATTCATTTCTTTTTGAGGTCTCCATTTTCTTGCCTGGTTCAGGTCTTTTAAGAAATGATGCAAATATTGTTATGGGAGATATATCAGCCATAGATGAAGTTGAGTTAGTTTCAAAAATTGTGTTTGTATTGGGATATTTTCGGAAAATTTTGTAAAAATAATGTTATATTAAATGCTAGGTTTTGAGGGCAAGGTGTTGCGCTATTTGTTGTTGCTAGGTGAGGCAGACTCGATGGTGATGTTGGATGATTGGAATATCCATTTGCCTAGCAGTCAGTGTTGTCATGGATTGCCTGCAGTAAAAAATAAAGAATTCATGGATGGGATGATTCTGGCCATTTGATCGAATAGATTTCTTGACATTTAAAATGGGTATTAAATTATATTGTTTTATAATGCCAATTTGAATCATTATAGTACATGGTCAGGGCCATCCAGTTTAGATTTTAAAACACCTGGTTTATTGTACGCGGAACACCCATGGTAATTGTCAATCAGATTGACAATTCTGATCATCTACATGAAGCTGATTAATTACACCGTCTACACTACTCCAACTATGTTTCGATCCAACGGTAGATCTTGCCTTTGCTAAATGTGGGCCATATAGTGAAGATCCCTTTATCGTCATAATTCATACCTGATATGAATTGGAGTTTCCTCGGTGTAGCAAATAAAATAGTAGGATACAAAAATCATCCACTACAAATAATGTAATATGACAGGAGAATCTAACAAGGGTATTTTGGTCAATCTAATGTAAATTTGATGGCATCATTCTAGCGTACCAAACGCAGGAATAGGAATCAGAATTCTATTACGTGGTTGATTCCTCAGCGCACCAAACGCTGGAATGGAAATGACTATTCCTGCCTCATTCCATTCTAGGCTCATTCCGGTCTCCATTCCATTCCCGCCTACAACCATTCCAGCGAACCAAACGCTACCTTAAGAGAGAGACGTGTAGAATCCTCTTATTCTACATAAATGTCCTATAATGATTTAATATATAAAAATAAACAGATCCAAGGAAAAAAGGTCCCTCGCATGGGGTCTATACCCGATGCAAGATAATGATAGAGAGAGCAATTTAATTTCTTTCATCAATGTTGAGGCTCTGGATTTTACATGAATATTGAAGCATCAATACTAACCTCATTGCAAGCATGTGAAATAAGTTTTATAATTTAGAAATCCAAATAATTAACGGCATGTTGTAGGAGTTTTAATGGGCCATTTTTCTTGACTGGCCCAATTCTACTATCAATAGGGATTAAACGGCCTGAGTTCAGGTGTATATCAGGTCCTAGATACTAAGTTCGAGCCTACATACTCAAAAAATATGGGAGGGTTGAAACTGCCCCTTAAAGGCCGGGGTCAAACTAAGGTTTGAGTTTGGGTGCACATAGGATCATCCCAACTTAAACCACACGATAAAAAAGTACTTAAAATATATGACAACTTGTTGAAGGCCTCAGTTTAACAAAGGCTCAAGTCCATTTAACATTTGAGTCAGGTTGATAAGTTCTATGAGGTGGTTCCATTAAGATGGTGCATGGTTAGATTTATTAAATTCCCTAAAACTTTTGTGAGGTAACACATAAGTGAAAGAGATTGATATTTTTGAAACATAAGATCTACATAGTGGGCCCCTTTAGAAGGGTCTTTTGTGTTATTTTTGCAAGATTAACTTTAACTTTAAGGGATATTGATTGGAGACTTTAAGAGATAGAAGATATGGATTTATACTTTTAGAGAAAAAATAATGGAATGTGAAGACATAACTCCTTAAATTACTCTAAGTTTTTTATGTATATTTATTTAAAAAGAGAACTCCTTCGATGCTGACGTGGCACCCTCCACAGCCCACCTCTCGTTGAAATTGAATTCAAAACCTAATATATTATAATTGGCTAATTTTAAAGAAATAATCTAAGAGACTTAGAGTTCAAATCGTCCTCTCAAGATGCAGTCTCTAATTCCCCCTTGGTATAAGAGCTTAAGTTGATCTCAGTTTAGGGTTACATTCAGATTTTAGGTTTCCACAAACATCCAAAAAACTTTGCTAGACAGTCTAATAAAAGCATTCCCACATCTAATTGGATCAGTTTTAAGCCAGATGGATCCAAAAACATCTATTTAAATCAATTTTAAGTCAAATATACACAAAACTTCAGAGAAAGAGAGAGAGAGAGAGAGAGCAACTACAAATGATATGAGGCCCTGTAAAACTATAACTGTTCCATACTATTGAAAAAAAAATCACAAAGGAAAAGAAACAGTTACAAAAGCAATCAAACAAATCAGATTAAATGTTCCTCTTGAAAATAATCAGTTGCATCAGGCTCCAAGTCACCCTTGCCCCCTTTCACTAATTTGTTATTACATAATTACAAATACAAATACAAAAAAAAAAAAGGAAAAGAAAAAAAAAAAACTACAGAAGCTGCATTCTGTTGCAAGGGAAAGATCAAAAGAAGCTATGAGGCTGATGTACAAGCTTACAAAGCATCCCTGGGCTTAACCCATAAATATCACAAGTTCTGTATGTGCTCCTGTACACTTCAGATCCAGCAGGCGCTCCCCAAATTCATTTATGTCCAAAGGAAGCTTGAAGTATATCATGACAACTTGTTTGTTATCATGCTTGTATGAAGTTCAGAGCAGCCAATAAATAAATACTAACGGCTTCTGCTTCTGGAATGCGGATATGGATCTGTCCAACAGTCATCATGTTCTTCCACTGCTGCTTGCCATCTCTTCTCGAAGATATCCATTTCTCTAGAGGACTGTAGCCGCACCTGCATATGAGCATTTTTTGTGAAATGACAATAACCACTGAAACACCGACTCAATTCCCAACTCTTTAGACTCTAATAAGCCATAATTGCACAAGGTCAATGGTTAACCAAAAACACCGATGGCTTATATGAGCCATGGTTGATAAGATAGAAGCATAATCCAATTAGTAGAATGTCGAGTTACTTACTGCTGCTCTACCAGAAGCATCATCTGAACCCTGCAAGTTTTACAACAATCCAATAAGTTCCATTGGTGAAGAGGGAATGCAAAATAGGGCATGCAAGATTTGTAAGCATACAGGTATTCCAAACTAGCAATCAGCAATGAGAAACCATTTCTCCGTACATAATAATCAAGACAGAAACAACCAACTATATTGATATCCATGTTCATGTTGGTTGACAACTGGCAAGCCTGTTTTGTATAGTCAGTTGCAGCCTAACACTTGACCCATTAACTCATCCTTTCAAACGTAATAATAATAATAATACGTTGGATTTGGCTACATGAACTCTGTTTCTCCATTCCCATCTATCCTTGGCAAAATCCTTGGATATGTTCTAGTGCGAAATTAACTCAACGTGCGAACTTTCTGTGGGTCCCATATGGGGATGGATGGGACCAGGGTATGGAAAGATCCAAGTGCGACCACCCCAAGTAACAAGTTTGACTCCAACGCCATGCCTCTAGCCCCTTGATCCGTGGCTCACAAGTTTAATGCCTCCATATTCAAAAAAATGTTGACCCTCCATCCTCCATTCGCATGGGTGCCCAAACCCCCAATCAGTGACTATCAGGGGTCCCTGTTTATTGCACAGTTTGGATTGGGTGATAGGTGGGGCCCCACCACTAGTTCGCAAAGTTAGTTCTCACTTGAATATATATATATATATATATATATATATTTGAGGACCAAGGAGTGATCCCTGGGCATATTTTTGACACTGTAAGGGCCAAGACCATTCGACCATGAGTGTGTTGGCATTAGCAGCAGCCAACAACAACAACAACAATATTAATAAACTACTACCCCAAGGGAAGAACCACAACCTAGGTAGCCTTTTCTACAAATGGATGTGGCACTTTCCTGACACCATGGAAGAGTTGTAGATAGAGTGGTCATTATGTCAATTTCTTCAAAATCGTTAAAATGAGGTTGTGTCATGACAATGTATGGCTCTCTAATGTGGCTCCACAATAGACATGTAACTGATGCATATAGGCATATGATACATCAAGCCAGGCAGTGGATTACCCCATGTAGGGAAGATGATTATAAAAGCAAAAAAAAAAAAAGAAGCAGGATCATTAGCTAATGAAAGGAACAAATCCAAACCTGCCGGCCTGTACACTTGATAATGATTTGGAGTCTGGACTAGACCTAGCGACCTATTAGCTCAGTACTAGGGCTAAAAAGATCAAAATTGGTCAGGTTAAGTTAAATGAGTCCAGTCAAGCAGTTAAGCTTAGTCTACAATATGTCTTGGTAAATCATATGGCCTGAAAACACAAGCCTAGAGTAGACACACTCTTTGGAGTCAAAGCATCAAACACATTCTGAATACAACCCTAAGTTCGGCCGAGGCTGGCTTGATAAAGTTCCAATCCTGACTCCTTTCTCTTTTTTTTCCCTTTTGATATTTTTTTTTTTTTATGCCAGTAACCACTCAAATTCATGCACCCACACACAGTACTTAAGTCCTTAACTAACAAAGCAACAACTAAGGATTGATTCCTCGTTATCCCTCTGAAAAGGTAGATGCCTTGCCACTGATATAATCCCAACTCAAACACCCATAGAACTTGCGACTAGAATTCTTACCTTTCTTTCGTCGGATCCTCCAAGTGTAGGGAGGCCATGATGAACTATGTATTCGCTATCAACTACCCCAACATTTTTTGTGCGATCACCCTGTCAAAAAATAGAAATTAGAATTAGATAATAACTCTAACGTTTAAGAGATTACCGAGACTATGAGATTGTCGGAAATGAAAAGTTGCCTGTGCACAATAGCCGAGTTTCTTGTCCAGGCCCCAAGCATGGATCAAGTCATTCTGCAGAAGGAAGAAAAAGGAATTAACAATATTACCAAACCTTCCAGGGTAATGCAGGAGTTCATCATGATAACAATCAAAATCAAGCGAATTTATAAGATAGAGATGGTTATATGCACTGTTGTGCCATTAAGAAAGGAGCACAGAGAATGGGAATTGCCCTAGTTAGAAGATAGAAGCAGAAGTGTAGATAAACCACTAAAGGTGGTCTCCGATTCCCACACTGCTCAAGAACTCGTGGTAGAGCAAATAGCGTTACATTCACCAAAATTTCAAACTCATAGCTATGGTGAACATAAAAAAAAAATCCATCATGAAGAGAATCTTAGAAACGCCCTATCTTTTTTATAGAAAGAGTAGAAGTAGCACACCTGGATCATATACCATGCACAACGCCAAGCTGCTCTTGAGAACACAGGAGCCATCATTTCTACCCATCTGCATCAGACCTGAATTAGTGCTATGCCAAAAAACAGTCCACATTCCTATTTAAAGATACTTTCACAACACGATATAAAGAACATTTTTCATATGCTCTAATCATAAAAAAAAAAAAGAATTTATGAAAAGTGCAAAAAAGAAACCAGCTTCATATAATTAAGGGAAAATCAGGTGGTTAACCAACACTGCTTCTACAACAAAATTCACAGCCATGTCCAACTAATTAAGTAATTTATTTTATACACAAGGACTCTGGGCTTATTCTTTACCTTTTTCCTTTGCTGTTTTACCTATGATGGAAGAGATGTTAGGATATGGTCTCGCTCCACGGATGGTAGCTCCTCCATTGCCACTTGTTTTGAGGCTTTCAATAGCGACGATTCAGGCGTTTCTAGTATTGCCCAGCTATGGAAATTCAAAGCACCCCACAAGGGTCCTTGCCTTCTCCTGGATAACCGTACTGGGAGGTACTTTAACCATAGATAATCTTCTTTGTCGAAAATTGTGCCTTGTAAATGCTTGTCCCATGTGCCTGGCTGATGAGGAAACAGTGGATCATCTTTTTCTAAAATGTAGGGTGGCATAGCTCCTTTGGAATTCTGTTTTTGGAGGGTTTGATGTAAGCGGGGTTCTTCCCTCTACTCTATCTCATCTCTTCGAATCGTGGAAATTGGGATTTGAGTCTTTTCAAGGTCGGATAACGTAAAAATCTTCGTTTGTGGCTACGTTATGGGTGATCTAGAAGGAGAGGAACAATCGATGCTTTCAAGATAAAACAACCAACGAGACACTCCTTACGGATGAGATAAAATATCTGGTAGCTTCCTAGGTCTCTCCTCTTCCTCAAAGGAATTGGAAAGAAGTGTCAGGCTCCTCTCCGGCAATCAACAATGTTAGTCAAAGATGGGCTCCCCGCCAAAAAACTTTTTCAAACTAAACTTCGATGGAAGTGCCCGAGGAAACCCTAGTATGGCTGGGGTGGGAGGCATCATTCAGAATGATGTAGGCAACCCCATTCTCTCGTTCTCAGGGCCTGCCGGTATCAACTCTTCAAATGTCACAAAACTTCTGGCCATTACGATAGGGTTTAGAGAGGCAAGGAGATTGAATATTCAGAAATTGATTGTTGAAGGGGACTCCTTCTGTGCAATCCAGTGGGCTTTGGGAGTTACAAAAGTGCCTTGGAAGGTGGCTGGTGTGTTTGGGGAGATTCTTGATCTAGTGAAAGGCATCCAAATCTCCTTCTCTCATGTTAATCGAAGTGCTAATTTAGAAGCAGATCGTCTAGCAAAAGAGGGGGTTTCTCGCCTTGATTTGAACGTTATTTTGTATCCCTTGTAAATTTGTCTTTCCCTTTTGGGGTTTTTTGTGGGTGGGGTTTGGAGTCCATATTTTGGTCTGGACCTGGCTTTTCAGCTTTCTTTTGTTTAGCTTCTTCCTTGTTTTTCCTTGGGCTGGGATTATGGTCCTCCTTTTTTTGGGGACTTGGCTTCTTGCCCTTTTTGCTACAGTATACCTCTCTTATACTGTATAGTTTTATTTTATAAATACAGTCACTTTTTCAAAAGTAGAAAAAATCAAGCACTTTTAACCCCATACACCTTGTGGCATTGTGTGTCGCCGTGTGGGCATGAAGTGTGGCTCCTCATGCTACACATGTCATCCACTTGCGATCTCCCATATCTTGAAGACTTAGGAACTTGGATAAGATCAAACTTATGTAAACCATGGCATTAAGAGCTCATTTTGAGTCAAATGAGAAGAATCTTGGCATGGTCAAATTATACAAGGAGACTCCAAATCTCTATAAATCCCTAAAGTAAACCATATTGAGGAGTTTAGGAGAGTGACCTTGATTATAGCTTGTCTCGATCACATGATATCACCGGTTTACATATGTTGCGACCCATCCAGACCAGCAATAGAATCAAAACTCAGTACGCATCCATTCCTCATGATCAAGCTGATTTTTCAATTCTACTTTTCCACATACAAGAAACTGCAGTCATTCGAACCGAGTGATTGTGGGCAACTAGATCATCCTCTCTCTAGGCCATTAACACTATGCCAAGGTTGCACAAACCAAACCAAACCAAACCAAGCCTTTTTCCACTAAGTGGGGTCGGCTATATGGATTTGATGATGCCAATCAAATCTGTTTAGGGCCATGTCCTCCGTTAGATCCATATAGATAAGATCATGTTTAATAGTTTCTTTCCAACTTCTCTTGGGTCTCCCTCTCCCTCTCCTACTCCTGACAATCTCCATGTTTTCACACCCTTTAACAGGTGCATCCGTTGGATGCCTTCTAACATGGCCGAACCATCTCAGTCCATTTTCTCTTATTTTATCTCCAATCGGTACTATTCCTACTTTGCCTCTAATCTCCTCATTCCTAATCCTATCTCTCCTTGTGATCCCGCACATCCATCTTAGCATTCTCATCTCCGCTACTTTCATCTTCTTAACATGATTATGCTTTACTGCCCAACACTCTGATCCATATAACAACGCTGGGCGTACCGTCACCTTATAATACTTTCGTTTAACCTTGAGGAGGACTTTCCGATCACACAAGACACCCGAAGCACTCCTCCATTTGGTCCATCCGGCCTGAATCCTGTGACTTACATCAATATCAATCCCTCCATCCTGTTGCACCATAGATCCAAGGTATCTAAAACTTTCTTTCTCTACAATCTTTTGTGTGCCCAAACTTACTTCTATGTTATCAGGTTTCCTACTTTAACTAAACTTGCATTCCATATATTCCGTCTTGCATCGACTTAGCCTAAACTCTTTAGTCTCTAACGTTTTCCGCCACAATTCTATGTTACCAAGGTTGCACAATTATAATATATTAAGCTGGAAGGTTTTGGGTTTAATTTTGACAGGCAATTATGCTTTTTTTCAAATGTTCTACATGTTCTTTCCACTATTTATCACATGCAACTACCCACTTATAACTGTCTCATCAAACCACTCACATCTACTATCCATTTTTTAAAATTTCAGATTTTCCTTTATATAAAAATTCTCTTCTACCCCATCTTTTCCATTCTCTTTTTGCCTGAATTTTTCTATTTTCATTTTATGCAATTTGCTCTATGAAAAAGAGGTACTTTCATAACCTTTTTAATGTATGATTATTTATTTTGCAATGTAGGGAGATACAGTGCTAAGCACGGGTTACTGTGCTAGTCCTCCATTAGCTATGTGTTGGAGAGGTTTGTGATGTGCTTATCCTTCCTCACTTTAAAGAACTAAGTCCATGTTTGCATTGAATATAGCTTTAGCTCTTAAACCATTGGATTATCAAATATACAGGAGACAGAGCTAGGCTTAAGCTAAGATGGGCTCATGGGCCTAGGTATAGGGCCCTGGTCAAATGAACCATATATCGGTTGTAAATTAAAGATAGACCAATGTAACAGTAGTTGTCCCTAATGAAAAGTGTAATCTCTTTTGATTAGTTACCTGACCTACCCTTTTGTATCTTAAGCAATTATAAATATACAGTGAGTGAAAGTGTGAAACCAAAGGACAGAGAATCTTTACAAATTTTCCCCATTTTTCTTCCACTTTTATTTTTCCATGGATCCTAACCAGTGCCTTGGTGGACTGGCCTTAAACTGGCCTGTCATGTCACCATCAACACCTACGACAGATGTCACAGTCATATCAGACTTTGCAACAAACTTCACCCCAGCACCTGGAATCACCATTGCACTGCCCATCACATCCCCACAACCGTCTCCTCTGCATGACGTCATTAGCCGATGTAATCAACTAAGCCAGTCAAGCAAATCAAAGCAGGTTGGGCTGACCCATTTTTAGGCCTGTTCAAAGCACACTCACTATTCTGAGTTTTTTTTTTTTTTTTTTTCGTTTTGGATTCGACCAGACTCCTATTTGTGATCCATTTTAACCAGTGTGCTCGTGTCAACAAGACCTGAGCAATAGAAACATCATCACTAATCCAATAAATCAAGGATATTAGAAGAATATGGTGAGAGGAACCTAACCCTTTTCCTTTGATTGTATTTTCTTTGAATGTCTTCCCAATGATACCTTAAATTTCCCCTTCTAGCAACAGTTGCTACTTATGATCTAAAGTTGCACTACATGGATAAGAAAACAAAATCCATGAATAGATGAGGAATCCACACGGAACCACCTGGTGGGTTTATTTTAAGGGGTATATAGGCTCATAAAATGATAAAATCCTTGTAGAGACTTATTGGAGGAACTAATTTACAAGTAGTTATCTCCAAGGACGAGTGTGGCTCCACACTCCACATATGGGCCCACTTGCAATCTCCCTTATCAAATCTGGATGAGATACTATTGTGTAAGATGTGGCATTAAGAGCCCCACTCCTAGTTGAATGAGAATCCATCAATGTGGTCAGATTAAACAAAGAGACTCTAAATCTCTTAAATACGAATAAAACCCCTATATTAAATCATAACAAGGAGTTTAAGGGGGAGAATCTATATCATAGCCATCTGAATTGCATACCCTCGCCGGTTTGTATCCACGGCAAACCCATTCAGACTATCATCGTGTACATATGGAATCAAGACTACTCATTAGTCTCTTGTGGACAAATCAAATGCAATGAATCATACAGTCCTAGACACAAATGGAAAGAATTTTAATAAATACACATTAAGGTCATTCAACAAGTGCACTTTTTGGCCAAAATGATCACAGGTTCATGTCCCATACTGTCATACATGTGTGCTACATCTACATGTCTGGTGAGTGAGTAATAGTTGACTGGCATCTACTTTTTAAAAGCAAAATCCTTTCCCACACAATAAAGGATTTTGGATTTTTTTTTTTTTTACCTAACTTTAGCTTCATTGAAAAGAGAAAAGAGAGGTAGCTAGCTGTCTATGTCATGAAAATAAGTAGCAGATTGTTGTAATGAGATTATCCAACATTATAGGATTCCATCCTTTTAAGGGGAAAAAATCGATATCAACCATTAAAAAAAGAAAATATTACTATCTTTGAAATTGCAAGTTTGGTGCGAGATAAAAGTGTGAACATGACAAAGTACAACCTAGAAAGACAAGCAAGACCTCTTCTGGAAAACAAGATAGTAAGACCAAATTACATCAAGTAGACAAATACATGGAAAATAAGCAGTCAGAATTGATGCCACAGCAAATCAAGAGAGTGGAAGTGATAAAGAAAAGCCACATGCAACCAACCCTAGCTGTACAATGAATAATTGATCTTACCCAGTGCAAGGAGGCTCTGTACTGTTTGCATAACACTTCCCTGGCTTGAACATTCTCCTGTCCATGCAACAGATCAGTAACTTGAGATATTGACAACTTATGATGTTTGATTAAGGTTAACTTAAGTAACTGAAACACAACGGTGGAAAAACGTCGTCTTCCCAAAAATATAAGCAATGTTTCAAGTTCTCAGTTTTCAGTGGAAAAAGGTCAAGAGCGAAAGCCTGCTTGACGGGGTTCCAACAGTTCATGCTACCCCAAATGAGGGGCGGACTCCTCATCAATGCCCCCTTAATTCAAGTAGGACAGGTAGCCAGCTACAGGCCTACAGCTGCAGTAGTGGATGTGGGAACAGAAGTAATATGGTTGTGGTCATAAAAGAAGAATAACCTGTGCACTACTCCTTTCCCACGGACGGTAATTCCGTGATGCACTGGCAAGTTAGTTGGATCCAATGCTGGCTGTGAGATCTCCAAACCTTCCTTTTTGACGATGGATAAATAACTGCAAGCGTTTAAAATAAATCGACAGGTCAAACTTCAAATGACTCGGCATAACAATATATGAACTTTCTGAATTTTACTATAAGAGTCGTTTACAAATTGGACACATGTTAGCGTTGGGCACTGAACCAAATAAATTGACACGGAATTTTGGACATCCCAACATGCCTCTTCATATGAGACACATCAAGATTCAAAATAGAGAATCTATAAGTTACTCCCACTGGGCAGTCCGAACCATTCCACTTGAACGACACCTTATCAGGAAAGTAAATGGAGGGTTCAGAAAAATTAATTGGCTTCACATATGCAAAGGAGTAATTCCATAACAGAAGGCATAAACTAACCTCAGCATGTTACGAAATTCACATGGTATCACTATTCATAAGAAAGTGGGTTTTTTTATCAATTGCAGGAAATGGGTGGCTGCTGATTGATACAATATAGAATCAGTTGATTGATAGCAAACTTTATAATCTTCTAGTATTCGAGGAACCAAGAAATGCTACCCTTGCTTGTTTTTCAGACTCGTCAATTCTTGCTCTCCAAGTTGTTTGATCCAAATCACTCACCTTAGTGGACCCCACAGTAAATAGTAATCAGAAGGTCCAAACAGCTAGAAGTTTTTCTTTCATACCACACATGTAAAAGTTTAGCACACTGACCGTCTTTTATCAACATGCTACTGTATGAAACTACTACAAATAAAGGTCTCAAGCAAGTGTATATTTTACAAAAGCTGACACATTTGCAGCTACTGCAGTGGTCTATATTTAAAGTGGAGAGGAGCATACAATCACTAACAAGGGCGAACAACAAAGGAGAAGATTCACATTTCTCTATTTCCTCTCTCTTGGTTTGAGGCAGATGTTAACATTGTTCTTGGTTCTTGATTAATTTTGAAGTTATACCAAGAACAATTCCATATTGATGAAGATAAATTTATATCTATATATCCATATATCATATGTGTATGTATGTATGTATGTATGTATATATATAGTAGAAAACCACGACATACTTCCCATTGACTACTAATGCATTGAAAATATTACTTAGTTCAAGTGAATTCTCGTTATCAAGAAGCAAAATGGACATTAACAATAGCAATAATATTAAAATAAAATAAAAATTTGGCATTACAGTTTTGAATGATGTAAAGATATAAGAATTCGAGAGGACATCAAGCATGTGCTTAACAATTGCTTGCAATTCATGGAACTCCTTTACGTTCGAGTTGATAAAAGAAACAACAAATAAATTGATAAAGAAAAGCAATATATAGAAAATGACTCAGGTTGCAGACTTTACATACCGTCCTGGATGAAAATTTTCGACGCCAAGATCCTCGTCCCAAATGAAGATGTATTCATATTCAGCAACTATATCAGGATGTAAGAAGCGCTTGGAAAACCACCTATCATCATCATAAGTCATATATATGTAGATAAATAACGGCACAACCAATGTTTCAAGACAAATTTGTTTTTACCATTTAGTTTGATTCATCGCAGAAACATGCAAGGCACTAGCACTCCATGGTAGATCTCTCCATTCATCAACAACGCCATCATAATGGAAAAGCATTACAGTGAAATCACGAGAAGGAAACTGCATTGCAGCAAACTGAAAATTAGATGAAATTCTACTGCAGTTACAGATCCAGTGTCACTTCTCATTCAAATAAACATGATTCAATTTCCATGTGCATGGCACATGTATGAGATCTCGCATACCTTGGATGGGCCTGGGGCCAAAATAGTTAACCTGATTGCAAACCCCAACATTGTTGTTTGTTAATATCCTAGGTTTTGTGTCCTAAATTCTCTGATTTGTATCAAATCCTAGGGAAAAAGATTTGTATCCATACAACAAAATCCTATTTGCAAGTAAATATCTGGATTCATGTGTGATCTTATGATGTGATACTTGAATCATCAATCCAGGCAATGTGGTTGGGAGGGGATAGCCACCATGGAATGGCTAATATTAATATATTAGTAATTAATTACTTTCTTCTTTTTCTGTTTCTTAACTTTTTATTTTTATGATGTTATCTAGTGATTAAAGAAACCTCTAATGTGGGATTTTAGAGAGGTTCTATAGATGAGTGAGGAACATGCATGTGACTGGAGCATTCTGAACATCTGTATGAGTATCATCTTACCAATTTTTTTTTTTCTTTTTAGTTTTTTTCTCTAGGATCTTTTTTCATGAGTCACTTGTTTAACTTCAAGAGACACATCCAAATCATGAAATTTTATTTTAGTTTCTACTTAAAGATAACACAGAAAAATGCAATACGTTATTTTTCATAGTAAAAGGGATATTTTAAACAAATGCAATTATTCACACATCATTTATGATATATTAATGTACAATGATAATTGATTGTATCATAATCTTATTTTTTTCTGAATGGAAATTGAATTTTATTAAAAGCGAAGAAGCATAAAAGACATACTGAGAAACCACAAAAGAAAAAAGAAAAAAAAAAAAAAAACCCAACCTCCCAACTCCCTCTCTGGGTAGAGAATCAGCCGACTCATTGGCTGACCTCTTCACATGTGAGAAAGAAACATAGAAGGCTAAGACTAAAACCTCCTCAACAACATCCACCAACCTCCTAGAAGGCTTCGTACTTGGAAGAACACGAAGCTCAGTGGATAGCACCAAAGAGGAATGAATGGAATATGAAAAACTATTTTTCTTAATTTTTTTTAATCTTTATATCTTCTATAAAAAATGTATGGTTCACAATACAATTCATGATTCAATTCAATTCAACCCCTTAAATGATTTTCAAGACAATTTTTATTTCCAAAATGATGGTCCCAAGCATCACTGGGATGGTATTTGAGAAATAAACAGGTGTCAGAAGTCCTACTGAATGCCAATTTTGTCAATGAAAAAGAATCTTCAGATGAAGGGTTAGAATTGCATTCAATGTTCTTGAGCTGTACTTTTGAACTATGGCCCATCCACTGTAAGGCCTTCCAAATGATATGGTTGAGATATCATGAATGCATGGCACTCGTAAAGAAATAGCAAATGATTAGCGAGTATGGGAAAAATAATGAAAAGAATAATTCGAGTTTTATTTCTGGACCCAATCTGATTTAAACAGGAGCACCATGATTTTAGCACATACCTTTCTAACAATTTTGTCCACAATTTCTTTTTGCTTTATTCCAACTGCAAGGGCCAATAAGCTCTTTGAATCTTTTACCTCCTTCTGGTTCCAAAAGATTACAAAAGGTGTAAGGACAATATTCAGGAAAATAACAGGTTATTAGCAGCACCAGGAATATAAGCATGATGATCTGCAAAAATCAAGACAGTTGTGCCTTCAAGATCTCTTATAATGATCAGGGTAATTATGATCACCAAGACCCAAAAGGCAAGCATGGTAATTTGCATTAGCCAAGGGAATTGTACTTTTGAGTCCCTGAATCACGATCAGGGTAAGTAAACTCCATCAATAGGTACAAGCATGTCATACTGAAATGGTTAAACCATATATTTTGTTTGTACCATCAGTGGAGTTTCATGTTTAATTATATGGTCATGTCATGACTTTTGCAGCTAAATTATGTTAGTACCCATCTTAGATAATAAGCACCGTTAAAACACGATCAAGTTTCATGGTTTCAAATCTTTCAGGTAATACAAGTCACTGCTCTCAGGTTTAATATTGCTGCACCACAAAATGCTTATAGTTTTACTTCATTAACTCCAATCAGAATGACTCCACATAACCATGGAAGAGGGATTTATAGAATATTGTTCTGCAATCTATGAAGATTCTCTTCCCCTCGCAAGCCGTATGTGTAATACCAACTGATTATCCAAACTCTCGCTGTGATGGAAACCAGTCACACTGTCAACGAAGGATGTCTAAAGCATCTGCCAATTTCAAATATATGTACTACGAACTCTTTTATTTCTGCTCTGGATTTAACTTATTCATCATCTATTGCCCATGCTATGCCACCAAGTGACTCGAGATTAGGGTCTCCAACCAAGATATTTAGCATATCTTTTATGGTGGTGAGATCAAAACATAAGACCCTCATTTACAGTGAAGGGAGGGGTGCATCAGTGTAGATTGCTGTGGTGTCGGACACTATAATTCCTCATAATGCACATGGTCAAACCATGGCCTAATGTCATTGGTGAGAATAAAAGTTGGACTGCCACTTCTGCTAATGGATGTTCGATCACCCCGACAAGTAGATGGTTGCATACATAATGAAGCTTGAACATTGCACCCCTTGTCCATCTTTAGAGAAAATCGTATAAAGTTCCCAGAAATTACAGCCAATTGTGAATGATCACGATGGCCGGGAACGAACCTGATCTACATCCTACTGTATAAAAGTTTCCTTCCATCACTCAACAAAATTTCTTTCCTTTTGACTTACCTTTTCCTTTCGGATCCCCACAACGGCTGCATTTCCAAGTCAGAAGAAGTGATGACGATGCCTTTTGGTAATGCTTCACTGCCATAAGGCCTGCACTGATCCTAAAACATAAGGAAAGATGGAGATCATAACAAGTTCATGGTAAAGTTTAGAGAGAAAAGAACCTAATACGACTCAAAGGTCCAAAAAAAAAAAAAAAAAATTCTAAATCATTTTGTATACAGACCTTGCATCTACCAGATGGTGTGTCCTGAACGGGAATAGAAATCCTCCAGCTTGATGTTATCTGCACATAAGACCCAAAAATTACTCCATAATCATTACTATATCAGTTAAATCACAGCTATAGAAAAAGTAAAGACCACATTAATTATATGAATAAAGATGTGTTTCCCATGGAGTTGAGATGCACCAACTGCACCTAAATTAGATACTAATCTAAATAGAATAGTTCACAAGAAATGCTCATTTGAAATCCACCGGCCAACATAGTCAGAGAAATATATTTCCGTGAAGAAGGACGCAACAGAGACCAATATTTATGAAAAGCAATGATCTTGTGTAGTTGTGTTACGAGGAAAAGCAAGGGTGGATTAATGGGAATGCCCAGGCATGTAATGGCTATTAGTACTACATGAGAAAAAAATACATACTTGGTTATAATCAGTGGTGATGAAAGTATTCCAGATAAGAAAAACTACGAAAAATAGAGCAGCAGCTGGGATGAAATGGAAGAAACACGGTCTATGATTTGTTGAATCTGACTGCAAAGGTCCCTGTGATAGTAACAAGCAAAAATTAGAAGAGATAGAAATTCATTTCTAAGCATGGGATCCACAACTGGAATGTCATCATAAACATAGAAAAATACAATAAAAAAACCAAAGACAAAGGGAAACGTGTTTTTAACATCTAAACCAATATTCATAATAACACCATGATTTAGTGCAGGGTAGAGTGTTTTTTATCTTAAATTCTCTGTTGTCACCAGTAACAGCATCTGTCTTAGATGTTAATCAACACCTAGTTAACATTTGATACGCCTGTAAAAGATGATGCCTCGATTATAAGTGACATCATTCACTGATGTTGGGGTTTCTTATTCTTACTATGATGCAAATGTCCCAAAAATCGCATCCCCTTCCCAACGGTAAAATCCCACAATGCCTAAATCACTCCCCTTGGATTTTTTTTATTGTTCCCTATGATTAAAAAATGGATTTTTAAATGTATTCTTGCCCTAACCATGTTGCTAATATCAGTGAACAATCCTGACAGTTAAGACACTGAATTCCCCATAAGCAGGAGCCTGCTGCCAAATGACCTATTGGGTTGACAAGAATTTGGCATTTTTATGAGGCAGGTCAAGGACAATTGACTTTTCCACTGCCATCATCATCATATTCTTATCTCATTAATCTGGGGATTTCAAACATATTGTTAGAAAAAAAAAAAAAAAAGATTCACCATATTGTTAAAGAAAATAAAGGAGAAGAAGTATGGTAACACAATAGAATCATATTTATATTGTAGAATATATGTACAGCACAGTATTTCAGATTCTTCAGCACAGTATTCCCAGAACTAGCTTTGAGAAAGAGCAAACAACATCTATCTAACCATGAAAAAAAATTCCACATAGAATGATGGCAGACCCAGATTTAAAGAACCAGTTGCCAAGTTCTTGACTGGCTCAACTCAACTCAATCAAGCCTTGAGACACATGCATCTCAGTATTCAACCTAATTTCGATCGAAATTCACCCAAACAAAACCACCTCCCCCCTCCCTAACAATTCCATACTTATCCCCACAAACATCATTTTTTTTTCTTTTTTTTTTTTTTTTTTTTGTCAATAACATCAATTTCATAAAACAAGAAAACAAACATGTTCCACAGTTATAAGCAACATGAAATCCAACAAACCAACTTTTCCAACATAATATCTAAACCAAATTACCTCAATACACAAATACCCAGTTATTCGCTTAAATACCCATTAAAAAGAAAAATAAAAACGGAATTTCCCACCAATCAAAAAACCCCTTTTTTTTAGCTTATGTTAGATTTTACAACATCTCTGCCTTCCCATTAAAACAGCCCCCAAACAAAGCAATATAAAAAAAAAAAAAAAAAACAGCCAAGTTTCAAATTTTAAAAAAATTACACCAACGTCTATCCAAACAAACCCAAAGTCACAGATACACAGAAAAACAAACAGGGTTCAGGAAAAAAAAAAAAAAAAAAAAAGACTAACAGGGGTGTGTATATATATAAAAAAAGAACTGAGGAAGAGAGAAAAGAACTGAGGAAGAGAGAAATTTACGATGTTGGGTGTGGTCATCTTCAATAAAAACAGAGGAAATCGCCTGCAAATGGCATCAAATCAGTTACAGACATTAGAAATCAGTTAAAAAAGTTACATAAACAAAACGAAATCAATCCAAAACACCTGATAGATTGAGAAAGAAAGGTTGGGTTCTTCAGAAAGATAGAGAGAGGACAAAAGCAACTGAGAAACAGAAGCGTAAAGAGAGAAAGATCAGATTTTGCCGTTCTCCTGCTTCAAAACCAGACAGAGAGAGGAACCGAAACCGTTCCGTGTCGGCGTCCTGGAGAGAAAAATAGAGGAGAGAGAAAAACCCGAGTAAGATTCGAAAATCTAAATTCGTGGCTTCGTGATGAGTCCACCACTATCTACTGCTCGCTCTTAATCTTCGCTGTTTGTTTTTCTTTTATAATAACTGGTGGTGACTACAAACACCATTTTTTCTAGAATCTAGAAAGAAAAAAGGAGGCCCCTCATCTATGACCTTTCTCACTTTTATAGGGGTGGTCAAAGGCCAGGCCCAACCTGTTTGGGCAGGGCTTAGATATCAAGTTTTAGCCCATTTAATATAATGGCCGGACTTGGATTACTCGATAGAAAGCCCAATGCCTAACCAGACCGACCCGACTAGAATATAATTGAAACATATAATCGAGTGATTATTTACGCAAACAAGTAAAAGAAAGCTTGGTTTAGCCTTGCACGATTGACTAAATGGGAGGGCTCAAGCAAGGTACTTAAGTCCCGTGTTGAGCTTAAAATTTGAAATTAGAAATAGACATGCCCATATGCTAATATGGAAGAAGCAAACTTCTTAATTTCACATGAGTCAACCAACGGTGGATATGTCTTGATCAGGGCAAATTCAAGAGAAGCAGATATTGCTGGTTAGCATTAATGAGAAATAGTAAAAGTATAGTAAACATATATAAATAGTAAAATTATAGTAAACATTTTCCACACAAATAATCCCACCAAGACAACAGGGATTCTGTCCACTCTCCCACTCACAAACAAGAACAGAAACGTGTATCGACAGCTTTCATTTCCAAACATGCCCTTCATTTACAAATCTTATTTATCTCTTTCCTTTGCTGACTTGTTTTGTACTTTGTGGCATGACTGAGGCCCAAGATAGGTCAATTTCTGGGGTGGACCTGTGAGGGTCCTTGTTAGTTACAAGTGATGTAGCATATTATATAAGGGAATCCCTTTCCTCTGTTTTTTTTTTATCGGTAACGGTAAAATATATTAAAAACTTAAAAAAGGTACAATAAAGATGGAAAGAAAAAAATATGCTGTAGGTATTAGAGCTAAATACAAACACAAACAACAAATTAGAGAGGAGTAAGCAAAACTACTTCTCTTTCTACCCTCAACTTAGCCACAGCATTTGCCATGTCATTTCTCGACTGAAACACATGATGAGGAATCCCCTTTCTTTGGTTGGCTAAATTGAGAAATTTATGAATCATTGAATCCTAATAAGAGATTTGAAATGGGGTGGGGAATCTTGCTAAAAAAAAGGAACCCTATAAAGAGTTATGCAAATTTAGACTCTTGTATGCATGTGGGGGATTTACGGGCCCTCCTAATTGAATTGAATCTTTAAAGGAGTGAAAAATATGAAGAGAGATGAAAATGAGACTTTACTTGTCTTAAGATTGGATTTCCTTAGAAATTTAATGCAGAGAAGATTACAAAGAAATGCACTATCTTTTTCATAACTTATTTAGCTGTTAACTTTAAAAGTGGTGGATTCTCCCATCAAAAGTGAAAATAGAGGATCACAAATAGTTAGAGCAACGTAACTTTTGCATTAACCAAATTAATGAGAGTGTATGAATCAGTGTCATATAATAGTCATGAGGATATTATGGAAAAAATGAAGGGGTACTTTCCAATTTGGGTTTTTTCTTGGTCATTATTTGGAAAATGTAGAAGAAAATAATCACACTTTTAAATGAAATGAGTCATAAAACTTAGATGGATCAGATTAGATCCGGAATTGTAATCGTTTCTAAATGATGGTTTTGTTTTCTCGTCTCAGTCTTTTAAACCCAATTTCGATAATCCAGTTCCGTAATCAATTTTGACTAGATGACTGGAATCAAGGTCTGACTAAAAAATTGTAGTTTTAGGTTTTTTTTTCAAATATTTATATTTATTGTAGGCTTTTCACTTCTTGATTTTTCACCATAGTTCAAGAATATGTTCCATACAAGTTTATCCTAATAAAAAAAATCTTGGCCCTCCCTCAAACATTATTTTTGCTAATAATTTTTTTTTTCATTGTTTGAATTTCATCTAGTCCTTTTATTTTTGATATATTTTTTCACATGCTGATGGTGGCAGTTCTGTAATTATGTAAGATCTAATGCCCAGATTTGTAGGCAGCTTTCCCGTCAAGGGCGGGGGTTGTTAATGGACGTAAAACGCACGTCTTCTTGTCCTCTTCGGTCTATTTCCGTTACCGTTGAGAGCTCCAGTGGTCCTCCGTGCTACTCGAAACTATAATCCTTCATGGCCTAATGTGGGACCCACCTTCTCCTTAATCTGAGTGGGTCACGAGACCTAGAGGACTAGACCTGACGGGTCGTTGGGCCGAGTCTAATGCTAATTATTATTTATCACTGAAGGTCTTTAATGAGGAATCTATTTTTTTCTACCATGATTTTACACGAATATGTCTAAAAAATGATGATTATTTGATTTCAATTTTGAATGCTCATCCTTGTTTCCTCATTTTTAACCACTTTCGAGACATTTTTATTTTTTTAGAGTTTATAAAATTTTAATTAAATGAAATAAATGGAGCCCCTAAAGGTTAAAATTATTAGATAATAATACATTGATACTTCATATAGTATCACCAACGCACCACTAAAATTTAGAATAGAGTGTCCCCCAGGCTCAGGCTCAGGCTCAAGCTCAGGCTCAAGGCCAAAGGCTTCTTGACTGGACTGCGCGGAACATACCCTAGGTTATCCAAAAAAAAAAAAAAACAACGCACCTCTAAATATATATGATTCATCATAATCCTCTTGGTTGAAATAAAAATCAAACAATCAGTAACTTAATTATCAATTTAACAAGAAAACCACATAAAAAAAAATACATGACATAATAAAAATAGACGTCTAAAAATAAAAAAGACCTATCACTTTACGAAAACTTGGGTGTTTTTTTTTTTAAGATATTACACAAACAAGAATTAAGCAGAAGTTTATTCCACCTTGCAATCCATGATATGGGATATACCAGTCAAGTTCGGCTGCTGATATCCTCAAATTGCCATATAAAATGATTTAGGCAAGTCATTTTCAACATTTAATGTTGAGTAAGAACCCTGAGCTCCTCTTAAATTGCAATTCAAATTTTCATAATTAAATATCATGATTGCAAATAGATCAAGCGAAAATGGTCAATTCTACGTGATAGACCCAAAAGCTATATTAGCTACTTATCAAGAGATTTACTCTAAATTTTAAAATCTATGGATCGATCCCTAGACATATGAGTGATATCAAGGTGCCAATACAACTCAATCATGAGTATGTTGGCATGAATGACCTCATCCGACCTCTTACCGCCATTGATACGAAATGAATCGTGACCGCGAATCACAAATTGTCATATGATGGTCCAAATAAGTGAATAACCCTTTCACGAACACTAGGGTATTTGACTGGTATTTTAAACACAAAATTGTACTTACAACGTGGAAGCATTGGGAGTGAATGAGAATATTCCATACACTATACAGTAAAAACACCTGTAATAATGTCTTTCCCTTGTAACACACTTATGATTATAATGATTATTATAATTAGCTTCTAATTCAAGTTTAGTGATTGCCAATAATATAATGAAAATGTTCACATAATAACTACACATTTCATATATTTAGGAGTAACCATATCTGATAAAATAGAGCATCCGGGGGCAGGAAAGTGGGGCGCACTGATCCCACCATAAAACAATAATACAGAAAATACTCATTTATAAAATGTTACGCTCATTAGATGTTGTTAGTCATCGGATCAACAATGATATATAATTGAGAAAGCATCCCACTATTTATGTTTGTTGTCTAGTTTTCTACCATTGATTGGATGGCTAGTAACATTCAGACTCGATTCTTTCTCATAATTTATATTTAATTAATCAAATCCGCTTTTATATGATTTTAGTCCTACGTTGCACAGTAACAAATGATATTGGTGGAGACTAACTTTGAAAGGTATGTGTGAACAGTATTCTACCATGTGTATAGAATTTCAAGATGACGCAAGAGATGGGTGGAAAATTAGGATTTTTATTAGGTGGACCATTATAAATTCTGCCCCCACTTTATAGCATGAATAGACAGAGACAAATTGGCTGTCAAATCATGTTAGAAGCTTATATCTTAAGATTGGATGTTGGGCACAACTTGATGTTCTTGGAGAGATTCAACCGAAAAAATAAGACTCCAATTTGGGGTTTTTCTCATGTTCACAAGAAGGGCTCTAGCATTACCAGAAAACTTTAAAAAGACTCTTATATTACTTGTGTTTCCTGTAACCTTTTCCTTCCTTCTTACTCAAGTTAAGATTGCATAAAACTCTTCCTAAATTTGAAAAGTTGGCAAGAATTACCCACAATAGTTAATATTTTTGGGTTGATAAGGGGCACTTTAAGCTATGTACACAAGAGATAACAACCTTTCACACTGTGTGAAAGGAAACTTAAAAAGAATATAAATGGTGTCTTATGATTAAGAAAGAAAAGATTTCAATTTAGTGTGATTGTGACAATAAAAATAACTAGAATGGTACAATTGCTTGTAGGCCCTTTTCTTTTTGGGGATAGTCGTTTCATTGGTTGATGCGAGAATGCTCTCCTGTTAGAAAAAGCATTAAAATTGCTGTAAGTTTTCATGAATTCGTAGAAAGGAGTGTTTTGCAATAGGGAAGACTAAAATAAAATCTGTAAAAAAACTGACCGTGGAAGCAACACAAACATGCCCTAAGTCATGCCACTTTGAGCATCAATCAAATCTTAGTTTTAAGATTTTTATTGCTCTTAATAACTGATTTGAGTGATTTTCTACTCATGATATGGATTTGTTTGTCTAAAGTCTAAAATACCTATTTGGTTTAAATCAGTTAAACTTTTTACAAAATTATTAGAAACTCATAGATGATTCATAGACACCACCCATTAGTCTCAGGAGAGCCCAATGGGGCCCGGGGGTGATTGTAAGCTGGGGCATGATGAGTGTGGATGAGAAGATGGGATCATGTGTTGGCCCCACATGGGCTCTCACCCATAAAACTCACATTCAATGCTCAACACTAATCATATATTTCTTAAAATATTTGCTGTTATTAAGATGAAGCAGAGAATGTGGGTGTCATTAAAAATGTGCTGGCACCCAATTGTATATAAGATAAATTTTTTGCTTGTTAGTGGCATATAAGAAATGCTATATTTGCCATGATACATTCAATCATACAGTTTTATACAGCACATGCACCCACAATGCTGCAATGCACATTACATTAATTTAAGTCTCACACCATGTTTGTGGATGACAATTGTAATACACTATTTAGTCTTCATAATAAATTTCTTTTTGTGATAAAAATGAAAACTCAAGACTTCATTTTCTACTATTTCATTCTCTTATTAATTTGCTTAGGTGAAATATTTTTCTACTTAGAAAATGACTCTCCTTTTCTCTTGGATTTGAATTTGCTTTCCATAAAAAAGCTATGAAAATTGCCTCTTTCTTCTGCAGAATATAAAAGCACAAGAAAAGTCTTTTGTCGTGTATCTCAGTTGGTTAGAGACATGCACATATAAAAGTGCATCGTGTAGTCTTTCATGTAGCCAAGAAAAAAAAAACACAATGAAATGTTCCCAATAAATGGTGAGATGGGTAAGAAAACTTCTTACGAGCCCACCTAGATGAGTGCCAACCATCATGAATGGAAAAGATTGAAAGATTTTAAACGGGAATGATTGAATGAGATTGGTTATAGCACTTCATTGTTGGTGGTAATCCATGTAAGCCTGGTAAGCTCATGACTGCATAAAATGGTTCTACACCTTTTTGGTTTGAATCAGGATTCACAATGAACAACAAAAATAGTGCCTTCACCTTGATAGTTTTCTCATATGTCTGATGATTTTCTCACATTGTGGGTGACTTGGTATCAGGTCTGAGCTCAATCTAAGTTTAATTCAATCAATGGGAGTTTAGGTCTAAGGTGGATCCTACCAAATCCAAATCAAGCCTGGCATACGCATGTTTCAAATTACTCAAGTGTCAAGACAGGTATATTAATGATGAGTAGGTCACACTTTTCTCCTTTATATAAAGCTTTGTTGTATCTTCATACATATGAGTTTGACTTTTGAAAAGAAAAAAACAATCCACACTTTCTAGGTCCCTTAATTCATCAATTGCCAAAGAATCTCCCATTCATATATAGTTTTTGGCATGTCCCACATGTCGACATGTTTATCCATTCAAACCCAATTTCTTCTGGAAACGGATTCCCTGTTCGGTCCGAATAGGGGAGTTCTGTTTGAACGAATCAGGGTGTGACATACGCCGGGGCGGAAGTCCTCCGCCCCCGCACAGGGGAGTCTTGTTTGGACGGGTTCCGGATCCTTTTTTTTCTAAGTCAAGTGGGGGCCCACCTAAACATTTCAAACCAAGATTGTCATGGCATGTGGCATATAGACTTGTGGAGGTACAAACTCATTCCACATTCTTTACAAATAAATCATTTATGATGTTGTTAATGACGACACCGATACGTTGATGCTGTACATATCGGTATTTTGCATGACCGATATGAGCTCCGTTACCTACATCTAAACATTTTTTTTTTTTTTTTTTAAAGGAATGATCTACACATTCAAGTAATTAGTGTTATTCAAATTGCAGCAAAGATCTTTTAGGGTGATTGTCAAATTAAAAAAAATACCCAAGAAAGAAAATGGGTACCCAAGTATGCACCAAGCAAACGAAGTGCTGAGGTAAAAATTGCAGCTGCATTTAGAGAATTTGTAATTCTCCCTAACAAAATTTTCGAAGGTAACTAAAATATTTTTTCGTTTTTAAAGAAGTCATGCGATACAAAAGTGAGATGATTTTTTTTTTTTTTGGTATCCCAGCTAGGTGGGGCCTGCCCTGATGCTAAGAAAGTACCTGCAAACACGGAGAGTAAACTCACACATATAAAGTAACAAACTCGCACATATGGGGGAAGGAAAACTTGCACATGGGAGGAGTGGGGGTAAGGGTGGAACTAGGGGGGTTGGCCGTTAATTACAAAGAACCCCTTGAAATATGATAAAAGTTAAAGGTATTTTTAGCAATGGCCCTTCCAAGAAAAAAGAAATTTTCAAAATGGACCCCCAATGAGTTTAACCTGGTTCCGCCCCTAAGTGAGGGAGCCCAAGGTCGAAAAATAGACCTCCTAATAAGAGCTGACGTGGTAAGATATATTTAACAACTCGAAAGGGCGAAACCCAAAATGAAGCATCCACAAAACCACAAACGTGGGAAAAAGAGATAAAAAATAGTTAATTATAAAACTATCATGATTAACTCCCCCTTTAGCAAGAGAATCCATGGCTAATTTGCACTTCTTTTGACATGAAAGAAGGATTAAAGGATGCTTCAAGTCACCTAACAAGGTCTCAAGCCTCTTCCCCAACATTAACTAGCTTCCATAGAGGATTACACTTCCTGCTAGCCCATCAAATTTTTCTTAATTTTCCCCTTTGCGGTTATCAAAGGGTTGAATCGAAAACTCTTAAAAAAAAAAAAAATAATAATTCTTTGACCAGTCTTTGACCAATATGATTCAATCAATCAAGCAAAAAATTCTTATTACCTAATTACAAATCAACATGTGTTATTATTTGAGGAACATGGGATGTCCAATTACCAATCAACATGTGCCATTATTTGAGGAACCTGAGACATCCCAATGGTAAGAATGTCGTCTCTCACAAAGCTGCCTGAACCACTAGGCACTAACACAATCTAGCAACATGAGTGTAATTATTTACATCTTGATGATATTATAGCCCTTACATCAAGCTGTTCTCTGTTCTGTTTTGGTTGGAAACCTTACATCAAGTTGTCGAAGTCAAAAGAAGAGGTCACAACCGACGAAATCGGTGCTTAAACGGTGCAGTTGTTGAATATTGAAAAAACATTTTACACAACCAGACCACAGCTCGTGATTTTTTAGTCCAGCTCGTGGGGTTCAATTAGATGTATTTATATTGATAGGGTAAAATAGTCGGTAAAGTATTTTTACAGATAAGGATCATACAAAATATACCACCTTCAAAATTTAATTATCTTTTAACCATAGATATCTTTTGCGATTCCATCCAATCGTGAATAAAGGTTCAATGAGTATAAAATTAGACATGATGTTTGATCACGAGAGGATACGAGAGCGAACGTTGCCGCACCAATCAAACATGACCCAAGTGGGGCCTATAGAGCCGGATTGTTCAGGCAATCCTCTTGAAGGAGAAAAGTCTCTGTTGGATATCAACTTCCTCAAGGCAGATGATAGCTGCATTAAGACAAAACAAAAACATAATTGGTAAAGACATGCAGAGAGAAGAATCTAATAGCATTGTGCTGTTTTAAGGTGTGTCCTCCCACCACCCATCCACTGTACTTTTATCTAAAGTTTCGCCCTTGATTGGCTGACACATTGGTTAGAAATTTCAACCACTCACACTACCATGTCAGGTCACCTTCAGATTTCCACCTTGACTCCTTCATATAGATTATAGACTGAGGACTGAATCAAAGCCAGATGTGGTTCCAGTGCACTAGATCATTGTCCTGTACAGTGTAAACTTGAACATGCCCCAACACCCAAGCACACTTCAGTTGTCCCTTACCAGATGACTAACCATTTTTTGAGTAGTCATTAAGTCAGGTTTCATATGACTTATTCTACATTCATTTTGATTTAAAAGAATATATTATTAATAAACATATTAGGGGGTTGATGCAGCCAAAACCTGAACCTGCCTTAATCAGACATGAGATTAAATTGCCTGTACTTGCTTTGAACCAGATTAAAATCTATAAAGCAACTTATCTAAGTTCATGGCAAGGCTAGCCTAAGCCTGACCTCTCTCAACCCAAATTCAATTGTTTTTAGGCTGCAGTTCTAGGCCTGTGGGCTAGGCTTAATCCTAATTTATAAACCCAATATGTTTGAGGGGCTAGCCTCATACAACAACCAGGCTAATGGACTGGATGACTACCATGCCTAAATGGGCTAGGCTTGGACCAGCTCATGAACACCCTCTAGCCTTAACCCATCAACCTGGGGTTGGCTGTGTGAATGGTATGGATATGTTAAGAGTCAAAATAGCATGGATTATTACTTGGAAACTGGAATGAATGTTAAGAAAGTGGGCCATGCATGAGAAGGACTACTAAGATAGTGGGTCATGAAAAGGACTGAACTATTGATTTAGTCCCCCAGTCTTTTATCTTCCCATGTTAAAAATATTAAAAAAATAAAAAAAGGTTGAAAATAAGATAAATGTTATGATGTGGTAGAAGCTTTAAGTACTATTAAATTTCTGGCTCTTATTACATGGGTATACTTTTGATGACAAAGGTTCCCACGTCATGAAGGGCCAAATAAAAAGCAAAGTATCTATGTATATTTTACACTCAGAACCTATCCTCTAAAGGTCCTGCTGAAAATGAAATGATAGAGACTTGAAGACAGTCACATGAGCCTCCTGGGGCCTCTCTTCTTCTTTTTTTCTTTTCCTCTTTTTAACGTGATTGATAGTTGGGTTCGGGTCTGGGTCCATAGATTAGACCCTAATTGACAATTGGGTCACACAGGGGTGACAAGGTTCAGTTCTGGGTTCGGGTTACCGATAGTGGGCCCTAGTGTACATGTGGATGCTTCGGATCCACCATCTCTCCTCAATGCTCACCTCTTGTGCTGGGCTACAGATGTCCAGGGCCAGGACAGGCTGGTCTATCATTAGGCAGTTGGGGATGAATGAACTGGGCTTAAAAACTAAGCCCAAATGAACCTCTGATGTCAGGATAGGGCCGGATATGGGCGTGTGTTTTTAAATTTGGGTCATGCTGGATATGCCTAAGCCTGGCCCGACTTGGCCCTCAAACACCTCTAAAGCCCACGCGAGTTCGATATACGCTGCATATGGACCATCTAATTAGGCCTCCAGGGAGAAACAGAGCAATAACAGGTCATGACTGTTTTACTTCCCATGAAAATATCAGGCTTATGAGCAAAACTGCCAGAGCCTAATAAAGCACAGCCGAAAGGACAGGTAGGACACTGAATGGTGTCTCCAAATCTGTAACACATCTCCCCTTCAAGAGATTTAAATGTTTTTTGTTTTTTGTTTATTCCTGCCCCTTGGTTGAAGAATTGTGAGAACCTGAAACATATATTTTTTTTTTCCAGTGATAAATCACATATTTTACATTGTACCCTGTGAGCAGAATGGGAGCACTTGGAATTCTTCCACAGAAGGGGAAAAGATTTCTGGGGTACATGGAAACTCTTTGAATCTTATAATATATTAACAGTCAACCAAAATCTGAGCTTAGAGACTTTGAATTTGGTGACATAATGCGCTCTGATCACCTTCTTAGAAAATTAATGAACTCTTCAAGTTTGTAGCAAGTACAAAGAATCAGAGAATAACTGTATAAAATGTATTAAGGCATATATTTCTCTAGTTTAAAACAAATTAGAATCCTGGGTACAGCTCATTACCCGAGTGGTAAAGAGTGAAAGTTCTCACCTGGCTGTCCAGGGTTTAAACCCCGGGTACGCCACCTCTTCCTACATATGCGGACTTTCCTTCCCACTTATGTAGGTTTTCTTCTCGTATGTGCGAGCTCTTTTCCCACTTAAGTGTGCTATCTTCCCATGTGTGTGCGGTTTCAGTCGGGTTCTAACCCCCATTAGTTGGGTTACCAAAATCATGATTGAGGAACCATCAAATGCAATATGGGTGTGCCTTGCGGAGGGCTTAGGCCTAAAGTGGACAATATCATATTAGTGTGGAGCTTGTGATGGTCCATAGTTCCTAACAAGTGGTATGAGAGCCTGATCTATGCGTTTGACGGTTCAGATTTTGCGATAAGGCTGTGGATCGTTGGATCTAGTTTTTCCTTCTTCTTCATCGTGTTTTTTCGGTGCCACTTTGCAACAGGAGTTTTGAAGCAGACGACCCATCCCTTGCTTTCGTGGGTGCGGAAACCGAGTAAACAGAGGAAGCAACTCCTTTATCCGACGTCAGTGTGGTCTAATCTTCCGGGTGTGAAAGGACAAACCGTCCTTGGTGTTTTGTTGAAGCAACTTTTTTCAATTGTTGCTGCTACAAGTTTTGTTGTGTAAAGGCATTTGTCTTGGTGTTTTCCGATTTCGCTTTGGGACGCGCACAACAGAATTTTTTTTTCTTCTCCTTCCAGCGTTAGACACAACAGGTCGGGTCAGGCCAGAGATACAACCCGACCCGTCTTCAGCCCGGCCCACATCGCTGCAGAGAGGAGCGCTGGTACAGTGACATCAGCACAGTGCAGTTGCTGACGCAACCTCGGGCCCCGGTATCATCGGTCAACAGAAAGTTTGACCGGCCATAACTCTTTCATACGACCTCCAATCGACGAGCGTTTTGGGTCTACGGATTCGTGGCGACGAGCACTATTTGGTAGACGCGACGGATCGGCATTCTAACGGTCAGAAATATCTTTGGACTGCGATCATGGTCAGTGGTATCTGGACTTTATTTATATTTTATAAATATGTCTACTGCTAAATCTGCTCTCCACGATCTTGCTGAGGTCAATATTTTCAATGGGAGGAACTTACCCATTTGGAAACGTCGAATGGATGCCTTATTGCACTTTGAGGGTCTTTCTTATGTTATTAAGGAAAAGACACCTGAGAAGCCTGCTAATGATGCTTCTAAGGAAGAAAAAAAAATCTCTATATTACTTGGGAATATGATAATGAATCAACAAGGCATCTATTACTTGGATTTATTTCCAATGATTTGGTCAAACAATTTGAGCAACTTTTGAGCAACTGGGTTCAGTAAAAGAAATTTATGATCAAATAATTGCGAAATACGATGCATCCACTTTGTCCCACCTTATGGAGGCATTATCAAATTATGTTAATTATAAAATGCCTGAAGGAACCTCGATCAATGATCACATTGACCAGATGAATATAAGATTGAGGAATTTGATTGCTTTGGGAAGGGATATGGATCAGGAGTTGCAGCGATTGTATCTGTTGCAAAGTCTCCCACCCTCATGGGAGAATGTTTCTCAGATCCTTAGCCTCCAGAAAACACTGACCGTTAAAGATATTAAGGCTGAATTAATTGCTGAAGGACAAAGGCAGGCTGCCCATGGTGTTGTGCCTACTGCTTTGCTTGCCCAAACCAATTCTGCTAGTGGCTCGATGGCTACTATGGGAAAAAGGAAGCATAAGGGCAAAGGGAAAGCAAAGGTGCAACAAAAGAAAAAAAGGCCTTTTGGGTAGAGTCCATGAGCATATCCATGAGGGCTTAGGCCCAAAGTGGACAATATCATACTAGTGTGGAGTTTGTGATGATCCATAGTTCCTAATACTTGCATCTTTAAGGGCACGTTCGTTTAGCAGGTTTTTCACTGAAAAAGTGAAGAATGCGAACATAAAATCTCACACTAGAGGAAAAGTGAAGATTGTTCCAAATGCACATAATAACAGTAGCAAATGAGTGAACAAAAAGACCAAACTGTAGGCAGAAGACCTGCTCATATCAGAATTAATACGATCTTAGGTTCATGGACACGCATGCATCCCCATTGACAATACAACTGTGTTGGGTATTTACTAAATTAAAAGTTATTAATTGTTGTCATGAGAGGGAAAATGTCTTAAGTTCAACACATGACCACCTATTTGCAATCCAAGCCATAATCAGGTGGCCTCAATTACAGATGGCTCATGCCTCAAACTACCATTCAATAGACAATCTTAATTGTCCAATTGGTGGCCAAAGATGGACGGTTTAGCTTGGTCTAGATTCAACAGAAAAAATGAGCCTCAATGATCATATAGCCATTATTTTCTGTAGGTGGAGATTTTTTGTTCATAATCCAGATCGCTAAAAAGTAGGCTCTTGAGCAATATGGGACCACCACAGTAAAGTTGTAAAGTATCCCATTCACTTTGTTTCAATACTGTATATTTCCTCATTATTTAAACATTTCAGTGCTTAATTAACCGTAGAAAAAACATAACTGCTACGTGGTTCGGAGATAAAATACGTACTTAGTCAACTCTGTGGATTAGTGGATGTATAATGAAGAACACTGCAACAATTTCATTAATAAACAATCAGATTTGCACTGGAAGACTCCAATCATTCCAACCTAAAGCAAAACTTGGCATATATATCCAACGTACAACCAAACATCGTACATATTCACATTATGTAAAAATTTCCAGTATATACAATTGTAGAAGGGACCAAAGCATTGTCTGGTTTAGTGAGGAGATGCATCTGTGTCGGTTCCACATGTCAATGGGCAGATGTAGAACTTTGCAGCATGCTTATCAATAAATTGATCACATTTTGACACTGTCAGCATGTTCTTCAATTTCTGAGCTAATCTCACCTCGAGAAATGATGTTCATAAAAGCCTTCGTGGCCTGGCCGATGGCATGGGAAGTTTTTTTTGCAGCACCAGAAACAACTGGTTGCAAGGAAATGATAGGCAAGCTTGCTCGTTCCTGTATCATTGCTGCATTTAAGCACGATCACACTATCATTTTAATGAAGGAAAAAAAAAAATGAAAGCAGGATGAGATGGGCGAAATTTCTATCTAAAATCCGTATACATACAAATAGTCTGGTGCTGTGCTAGAATGCCTATCTGTTGGATTCCAGCTTCTGCCGCTTGGACAGCTCGCACAGATTTGTTCACTCCATCAGATATCTCTTGGCTGAATGCCACAAAATATAATAACATTAGACAGGTTATCCCCAATAAATAATAATGCAATCCACCTTTCTGTAGGTAAGCCACAGCACTCCTCTTCACTATGGGATGATGCCATGCACTAATATCTCCCTTATCGGATAATGAAGTAGTGGCTTGCAAGTTGCAAGTGAGCACTTACAGTCACCACTCACCAGTCCACATTTAATGATGGAAACATTGGAAGCTAAAGATGATTCAGAAGGGAAGATCTTAAGATATCTCATCTGTGATAGGGCTCATCATAAGATAACAGTATGATCACGACAAGGTGGGCTCCAGACATATACCATGTACTATAGCTAGCTGACTTGTCAATAAGATTAAACTTGCAAGCCTAGGAGTGGAGTCGATTAAAAAACTCAGGGAGTCATGCCAGTTTTAGAGTACTTTGTTAAATATGGAAAGAAATGGAAATATGAAGGATTTTTGACAGCATGTCAGCAACTGTCACCCAGAATTTTGAAATTCCCTATTTGGTTTGCAAACTATCCAAATATCTGCTGTTTTTTTTTTTTTTTTTTTTTTTTTTTTTTTTTTTCATTTTTTTTAAGGCTCACAGAGTTCCCCAAATTATCCAAATTGCAGCTTTCAAATTGTGAATCCAACTGGGGAACAACTTTTGCGGAATTCAAATGACCCAGATTTCAAGGTATGACATGGTTTTCTTCAAATGGTGAAGTATGACATGCTACGCTCAAGTATTTTCACTCCATGATTTCATGGTTTTCTTCAAATGACGGAACTCCTAAAAATATAGCCAATTGCATGGGGAGACATTAGGGGCGTTCGTGCTTCTCTTCCGCGTATTTCATTTTTCCTATGTTTTGAAAGAGGGTAATGCCCAGGCAGGGTGTTTCCAGAAACATCTTTTCACCGTTGGAAGCAATTGTGCTCTTTCTTAATCCTTTTTCTTAATAGAATCTCATAAGCATTTTCAAAAGAAAAAGTCTAATTTAAGCAATCACTATAAATGACAAAAGGAAAATATCAGAAAGAAAAAAAAAAAAAAAAAAGGAAAGAATAAATGGGAAAGGGGTACTTTTATTACCTCAAATCACTCAACTCGAGAGTAAGATCACTGATTTCCATTCCCGAAAGCCGAATTGCAGCCATTGTACTAGGAAGCTCCTCACGTGCAGTATCTGCCAGCTTTGAAAGAGATATTGCAGCCCTCCGCATTGCCTACAAAAGAGAGAAGAAACTGCTGAGATGTACAATTCAGACCTCCAAGGCCATAATCAATGACCATGAAAACATCTCAATGTTCCAAAAGGAAGAAAAAAACGAAGACGGTGACAAACAAAAAAGGAGATACTAAGCAGCCGTACAGTCTAAAAAAAAATCTTGGATTTTCCTAAATCTTGAAAATGGGAAAAAATCTAAGAAAAAAGAATTGTTGTTTGCTGCTCTGCACTCTAACGAAGTGGAATTCTCATGCGAAAAGTCAGGCGGAAGCAAAAAATGTTTTTGGAATAACCATGGAAAGTTTGGTCATAATATCCTCGAGGCTTAAGGATAGACATGGTATTCTCTGATCAATCTGAGGAGATACATAGTATCCAGGCTTTGAGAGTTGAAGAAAGCAGTGTGTAGTATGGTGAATCAAATCATTGATCGGATGGGTGATACATGCGTAGAGCATGCAGCATGTCTCCTAATAAAAATAACATTAACCCATCAACCGACAATATAGTAAGAACGAATACAACAAGGGCAGGCAGAAATAATGCACACACATACAAAAGCCCCTCCAACTCCCCCCCATAGTCAGTTTTTTTTTGTTTTTTGACCTAGACATATTTGTCCAGTAAAGAAATTCCATTTAAGGACTCAGAAAGAGAGCAATACATTGTTGAGGATTATACAGTAATGCTACATAAAAAAATAGTAATCCCAATAAAAGAAACAAAAAAGCGGCCCTAAAATAACAAAAAAGGGAGTGAAACTCAAAAACATGGCTGCTCTATATCAGCACCGTGTCTAGGCTCTAAACAACACATTCATCTCTGCATTTGCCAATTGTCATTGAAAAGCATGGGCAAATGACACTGCCATGTACTCGAAAAGATGAAAGAACTCATATGTTCCACACAGTAGAAGCCAATATCGAAGCAACCAAACCCTTCATTTTCACATTAGAAGTATATCACTTTGTAACTGTATGCCCTAAGAACCTTTCCTTAAATATTGGAAGGATATATCTTTCAACCTGGGTTACTTTGGGGACACTATCTATTGATTATTCACAGTGGTGCCAGATGTACAAGCTAAAAGGACCAAAGATATATCCTCAGGTCAAGGATCATATATTTCATCATGTAAATAATATCTTGCTTTCCATTATTAAAAAAAGGGAGATCTATTCAAATTAATGGCACATATCAAATCAACTCCCAATTATTTCTACATTTTTTAATAGTAAAATATAATTAGGAACTCCAAGTATTACTACATGCCCACAATACATGCATTAACAGCTAAAAACAACAAAGATATGGATAAATTAACTCACATAAAGAGTTGGAACAGCTGCAACAACCAGGCAGGTGAATGCTATAGAGGTCTGCATGCACAGGAATTACTTGTACAATCAGCATTCATCAACCAGACATAAACGTAGTCTTTCAATTAAAAGAACACTGACACATAAAATTAAGGAGAGAAAATTATTTTTACCAGATATTCCTAGTCACATAATCTATAGTGATACACGAATTGGTATAAGCATATAAAGCAAGAAAAAAAAAACCATCTTTCTTTTTGCAGAGAAAGCGCAAAATTTATTTGTTCTGCACGTAGTTACTAGATTAAGATATGGGCATAAGAAACATCGCAAATGACAATCACTGTAATACTGTTTTCAATTGTGATATCTGGGTGTATAGGTGCTCATTCAGAACAAACACGGCAAACAGGTAGCTGAGTGCATTTTCAGAAGTCAATTGCTTAAGTTTTGCTTTTAGAGAGTTGCAATAGAGCGCATTTTGGTTTTATGTGAAAACTCTTTTTTAGAATGGAAATGCTACTTGAAAGTTGAAATCGAAGGCTGCAAATTGATTCCCTGAGATTAACGGCTATTAATGAAAACTTTAGGTCTCCATATAAATGAAATTTTTGCGAAACCTTCCATCTACCATGTGCCTCACTTGTACTGTAGTTAAAGACGAGTTAACCACTGGTCACGATTCCTTTTTTTTTTTCTTCATAATATTGGTAATATGAATTAAACCCACAACCTCAAAGTTGCAATAGCAGGGCACCTTCCACTGCACTACGGGCTCTTGTCCACCGGTCAGGATAACATCTGGCCCATTTAAGTACTTCATATAAAATTCCTAATAATTCACAGTAAAGGGGCTTTTACTGAATGATTATCAAAGAGGCAAGGAGTGAAGGGCTTAAACCGGAGATGTAGATGGGATCATCACTTCCTACCATTGAATTTGGTGAGCTAAGGATCTGTAACCATTCCCCATAACAAAAGGAGAGACTTTTTTAATTGCCCCTTGTGGATCTTTACCTTTAATCCTTCACTTCAACCCGTTTGATAGAGTGCAGGCCCATATGCCCTCTGCATAAAATGCAAACCAGACAAGGATCATTTTTCTCCTTTTCTGTTCTTTCCTTTTCATCCTCTCCAGCCCAATTAATTATCAATGCCCAATGCTGGTACTGATTTTTGAATGATTCTTCTGGACAAGAATCTGCCATTCTCCCAGAATGTCCAAACCCAATTGCAATTTGAGGTACATCCAAACACATTCTTAACAAGCACAAACCACAACTAAATTTTTTTTTTTTTTTGAAAAGAACCCCACAAAAATTCACAGTCCTTCACAAAAAACAGAACAAATCAACACCTGGGGACTGAACCATCATCATAATAAAAATCAAACCCAGCAAAAGCATTAAAGAAAAGAAAACCCAAGTCAAAGATAAGAACTTTTACCGTGCAAGCAACAAATGCCAACAAAAAGAATGCTTGATCGCCCAAGCTCATCTTCGACCATCTCAAATACACCGGAAACTTCGGTACACCCACCTCCACCTTCAATCCACTCTCCACCCCATCATCCCCAATCTCCATTTCAGACTCTCGATTCGTTTTCACATCAACATCGAAGGATTTCTCACCCCCAGTTGAGCAGAACCGGGTGAAACGAGACGTCCCGATTCGGCAATTCAAACAGGGATTTCCATCTGAGACTGAGAATCTAAGCAACCCTTTAGGTATCTGAAATGGGTTCTGCTTTGTTCTTCGGATTGAATTGGATTGATGGAGTCTTGGAGAGAGATTTGAAGGGAGGAGATGGGGATTTGCAGAGAGGAGAGACGATGGCATTTCTGTAATTTTTTCTCAGAGGGGTTGTTATCTAAACTGTAAAACGAGTCGGATCCCTTATTGCCTATTATTAAGTCTCTCTCCTTTTAAGAACACAAACTCGTTTAGGCGAACCCACGTCATCTTTTCGGGGCCCATTTGTCGAACCCAAATATAGGTATAAATCACATCATCCTTGTAAGGTAAACAATGGAGTCATATTTAGCTATAGATCACATCATCCTTGTCGTCTACATTGTCAGCATCATGATTATTATGTATATATAATTTTTATAAGAGTTTTTTATTTTTGTAAGATTTATATAATTAGTAAATAGGATCATGTGGTTTTAGTATTTGCATAGAGGTTCCTAACTTTTCATTTCAATACCTTTCATCTCCCCAAAAATAAGTATTTCTAATGAAAATGGGTAGCAACCATGGGATTTGTGTTGAACTTTTATTAAAAACGATAATTTTGCCCTTATATAAATTAAGAAAATATGAGTACGTATATTACTATTTACCAAAATCCCATTATTGTATTCCAATTTCCAACGGTCTTTCTCAATAACTCTTTAATGCACATGAAAGCTTAATTATGTATTTTGAAATTTTCATCAATTTAATGGTGGGTCATGCATGAATTGGATCAATTGTAACTAATTATAAGTACATTTGTCATTATAGTAGATTTGGATTTAATGAAATAGACCCTCTATTAATAAAAATAAATTTACATATGGTTATTCTCTTCTACTAAATGAAATTATATATCAATGTTACATGCTTTAGAGAAAAATAAATTCAAGTCTTTGAATTTAAGCATATAAGGATAAAGACATGGGCAAATGCATCATTTCACATTAAAAACTTTTGATAGTTGGTTGGCTATTTATTTTAGGGACACGAAATGTATTAAAATGAAAAGGTAGGGGCATATATGCAAATACTAAAACTATAGGAGCCTATTTACAAATCCTACAAACCTTAGCGGGGTATATGCAAAAATCTCTTTTTAAAATTTAGGGTATCTCCCGCCTAGCGCAACAGTAATAGATGAAAAAAAAAAAAAAAAAAAAAGGTCTCAAACTTGAGGTTGAGTCCACTTGAGATATTACATCGGTGAGTGTTAATTAATCAAACAAAATTAAAAAAAAAAAAAAATTTAATTCAAGCTTGAGCCGAACCAACAAAGCTCACAAAGCATGTTTTGCATGAGCTCCTGTAGTTTTCATGATACCATCCTAGTATGCATGGAATTCCAATGTAGGGCCCCCATGATGATATTTCAAACCGTTCATCTTGAATTTTACCCCCTCGACCGGCACGTGGATATGAGGGTTTGCATGTGCCCCTAGGAATTGGTTATCAGCTGTTTAGGATCTAGTGTCCTTCAAGCTTAGGGCAAAAAGACTCCTGGGCTGGGCTGGTGATATCAGAGATTATAAAAAAAAAGATTGTGCATATGATTGATAGTTGTAATAAGGTATTTGATTACTAATACATGAGATTGCGCTAATCATGTTATCAATCGAAGGTAGGACAAACTCCTATTGAAGTAAGATTTGAAGACGTGTCATTTAAGTATGGAGGGGTGAGGTTCTAGATGAACAGTTTGTATTATCATCATGTGCCCCACGGTGGAGTCCCATGCATCGTTTTCTAGGTAATTCACATGGGATCAAGACTCACTAGAAAAAGACAAAAAGTATGGTGGGCTGCACATGTAACATGTGGTTTGCGACTTCGGATGGGCTGAAATAAAATTATGATAGGTCGTAAATGAAATTCATACCGCTCAAAATCACATAAATTAGGGTTAATTTGGAAATGCATGTGTTTATAAAATGTGAATGTGGAAATGTAGCTAGTGGAATGAATATGAATATGTAACTATATGATGTACATAGTCTTTGAAAACGAGAATGAATGTGATTGTAAATTGAAGTGTCATCAACCAATCAAAAAAAAAAAAAAAAAAAAAACCCAGGTGTGATCTAGTAAATGAGATCATGAATTGATTCAGGTGCGCTGTACTTAAACATTGCAGTGCAGTTTGTGATGATTAATTTTATGAATGTGATGGAATTTTGTATGAATAATTTCATTTGGAGGATTGTGGAGCATTGTATTCCCGATCAGTTCAATGCTCACAGAAATTGAAGAATGTGGACTGTTTTGGCCTCGAATTTCCTGTTAGGAACATGACTAGATTGTTTGGAATGTAAATGTACATGTTGTAAATAAATTAATGTAACTAGCATGTGAAAGTGGAGTTCTTTGGTGTTGAATGATCAGTGAGAATGTGATTGTTTTTAAGTGTTGATTCTCCAAAGCCTGTGGGCATACTTTAAGAAATCAAAATATATGAGCTGTTGGAGACTAGCCAGGTTGCCATATTGATACTGGATAGGTTCGATATCGCAACTTACATGTTATATATTTAGAGAAAGTGAAAAGATTAGTAAATGGGCCTCGCTGATTGATGTCTGAAAGCACCATTATATTTCTACTAGACAGGTTCTCCTACACTGAGAAGAGTGAAAAAGTTGCAAAGGGTGGAAAATTATAAAAAAAAAGGCTGCAGGTTTTCCTCCTCTCGAAGAGGAGGAAAAGTTTCAAAGTGGAAAATTAGGGAAAAGTTGCAAGGACTATAAATCTGGTTGTAGGTTTTCCTTCGCTCTAAGAGGAGCAAAAGTTGCGGTGGCAGAAATCCAATGCAGACCTGGTGGGTTGAAAAAAATTAGAAAATCTGAAACATTAAAAAAGCCATAGGTTTTCCTCATCATCTGAAAAATTGAAAAAGCCGTAGGTTTTCCTCATCTTTGATATAAGGAAAAGTTGCAAAGCGGGAAATTAGAGGAAAGTTGAAAAGCTGCAGGTTTTCCTCCTCAAAAGAGGAAGAAAAGTTGCAAAGCGGGAAATTAGAGATAGGTTGCAAGGGTGGTAAATTAGAAAAGTTGTAGGTTTTCCTCCTCTTAGAGAGGAGGAAAAGTTGCAATGGATGACAACTTAGAAAAGTTGCAGGTTTTCCTCCACTCTAAGAGGAGGAAAAGTTGCAACGGTGGAATATTAATAATGAGCAGATTTCCCTCCACTTATAGCAGATGAAAAGTTGCAAAGCGCAGTAAAGCTCCATCTATGACATCTTCCCTTCATATTCTCTCATTGCATGTGTCATTTCGTCTAAAGTAGGGGTACTTATGGTTTAAGCAACCATAACCTCAACCTAAACTTGACCAACAACATATTGGAATTGGGTTGCGCTCTTAGGCCCGCTGGCTAAACTAGAGCCTAACTTTTTAGCCAAGCTAGCATATTTATTATCAATAACAATACATATAATTGTCAATCTAGATGGGCATCAATCTTTATTTTAGAGCCCTGGCTAGGTGTGGTCTGGAACTTAAAGACTTGATAACCAAATGGGTCATGGTTCACAATCTTTGGCCCGGCTAGACCCAGACAATAAAAAGCCATCATGGCCCGATAAAAAGCGCAGTGCCTAGGGTACTAAATGGACTAGTGATCCATAGAGGATAGCTCTCTTTTATAGCCACTGCAGGTCCAATAAAGGGTCTTCATTGGGCTAGTTTTTACATCCATTACACATTCAACAAAGGGCCTTGATTAAGCTGATTTTTACAGCCGTAACAGGGCCAACAAAGTCCCATGATTAAGAGTAATTATATTAGAGCCAGCCTCAAATCCTAAAGACAGAGCTTGTGATAAGACTGATTTACAGCACCCACATCTGAGAGCACAACACTGCTATATGAAGGATCAACCATTATCTAAGTTTTATTTTACGGCTATGATGGGCCTGTAATTGCCCTAAACAATTCAAAACTTGCATAATTCGGATTGCTCAAAAACATAATTTCGATTTTATCAGTATGCTGGATTTTTTTTTTCTTTTCCCACTTAAGTTGGCGTAGTGGCCAAGGGGTTTTACATAAACCTACTTGCCCAAGAATCGATCCCATCGTGGTCCGGTGAGAGTGGGAGTCCTAACTACATAGACATCCCTATATTCTCTCCATGGCCAGTAAGCTAAATTTGGAGCATAGATTTTGACCCAAATAACTTGCAAAATCTGGAATTGATTCTGATTTTTTCACATTGCAGAATTTTGAAATCAGGTTTTGGGAGAATTACCCCCTAATTAAACATTCTGAAATAAGGATTTGAGAAAATTATTCCCTACATTTTTTGAAAGGTCTAGAAACAAGAGTTTCAATTTTGTAACTTTGCCAAACTTTTTGCCAAACTTTAACTCACAGTCCAAATTTATTGAACTTTTGAAGCAAAACTTCCAGATCTTCTTAAACACAGAATCTTGAATGCAGGTCATAAAACTTGTTAGTTGTTGAGTTCTTGTATTCAGACTTTGTGAACTTGTCACTATAGAAGCTCAGAGAGGCTGCATTTTGATGACAACTTTACAGTTAATTTATAAGAGATAATAATAAGGGAAACAATTCAAAACTCAAATTTAACCTTATTCAAAAAATCTAGTACAACAGGTAAAATATCCAAATTCAAATTCATCTTATATGATTTCATTTCATGGAACTAGATCAGATCTTTCATGAGTAGCATCGATTTGATGTAGAAATTCAAGATGTTCGCGCTACTTTTTTTAAAGAGACTTTACATTATAAACAACGAAACTATTCAAAATGGAAACTAGCCTGTATTCAAAAATTAAATTCAAAAGCTGAAATTCCCGAAAAAAATCACCTTGAATGTCAAGTGCACAAAAATGGCCCTCATAATTTCCCTAAAAAAGTAAAGGCCTTCCACCCATTTCTCGCTTTTGTTGAAGTCATAATATCGTCGCTCGTTTCAATTAAGGAAAAACAATAGATGAGCAATGATATCGTCGCTCAAATAAAAGTGAAAATTGATTATAAATATACGATTAAGAACATGAATTTCAGAACATCATCGAAAATTCAGATTTTCAATTAGATGAATCACATGCTCATATTTTACTACATTTCTGAATGCAAGGTCCAAACTCTTAAAATTTCAGTTAAAATTGTCCAAGCAAAAAGGTGGCCACAAATTATAAGCAAAAAAAAAAAAAAAAAAAAAAAAAAAAAGCCTGAGGTACTTCCATCAGTGTTTAGAAAATAACAAAATGAAGCCCATCTTGTGGTGGTGTACTTGTTGCATTCAAGGATTAAAGCTGAAGCTAAACAAAAATCTATCATTGGCAACAATGTCAACAAACTAAAACTTAAAATAAAAATAAAATATCTTTCTAAGAGAATTCTCATGAAAGAAAACTTAGAAACAGCCAAACATGCCCATGGGCTTGGAAGAAGCATATAACATAATAACAGCAGCTTTACCTCTCGGATATGCACATGGTAGTGGGAGTGTATTGGAAGAACGTCCACCAACAACTACAGATTCCCTTGAGGACAAACTCTGACTCAAAAACACCACTCTTCAGATCATATGATACAATCCGTTTATATGAATATGATCTAATCCGGCTGGTACTGCGATACTCGGTGAAGAGAACTTTATCACATCCTTGGCAACTCATGTATATAGGTTTGAGAATTGGGAACACTCTATTTTTTCTACGCAATGGAAAAAAATCCAAATTCAAATCCAGTACTCCTGATAGGTCTACATAATGCAATATCAACCATCGACAGCTTGTCGTGGACATTTTCCAGACAATCAGTCGGTGGCTCCCAGCGGAGCCTATTCGAATGTAGTGCAGATGCGCATCACACTCTATCAACCCGCCGTTGTGTGTAATTGCATCATGATGATCATCATCAACAACAATAACCTCCTCCTCCTCTCTCGGCAGATCCAAATAGCCAGAGGCTTCTGTTTCCAAATTGAAAAAGAGCGCGTGGTCCTTCTTGGAGCACTGCCAATAGAAGATTCGATTGCAATAAACAGCATTTTGGTCTAGTGTACCGCGGCAACGATGGAGCTCGGGGGCCCTTCTAAGCGTTAGCCACCTCTTTACATCTGGTGAGTAGATCTCAAATTTATAAGGATAATGAAAACGATGCCCGTCTTTGGGAGGAGCTTTACACCTATGGGCCATCACAATCTTGTACAAGGCTACATTATTATTGTTGTTGTTGTTGTTGTCCCTTGAGTGGTTTTCCACGGCAAGTCCACATAGGGAATAATATCTGGAAGAAACACGGCTTAACCCTCTTGGTTTTGGAAGAGGAACATACTCTTTGGTCCATGGATTGGAGATGTAGCACTAGACGAGAAAAGGCGTTTTAAATCCTCCATGTAAATAAGCGGAGAAGAACAATCCATTGCAGGAAGACAGAATCCGACTGTCATATGGTCCTTCCTTTGGAAAATCAATACATAAGTCAAGGTCTGAAATCTGTAATATTCCTCCTCCTCTTTGGGCTCTTTCCATACACTTGTAGTTGTGTGGACGACATTGAAGACTGGCTGCAACATTGAAGGGGTTTGTGAGGAAGGAATTGGTCACAGATTGCCACCGTTTACATACATTACGGCATTGGACGATGGAGTTTAATGGCAATAGTCCCAGAATTTTCACCATTAGATCGTCACTCAGATCCTCGGTTGTGCTTCTTCTCTTCTCCTCTCTTCTCCTTCTTGTTCTTCTTTTCTCCATCTCCATTCAGCTGAAATTGGTTGGATGAGAAAGTTCAAAAAAAAAAAAAAAAAAAAGAGTGTGAATGATACCTTTTCCAATGGACGTTATATGCATCGATTAGTATTTAGTAACATTGCTCATGCATGGTTACTAGTAAACACTCTTCATATATAAAAAGTTTTGAATGTCTTTTCTTAGAAGAAGATTGAGAATGTTGAAAATAGAAGGAGGCTTTGGATGGGTTCAAACGATTTGATTATCATGACAAGCATGTGGCCACTAAAGACATGGGTACGTATTGCTAAAAACCAATACAAAAGTCTCATGGTCAAGATAAAATTACAGAAAAGGAGAGATTGAGAGACAGCAAATCTAATGCAGATAATAGGGTGAAAAAAAGAAAGGAAAATAAAATAAAATAAAATGTAAACCATCAACAAGAATGAGAACCATAACATAAATAATAGAAAAAAACCCAAATCAAATCAAATAACAAAAACCCATCAAGAGAGCTGTAGAGAAAAAACAAGAAAGAACAAGAAAGAAAAAGCGAACAAGGGAAAGAGAGAGACAAAAAAAATTGTAATTATGCTTAAACCCCAAACTTTCTTTAAGATGGGGGAGAAAGAGAGGGCTAGAAATTGATGAAGATACCTGGTTGGGGATCGAAGCAACGACGTTAATTTGATGTTTGGTGAGGAAGAAGATGCTAAGACTTGTATTGTATTTATGATTGGCCCTAGGGTTTCCCGTTTTCCTACAGTAAGAAAGATTTATATTCGTTTACAGGGCTGTGTGTCACTTTTTATAGATTTTTTTTAGAAACACTTTGGATTTTGCACCCAAAAATATTTTCCAATTTTTTATTTTTCATAAATGAAAATTTTTATTTCTAAAGTAATTAATTCCAAACAGGCTCATATGCATCTCACTTATTATGCAAGATATTAGGGTCCTGATCACAATTTGCTATAAAGGTTGTGTGTTTGAAACTGTGCTCTCATACTGGGGCCATAGGGGGCTTACCTGGCTCCTCTTGAGTCTATAGGGATTAGTTCGGCTCTTATTGCCTGAAACCTCCTCTTAGATCCATGTTTTCGGAATGGAACCGTCCTCGAAGAGCGCAGTTCGACCGAATATGGAGCGAACTATGGAGATTTTTTTTTTTTTTTTTTTTTTTGCGTTTTCTTTTTTTGTAAGTTTGACATTTACTTTTTGAATGAAGAAACTTATTCTGACTTATTAATTATTGTTTGTTTTATGTCATCAAATTCCAAGGTTAAATTTTTTTCTCCATTTATTTATACGTGATTATATGGATAAGATATATTTGTGCATATTAGTTAATTGTCTATAAACCTATAGGCATTATGTTGTGAAGGCGCTTCGGGCATATAATTATTTTAAAATTTAGTGTTTCGGTGCTCCACGCTCTAGGCACTTAGGTCCGGCCTAAAGGGCTGGAACACCCTCCGTTATTAAAAGAAAATCATTTTAAATCCCTCAAATCTCCCCCTTTATATTGACTATAATAAACTTTTCTAATTAATTTAATTAGAATCTCTAATGGGAAGAGAAGATCAGATGATTTCCAAGGAAAAGGAAGGTTATGCCCCTCGTAAATATACATAAAATCGTCCATATGAGAGAGAGAATGGTATTTTTCCCTTTCGAAAACATGGCAATGAATCAAGGCTGTCTATTATTTTGTTCATTGTTCAGTATACATCCTAATCCTCGAATCATGTGGAGGTTGAGCTTTTATAGACAATTTTAGCTCCTCCATTGGGTGCTTTACATGGTTATCTTTGAATTTATAATGACTTAAACACTACCAATCAAAAAGCTTTAGCATTGCCAAAGGCTTCTATCTAGCAGCCCAAATTGGTGAATGGTAAGATATTACATAAACTGGCTCCCTGATATGAAGATGGCAGGAATTCCTGTAAAATTTGAGGGGCACTAGCAAGCTGTCACTTGATATTGTGCACTAGAATAGAAAAGAAGAAGCCAACTGAGGAGGCCTTTTACTAACTCCACTTGTTTTGCAATAAGGGATAAAACCTTGGATTTTATTTTTATTATATTAAAAAACACTGAAGAATTGAAGGACTACAAGTTCTCTTTGCCTAATTATTATATATTATAGATGTAGGAATCTATTTCGAAATTGAGCTTTAATTTCGCAATTGATTGCAAAATTGGAGCTCAATTCCAATTTCAATTTTGAGTAGCAACAAATTCAAATTTCGGTGGACTCTTTATGGATAGAGATATTCTCACATGATGGTTCCTTTTTCTATTTTGTTGCAAATCTCATTTCTTATCTTATTTTAGTTCCAGTCTCTCTAGGCATGATATTAGATGCATTCTTATCCTTTCCTATTTTGCAAGAAGTCCAAATCTCCGTGGAGTCTTTATAGACAAAGATAAACTTTATTAATTTTCTCAGTAAAATTTATATAATAGTTCCCGGGCACATATTGCTAGTCTATAAATTAATGGTATTAAAAATGCTAATTTCAATTGAAGAAATTTCTAAACTCCAATCCATATTAATGGTCTATATTCCCATATAAATAGGAGCAAATAAGGTAGTCCCAATTTTTCTTCTCTTTCCAAGAAAAAGACTGATTCAAATCACTTTAAATAAAGATGAATCCTTTTCCCAAACTTCTTCAACAAAGAGCTCTAGGGAAAGTTTTAAGTCATCAATTTGTAGTGTTAGTGTTTGGTATCTCTACTCTTTTTTTTTTTCATATAAAATAGCATTAAAAAAAGAGCAACAAAAAAAAAGAGGCTAAATAAAAAAAAACGTGTTGAAAGGGCATGAATCTATTTTAAATACCTGTACGTTCACAATTAGCCCATTGAAGCATTTGAGGATTTGCTCTAAATGTCTAAACTGATGAGTTTAGTTTTGAGAAAAATCTTAAAAGACATTTAGAGAAATAGAGGCTTGAAATAGAGATGCCATATGGACTTAGTCTCTTGTTAGTATGATCACATGAAATGGTCCTTGTTCAGCACCCATTGAAATTTGCATTTCTTTTGAGAAAAATCTTTTTTCCATATTTCTACTATATCACATGAAACGGTCTTGTTGGCACCCTTTTTTTGCTATTTATAGCATAATGCTATTTTGCAAGATTTTGTGATATCATAAAAAAGTACAAGAATATTTAGGAAAGTTTTTCAACTTTTGTCACCAGGCGTGGATTTTAATGGCTAATGGCAGCCATTGAATAGGCAAATATGTTTGAAGAATTAAAACATCCGAACATGTCGATAGTTTGAAAAGGCATACATTTGAAAAGGCATTCAGCATAATAATAGTGGGCTGATAAACTCTTCATCACAGTTGTTTCCCAAGAGTGAAAATTACTAATCTCATAATCATAATTACCTCTCCTAAATAACCTCTCACATTGACTTGCAATTCACCTTTTAATCCAACATTATTTCTATGCTTTCTATGAAATTTTCTCGTACTTTGTTATTAGAGGAAATGCCCATTCGATTTGCGATCAAACTGGGCACATGCAAGGTGATATAAAGCTGGACACATTTGTGATCACCATGTTGTAAAACATATTGCAGTCAAAGGAAAATTGCATCCATATGGACCATTGCTCAATAGAGGCTATCTCTGTTTTATAGTCACTGCTGGTCCAATAATGGGGCCTTGATTGGCTAGTTTTTAATCCATTACACAGGCAACAAAGGGCCTTGATTGAGCTGCTTTTTACAGCAGTAGAAGGGCCAACAAAGTCCCATGATTGTGAGTATTTAGAGCCAGCCTCAAATCCCATAGTCAGAGCATGTAATAGGACAAATTTACAGCACCCACATCTGGGGGCGCAACACAGCTATGAATGGGACCATGATCTGGGCCTGTAATTACCCTAAACAACTTCAAAACTTGCATAATTTGAATTTCTCAAAAACTAAATTTTGATTTTATCAGTATTTATTTTCATTTTTTGAATTTTTTTTTCTTCTACTTAAGTTGGTCTAGTGGCCAAGTGGTATTACATAAATCTGCGTGCGCTAAGAATCAATCCCTTCGTGGTATGGTAAGAGTAGAAGGAGCCCTACCCACAGACATCCCCATATTTCTAGTGAGCTGAATTTGGAGTACAGATTTTGAGCCAAATAACTTGCAAAATCCAGAACTGAGTCTGATTGTTCTCACATTGCAGAATTTTTAGAATCAGGTTTTGAGAGAATTACTCTCTAAATATTTTGAAATCAGGGTTTGAGAGAATTATTCCCATTTTTTTTTTAAATGTCTAGAAACAAGAGTTTCAATTTTGTAACTTTGCCCGACTTTAACTCACTGTCCAAATTTATTGAACTTTTGAAGAAAAACTTTCAGATCTTCTTAAACACCTAACTAAACTTGAATGCAGGTCACAAAACTTGTTAGTTGTTGAATTCTTGTATTTAGACTTTGTGAACTTTTTAGTATAGAAGCTTAAAGAGGCTACATTTTGATGACACCTTTACGATTAATTTATAAGAGATGATAAAGGAAACAATTCAAAACTCAAATTTAACCTTATTCAAAAATTCAATACAAAAGGTTAAATATCCAAATTCATCTTCATCTTATATGATTTCATTTCATGGAACTAGATCTGATCTTTCGTGAGTAGCACTGATTCAATGTCGAAATTCAAGATGTTGACGCTACATTTTCAAAGAGACTTTACATTTTAAAGAATGAAACCACTCAAAGAGGAAACTAACCTTTTTTTTTTTTTTTTTTTTCAAAAATTAAATTCAAAAGAGAGAATTACCGGAAAAACCACCTTAGATGTCTGGCACACCAGAAAGGCCCCTATAGTTTTTCTGAAATAGTAAAGGCCCTCCACCTAGTTCTCACTTCACCTAGTTCTCACTTTTGTCTGAGTTGTTTCAGTTAAGGAAGAAGAAGACATGGGCAAAGATATCATCGCACAAACAAAAGTGAAAACTGGCCGGAGATCCTTTACTGCCACAGAGGAACTATAAGACTTTTTTGATGTAGTAGAAGTGTGATTTTCTCAATTCAAAACTAACATCCTTAACAAACATTATGGTCTATTTCATAATATTTTCAACTAACAAGCTCGTACTATCCCTTGTCACTGCTATCATCTTCTTCTTGGTTGAAGCTCCCTTATCTCTTGGTAAAATGTCTTCTTCCTGTAAGAACTCCACCCTAGAAGCCTTCTTTTATCTATGTAATCAGCCATCTCCTAACATGAGATAGCTTGTGCTCTGTTTTCTGTTGGTCTTCTTGTTTCTTTTTTTGTCTTCTTTTTGTTGTTTCTTTCTTCCCTTGTTAATTCAATTTGCATCTTAGAAAAGAAAAAAAAACAAGCTAGTACTCATGTTTCATATCTTCTTATAAATATCCGATTAAGAACATAAATTTCATATCATCATCAAAATTTCAGATTTTCATGTAGATTAACCATGTGCTCATATTTTACTACATTGTTTAATGCAAAGTCCAAACTCTATAATTTTGCAGTTAAACTTGTCTAAGAAGCCCTGCAAAAATGTGGCCTTCAAATTATAACCAACAACAAGAAGGAAAAACCAACAAAGAAAGCCTGAGGTTCTTCCACCAGTGTTTAGAAAATAACAAAATGAAGCCCATATTATGGTGGTGTACTTGTTGCATTCAGAAGATTAGAACTGAAGGCAACAATGTTAACAAACGAAACCTGAAAATAAAAATTAAAAATCTTTCTAAAAGAATTCTCATGAAAGAAAACTTAGAAACAGCCAAACATGTCCATGGGCTTGGAAGAAGCATATAACATAATAACAACAGCTTTACCTCTCGGATATGCACATGGTAGTGGGGGTGTATCGGAAGAACGTCCACCAACAAGTGCAGATTCCCTTGAGGACAAACACTGACTCAAAACACACCACTCTTCAGATCATATGATACAATCCGTTTATATGAATATGATTTAATCCGGCTGGTACTCAGATACTCGGTGAAGAGAACTTTATCACATCCTTGGCAACTCATGTATATAGGTTTGAGAATTGGGAACACTCTATTTTTTCTACGCAATGGAAAAAAAATCCAAATTCAAATCCAGTGCTCCTGATACGTCTACATTATGCAATATCAACCATCGGCAGCTTGTCGTGGACATTTTCCAGACAATCAGTCGGTGGCTCCCAGCAGAGCCTATTCGAATGTAGTGCAGATGCAAATCACACTCTATCAACCCGCCGTTGCGTGTAATTGCATCATGATCATGATCATCATCATCATCATCAACAACAACAACCTCCTCATCTCTCGGCAGATCCAAATAGCCAGAGGCTTCAGTTTCCAAATTGAAAAAGTGTGCGTGGTCCTTCTTGGAGCACTGCCAATAGAAGATTCGATTGCAATAAACAGCATCTTGGTCTAGTGTGCCGCTGCAACGATGGGGCTCGAGGGTAGGGGTGTACACGGATCGGATTGGTGCGGATTGGGTCAAATCCGTTACCAATCCATGGCTGTTAAAATCCGATCCGATTCGATCTATTGAGGACCGGATTGGATGAGATTAATCCGTTCAATCTAAAGTTAAAAGAAAAATATCTAACTTGTTGTAAAAAAATCACATTTTGATCCATAAAATTTTTTCTTTATTTTATATTTAGACCCTTTACATTTTTTTATTATTTATATTTAATGTCAACGGATCGAATCGGATTGAATCCGCGGATTGAGGGTGAAATCCGCCACTGATCCGTTGCTAACGGATTATAAAATTCTCAATCCGTCATCAGTTCGTTTACCTTCGGATCGGATAAAAATCCACGGATCAGATCGGATTGAATCGGATTTACGGATCAACAGAATTTCTGTACACCCCTACTCGGGGCCCTTCGAATTGTTAACCACCTCCTTATATCTCCTTGATTCCTATGTAAATAGTGTTCCTTCAATCTCCTTGATTGGAGCAAATAAGAAAAGGATTGCCTGAAATCTCACCTTAAAAAAAGGTGGATCCAATTCTGCATCAACCCATAGGATATAATTCTTTCCAAACCAATTTTCAATTCCAGGATCTTCGTACACAAGCATCAAATCAAATGTTAACCTACAGAATTCCTTATAATCCAAATAAACAGGGCTATGTCTTGAAATTCCCTAACATGTTGCAATTCTTAAACATAATAAACAGGGCTAGCATAATTAGAAAGCCGCTTGAACTATTTTGACTTTTCCGTCTTAAACTCATGATGCAATTCTGACCTTTCAGTCTTAAACTTATGCTGCCGTTCTAATTCTTCAGCCCTAAACCCATGTTGCTGTTCTTCTGTAATAATCCTGCGAAGGGACAAATGCCATTAAAAAATTAAAACTCAAACACAAAAATGTAATTTCTTCTCTCTTTTTTTGTTTTTTTTTTTTGCTATGGTGCAAACGAACTATATATATAAAATAAAGAAGAAAGATTACAAGACTTCAAAAAGGTAAATAAGGAATACAAAGGAAAGACCATGCAAAAATACGAAGGGAACTATACAATGCTTAAAAAACCAAAGAAGTCAAAGCATAGCATAAGACATCCTGCCTAAAAACAAAAGAGTGATGAAACTTGGCTGAAGGAGAGAAGAAGCCAAGTAAGAGTGGCGCATCCTCTTTGATGGCTATATATATATATATATATATATTTATGGGGTATTCAAGTGCATCTATTCTTCACCACCCCTCATCTCTTTTGGGGGTGTTTCAAGTACAAAATGAGATCTTTCCTTCAAGTACAAAAGCCCTTTTATATTTGAAACACTTCAAAAAGAAGTGTCCTTCATCACAAATGGCGAGGGATAGATGTATTTGAATATTTTCCATATATATATATATATATATATATATAAAATGGAGTTGAGGATACATATTACTTGAGGCTTCTGTGGAGAAACAAGAAATAACTAGAAGGAAGAAAATTCTAACAAAACAAAAATTACAATGTCATGGTTTTTGGAAGAGATTACCTCTCGCTAGTAGGAGTGTATCGAAAGGTCTCCCACACCACAATCAAGTCTTTCTCAAGGACTATCTCAAACACATCCCTCTTAAGATCATATGATATAATCCTCTTGAAATCGTCATTTAAGAGAATTTTATCATCTCCTTGGCAACTCAAGCCAATAGGTTGGAAAATTTGAAGGCGTGAACTGTTTTTGTGCGTCTCCAAATATCTCTCCTTTGCTCTGCTTGTATCTACATTATGCAATATCAACCATTCACCGTTCATCGACATCTTCAAGACACTTAGTCGGCAGCCAAGGAAGCAGCTTCGAATGTAGTGCAGCTGCCCAGCACGCTCCGTCAACTCGCAGAAGAATGCATATTCATCGGATCTTGGTAGATCCAAATAGCCTGAGGTTTTTGTTTCCATATTGAACATAAGCGCTTGTCTCGTACTAGGGCAGTGCCAATACAAGACCCCGTTGCAATAAATTGCATTTTTTTCTGGCTTACACCAGCGAAGATCATGTGGTTTGGAGGCCCACTTAAGCAATTGCCATGCCCTTTTATCAGATGAGTAGATCTCGAATTGATATGATGCCTTCTTTATGTCATTGTTGATACTATGGGCAATCACAATCTTGAAAAAGGCTATGTTATTGCAACTTGATTTGATGATTCTGGGGTTGTTTTCGAAGGCGAGTCCACACAAAGAATCATGGCAATCCATGGTTGGGTTTGGAAGACGAACAAACCCTTTGGTCAATGGATTGGAGATGTAACACGTATTGAGATGAGGTTCTCTGGTGAAAAGATAGGAGAAGCGCAATCCATTGCACCAGACATGATTCAGATAAGGGTATCGTCTATGCGTTGGTAAATCAATAAAAAAGTCAAGCTCTGAACTCTGCATTCTTCTTTGGCCTTCATCTAGGCACGTGTATCTGCAAATACCATCACGTCCAATCCACCCAACATTGATGACGGTGTCTGTGAGCAACAATGGGCAGCCATTGATCAAAGATCGCCATCGTTTACACACATTGAAGCATTGGATGATGGAGTTTAGTGGCAAGAAAAGCAGAATCTCCACCGTCAAATCATTGCTCAAATCTTCCATCGTGGTTATTTTTCTCTTCTTTGTCTCCTCCATTCAATAATATTGTATTGATATGGAAACTGGGCTGGGACTGTTGTTTCTAATGAACGTGATATTGATTGCATAGATCTCTAATGACTATTTGTAGAGTTCAGTGGATTAGTAATAATAAGCAGTTTCAAACTCTTTCCATATCTTGAAAGTATAAAACTCTTAGAATGAGACTTTTGATGGGGCTTAACGCATACTAGAGTAGTGCTTCAAACACACCCAACAAAGCTACAACGGAAAGAGTATTTTTAAGGGAACACAACATAATACCTACCTGGATTTTGATCATTTTGCAGAGCACCCCCAGTGCTTTTGTATTTTGTACTAAATCCTATCTGTAGTTCTAATTAACATGTAAAACTCACGGATTATGTTAGTCTTAATGACGTAGGTCGTATAAATCTATCTGTAGATCTAATTATTTGCCCTGGGGAGAAAAAATCATGTAAAACTCACGGATTCAACTCTCCCTATCTCCGTCCAAATCCAGAAAATCTCTAGCATGCGCTTCGATCTCCTGCCATCTCCTCTATTCCTATATCTCCTCTCTCCATAGAGGATCACGGGGTAACTTCTTTTCGAGTTGGAGTTGCACGGAAGCCTCGCTTCTCAATCGGTGCCTCGACAACAGTAGTGTAGGACACCCAGCCAACATCCTCTACACTCCTCCAACTTTGCTTGTTTCTCGTTTGATTTTCGAAAGCAACAATTCAATCAATTCAATGTTCGCACCCCCCACCCCTCCCCACCCACACACACACACACGCACACACATTTCATCTGTTATGGTTTTGGACATTTTTGAACAGTTTTGGAGACATGCTTTTCTCGGGAAAAACGCCTTATATGTAACATCTAGCTAAAAGATAAAAAGGAAAAAAGAAAAAAAAACCTCTCAAAAGCTCTCGGATCCTCGGGCTATGAAAAGGTGGTGATGAGCTCGCCGAAGGTTGTGAATAGTGCACTCTCCACTCCTTCTCTGCTTTCTTTCTTGTTTTTTTTTTAGTCTCTTGCTCTTCTCTGAGTTGAAGGGTCTGATGATTACGAGGGTTTGGGCTGCGAGGGAAAAGGTGTTGGTTTTGATGTGGGTTGGGGTGTTTTGGTTTGAAACAGGTTTGGGACTTTTAGTTTTGGTTCAACATTATTTGGGATTATTAGGATTTTTTTATGTGGGAGGGACAATGAGCTGGGATTGATTTATGATTTTGGTAGGGTGATGGGAAATGGTGTGGTGTTTAGGATTTTAGGAATTTCTAGTTGAAGAAGATTGGTTGTAGGGGTTGGAGAAGAGTTGATATGTATATGCAAACGAGAGATGGAGAAGAGTCGATTTGGAGAAACCCAAAGACACATCTTAGATTGGAGGGCTAAATTCTTCATTGGGTGATTCTAAATGCACCCCCATTATGTGCTGTACACACTCACTTCCTCACTGTTCACACAAAGGGGATGTGGGTGTGTACAGCATTAGGGGTGAGTGCATTTAGAATCTCCCTTCTTCATTTCCTATTTTCCGTTACAGCCGTCTGAATTTGCGTTGTGATTAGAACTACAGGTAGGTTTAGTACAAAATACAAAAGTACTAGGGGTGCTCTGTAAAATGACAAAATTACAGGTAGCTATTCTGTTGTTTTCCCTATTTCTAAAACCCACAAAAAGCACTTTCTCTTTCCAACTCTAGAAATTGACATTGGGAAGTTGGAGTCTAATAAAAAGGAATTGTGTCACGACCCGGGCCCGAGATCCGGTACCCCGAGCCGTGAACCCATACTTACTCCCGTAAACTCCGAATTAACCGAAGTTAAAACGGAATCCACATGGGTAACATTCTCAATAACCTGTCAAATACACAACTTTTTGCAGAAACATTCATATTTGATAATTTACGATTTACATGTATACAAAATAAAGTCCTTATACATATAACATTTTCAACATTTGTTTGTCAAACGCTGCATTTACAAAATACAATGCAGGTGGCAATTAATTACATTTCAAAATGAATATATAAAACAGTTTCTCAAAACACTTCTCAAAATATTCCAACTCCTTTGGTGCACTCAGATACTCATTTCAAATGGTATCCCGACCATTCCATTCGTTTAATCCTCCTCGAGGAACCGAAGCGATCTCCTCCGCTGTCGCCGGGAGCGCTGCAGGACAGGTAAGGGCAATCGAACCTTTAATGTCATCAATAACACTAATGAACATGATGGTTCAACAATGTATAAACAAATCTTGTCATAGCACATGTTATTACATATATTGAACTCATTCAATCTATTCAATATCAATTCCAATTCTAGACAATTCTAGATAATTCCTACAATGATAATAGGCGAATAAAGTTAATTAATGGAAATGTACAAGATGATCACTACCATAGCATTCATTTCATTTCATTTACCATCTTCCCTCAAAGGAATGATTCATCTTCCAAATGGAAGGCATCAATCAATACCCATAGATATGATCGGAATTGTGAGACTTACTAGTGTTTGAGCTAGGGACAATTAGCATCACCACGGAGCTCCGGAACGCCTCAAATCCATCTACTGCAATAAGATTAGTCATTTGTTTCATTCATTAATTCATTGAACTCTTTTAGAGTTCTAATACAATAGATAGGTAGTGCTAGACTCAAGAGTCAATGTTTTTCCAATAATCAATCAATTTCTGGATTCAATTCAATTTAATAATTCATTTCATAACAAAAGAAGGGGATAACAATAATACCAATCTCATTAGATTGGAACACAACGATACAATGAGGGAATTACTAATCATTTACGGTTCTACTTAATTCTATCTCATATCTAAACAACCATTTGGTTGTAACCATTGGTTTCCAAATGCACATGTTATTCTCGATGGACATCATATTTATTTATTTAAAGTGTGCATTCTAGTTCCAGTAAATATCACCTATGGATGCTTAGTCTTAAAACTAATTTAAGGAGTATTTATGCTCACAAGTAGTACTCCAAATTCTCGTAAATATCCAAAATCCAAAAATCCTTCATTCACAATTAATGTCTTGACCAGTATCAGGTTCGCCCGAACGGAATTACTATTCGCTCGAGCAGACCAAACAGAAAGGAGTTCGCTCGAGCGAATTACTGTTCGCTCGAGCGAACCCAAACAGAACAATATTCGCTCAAGCGCACTTACTGTTCGCTAGAGCGAACCCTTCAGGATTCCATTCCGAAAATCTGATATTCTTTCTCTTCTTCTACTCTCCTTTCTCCATTCCACTTCCACAACCTACATAAGAGATACGGAACCTCTTGTTCCCTCCTCATACATCATTCATTCACAAATAACACTTCTAATCACCCATTAACCACCTTAATCAACCATAAATAATTTCATAATCTAATGGAAAAATGTACAAAAACCCGTGAAAACTCTATGCATTTCTACAATAATTAACACTAATCACAAGCAATGTTTATACTTGCCTCTCTTGAAGCTTAATGGCAAAGCCCCCTTTTTCCTAAACTTGGGTTGAGATTAAAATCCCCAAATGAAAACCCTAATTCCATGAAAACATGAAAATACACAAATCTATAAGTTATTTGTGCTAGAAATCATGTCTAAGCACTCATTATGACTTATAAACTCATTAAAAGCTCTAAGCACTTACTTGTAGCTCAACAAGAGAAATCTTGAGATCTTTCTCAAGCTCTTCACTCCAACAATGGGGGAAAATGACTTGAGTAAGAAGATGAAGATGGATGAAGTAGTTCAACTTCACTCCAATCACTTGGAAACTCTTCCAATCTTCACACTAGATAGAGAGAAAATGGAAGGAAAAGAAGAGAAAGGGTGCCTAGGGTTTGTTTGAGGTGAAAATGAGCTCATTCACTCATCTCATTCTAATAGAAGGACTCCTCATACTAAAACCCCCTCTTTTGAAGCCAAATTGCATTCTGAGTCAAATGAAGCCTCATTTGGTCAATTTGAGATCAAATGGAATCGCATCTATTATGAAAGTTAACGTACTATTCGAGATACACACGTTGGTATTAAGAATTTTCGTATTTGACGAAATACATGAAAACCCGTATTTACGAAAAAGTCCTTAGTCTACTTTGTTTGAGTCTAAACTCATCTTAACTAATTCAATTTCATTCCAATATGCTTAATGCATCATTTGAGACTAATTTGTCTCTCTTTGATCATTAACCTTAATTAATCCAATTACTCATGCTTAATTAGTATTAATTTCAATTAATTAGCCTTAATCATGATTAGTTTCGGTCGGGGTGTAACAAATTGGACTAGATCATTTTTATGCTTTCTAAGAAATTTTCTCCTTCTCTTTTAGAGGAAATACCCAATCGACTAGAGTTCGAACTGGGCACATACAGGGTGATAAAAAGCTGGACACATTTGGGATCACCAAGTTGTAAAACATATTGCAGTCAAAGGAAAATTGCATCCATATGGACCATTGCTCAATAGAGGCTAGCTCTGTTTTATAGCCACAGCAGATCCATTGAAGGGCCTTGATCGGGCTAGTTTTTACATGCATTACACAAGCAAGGAAAGGCCTTTGATTGAGCTGACTTTACAGCCGCAGCAGGGCCAACAAAGTCCCATGATTGTGAGTATTTATAGCCAGCTTCAAATCCCAAAGATAGAGCATGTGATGGGACTGATTTACAGCACCCACAACTGGGGGCAACACTCCTATGAAGGAGCATATAATCAACCTTGATCTAAGTTTTATTTTACTACTATGATGGGCCTGTAATTACCCTAAACCATTTCAAAACTTGCATAATTTGAATTTCTCAAAAACATAATTTCGATTTTCTCAGTATGCTGAATTTTCTTTTCCCACTTAAAGTTGGCCTAGTGGCCAAGGGATTTTACATAAACCTACTTGCCCAAGAATCGGTCCCTTCGTGGTGTGGTAAGAGAGGGAGTCCTACCCACACAGACATCCCTATATTCTCTAGTAAGCTGAATTTGGAGCATATAGATTTGGATGTTATCTACGTGGGTGATCAACACACGTCATAAAATTTGTTGCATCCATACATAGGAGCCTTTGATCAATAAAGGCTATCTTATCTCATGAATTAACTGTATATTACATCCACAAGAGGTTCATTAACTTATGGAGCAGATGCTTAAAGCCATGAAAGGCATTGAGGTTATTTTTTCTATCCACTTGTTTCTCCATCATGGAAGGCGAGATGCACGCGGTTCTTCTCCAAAATCGAACTGGCGCCTTGCAAATACTTAATTCTGCAATGACAGGCATATCCTTCTCTCTCAAGAGGTTGAAGGGAACCTCCTACACACATGTTAAGAAGCTTCTATAGTACTCTTAACATCCAAGAATGATGATTTGATTTGTCTTTTCCTTTTCTTTGCTCCTTCTCCGCTTTCTCTCCTGTGTTGTTTAATAGTGCTCTTCTTTTGGAACTCTTCGGCTTGTATTCTTTTGGAGGGATTTTTCTAAACTCTTTTTCTTGATGACATACTTTTGCAACTTAGCAAAATAATTATAAAAAGAAAAAAAATCAACTTGGCCTCAACACAGGTTATTTATTTGGAAGACAGAGAGAAAGAAATTGTAGGAAAAGATTGGTTTATTTACCAATCTAATTCCCATGTAAATAGAGCTCCTTAAGTCTCCTTAAATGGAGAAAATAAGAAAAAGTTTGATTGAAATCACCTTAGACAAAGATGGATCCCAATCTACATCACCCGTTAGATAAAGGGGTGGCAAACGGGTCAGGTTGGGCAAAACGGGGCAGATCCATTTAATCAACTGGTTAGATGCTCTTAACCCGTTTCCGACCCATTTATTAAACGGGTTAGAAACTCTTAACCAGCGCTCGTTGTGGGTTAGCCCGATCCAACCTACATAAACCTGCATAACCATTGCGGGTTACTACCACACAATTTATACCCAAAATAAAATTTATGAACAAGAGTCCTCTAAGTCTTTAATCATGACCAAAGTTTAAATTGGATCCCAATTGATAAATTAGTTTATAAAAATTAAGATACGATCTAAAATGAACAATCCTTAACTTTCTAAATCTTATTGGTGCAATTTAAAATCTATCACGAAGGAAAATTTGAACAAGCTTTGTTTGGGTTATGATAAGCCTAATGTTAACTTGCTTCTCATAGGATCTTAAATCAGACTTAGGCTCAACTGATATTGGGTTCGAAAATTTAGGCCTATGAGTAGGTCATGATGCTATAATTCAACATTCTCTATAACTTGTGTTGGCATTAGGAGAAAATAGTACAGAAACTAGCATGAACTCAGCCATTGTTTTATTTTATTTTTACTATATTTATTGTCTTTTTTTCATATCCACAATCCTCTTAAGAGAGAATAACACATAAATTATTTAAGAGTATAGTATACATTTTCTAAATAGTGACTTTAGAAATAGAATAGCAAAACTAATAGAAATAAAATAAACTCTTCATAAAAAATATTATATCAAAATAAAATGATATGCTCCGTAGAATTAAGTATTGAGTATAAGCTATACCCATAATAAATAAACATATGGGTTATGTGGGTCATACGGATTAAACGGGTCGACCTTAACTTTACATGTTTAAATGCGGGTAAGGAAAGCTTGAGCCACAACCAACCCGTATACGGATTGTGCAAATCATATGCGGATTGGGTCAAGTCGGGTCAGGTTGGCCTCTTCCAGCTCTAAATTTGTATATAATTCTTTCCAACCCAATCTTCTTTAATGGAAGAGCATTTGGTAAGTTAAGAGCCTTTAATTTGCAGAATAAGTCTCCTCTCCTACTTTTCATCAAGTTGGCACCGGATTATGAAAATAAAAGAATATTTGTTTTTATTTGGGAACCCCCTACGTATCACAATAATACAAAAATAAAATTAAAACCAACTGTAAATCCCCTCTAAACCATCAAAATTATTAGGTACATAGTGATTGAATCCACTAAACCCAGAACACATATCCAATCTATTATATAGATCAAGAGACAACACAAAAATTCCCAGTAGTGAGATTGTAAAGTGGTTGGTTTATTCTACCCCATAACAAATCCACAAGAAACTACCATAGAATAGAGAGAGAGAGAGAGAGAGAGAGAGAGAGAGAGATCACTAATTAGTGAATTTCTATCACAAAAACCTGAAATCTACACACCCCAATGGTGAGTGATTCACTTTCAATGCCAGGATCTTTGTACACAAGCATCAAGTCAAATGTTAATCTACATAATTCCTTATATAAGCCAAATGCTCAGGACTATGACTTGAAACACCCTAATAAATTCCTAGCATAATTAGAAAGCCGCTTGAACTGTTTTGGCTTTTCAGTCTTAAACTCATGCTGCAGTTCTGACTTTTCAATATTAAACTCAAGCCGCAGTTGTTCTTCTGTAATAATCCTGTGAAGGGACAAATGCCATTAATAAATGAAAATTCACAACACAAATTGTAATTTCTTCTTCTTCTTTTTTTTTTTTCCATTTTTCTATGGTGCAAGTGCAAACGAACTATATAAAACGAAGAAAGATTACAAGGCTTCAAAAAACTTAAAAGACTACGAAGGAAAGATGTTACACCCCGACCCGAGTTAATCAAGATTAACTCTAATTAATCAAGATTAAGGCGATTTAAGCATGATTAATCAACTTAAGTGTGATTAGTAGTCAAAATGGATTGAATTAGTCGCATTTGAATGAATTGCATCCTAATGAACCAATTTGAGAGAGATTAACTCAATAGAGTTGATTTTAAACCCCAATTAGTGAAGTTAAGGACTTTTTCGTAAATACAGATTTAAATGTATTTCATCGAATGTGGTAAAATTTGATACCTACATGTGTATCTTGATGAGTACAATAAATTTCATAATGCACACATTTTCGTTTGACTTGAAATGAGTTAAGTAAGTTTTGGTTTGACTTAAAATAAAAATAAGTGTTGTGAGTGGGGTTTAGTTGTAAAAAGTATTGTTTATAAGGTTCTGAAAGAATCCATTCTCATTCATTCGAACGTTCTAGCAGCAACAAGAGGGAGAGAGAGAACCCTAGACTCAGAGCATCTTTCTTCTTTGTTTCTTTGCTGTCAAATAGTTAGAAAAGGACTTTTCAAGTGATTTTTGAAGGAAAGGATTGTGTATATCATCTTCTTCTTCAAGTTAGGTGAATTTCTTGAAATTGGAATAGTAAACCTTGTGGTTTCTCTTTGTAGAACAACAAGTAAGTATCTTAAACCCTTTTTGAGTGATTTCCAGATGTTTTAAGTGTTGAGATTATTGGTTGTTTAACAACTTATGTAGAAATTCGTTTTGGTTGATTTTATAGAGTTAGGGTTTGGATTGAAGAAGTTTTGATCTCAAACTTTAAGCTATCAAAGGGGTTTTTTTGTGTTTAATCACAGCTAAAGGCAAGTATAATCAGTTTATTAATGATTAAGTGCTAATTGATGTAGTTTTCATTTGGTTTGGTGAGAACTAGATTCATGAATCATGTTATTTATAGATATGGATGTTATTTGAATGAGTGAATTGGGTATATGGTGTTTAAATGATGGAATAGAAATGTCGTTTGTGTATAATGATGATTGAGAGGATAGGAGGTCCATAATTGTTATTTGCAGGTTATGTGAATGGTTTGAATGAAGGGAGAGAACTGTTCAGAATTTCGGGTTTGGAATTCTGAAGAGTTCGTTCGAGCGAACAAGGAGTCCGCTCGAGCGAACTGTCTGGATTTTGGATTTTGGGTTTTTACGTGAATTGAGAGTACTTCTTGTGAGTATAAATGCTTTTCCAATTAGTTTTAAGACTAATCATGGATTAAATTGAGTTATTGAGAATTAGTGATGTTTTAAGAAGGGTTCCATGAATGAACCATAATTGATCGATAATGGCCTAAACTCCATGGGTGATAATTACGAGGACTAATAATGCACATATTGAATATATAATGTGATGTCCATCGAAAATAACACTTGCATTGGGAAACCAATGGTTACACCCGAATGGTTGTTTAGAATTGAGATAAGATTGAGTGAAACCATAGATGGTTAATAATTCTCTCATTATATCATTGTGTTCCAATCTAATGAAATTGGTATTATTGTTATTCCCTTCCTTTGTCATGAAAGGAATCATCGAATTGAATTGTATCCGTTCATTTGTAATTAAATGGAAATTAATATGTTAATTGAATTGTTCGTTGAGTCTGACACTACATAGTGATTTCAATAAGCTCTTTGGAACTATTACTGCTGCAGTAGATAAAATGGGAGTGTTCCGGAACTCCGTGGTGATATCAGTTGTCCTTGGCCTGGGCACTGATAAATCCCACATTATATGAATTCTTCCGTCTGGAAGATAGTAATCCTTCCTTTTTAGGAGGATGGAAATTGAATTGAAATGAAATGCTATGGTAGTTTTTCCAAATAATAAAAAACTCATATTGATTTGGATAATGGTAAATTGTATTGGTCTAACATTGTTTAGACAGATTGGATTTATAAATTAGCATATGAAATCATATAATTATTTATACATTGCTGAATTGTCAAATCCATAGTGTTATTGATGCCATAACAAGCACAGTTGCCCATGCCGGTCCTTCTGAGACCAAAGCTTCAGCGGAGACGACCGATCAGGTTCCTCCAGGAGGGCTAGTTGAATGGAAGTGAAGCAATATGATATGAGAATGATATTGAAACAAAATTGAGAGGAAAAACTTTGAGTTAAGATGAATTAGAAACGTTTCACTTTTGATTCTTGCATTGTATTAAATATGTAAGGGATGTACTTGTACATGATGTAAATGAATTTTGTTTCACATATAAGCAATGTATATTTGTAATATTCCGCATAATGTGTATTTGATATCCCTTGTGAATTTTATATGATTGAAGTTCACGGAATTAAGTATGCGCCACGACTCGAAATGATCTTGGATGTAGTCTTAATCTTGGGCTCGGGTCGCGACAAAAGACCATGCAAAAAGAAAGGGACTATACAAAGTTTAAAACCAAACAAGTCAAAACATAGCATAAAAAACAGGGCATCCTGCCCAAAAACAAAAGTCATGAAACTAGACTGAAGGAGAGAAGAAGCCAAGTAAGAGTGACATTAAGCATAGGCCTAGAAAGCTTGATTAGAGAAAGCGAAGCATCCTCTTTGATGGCTATATATAATGAAATTGAGGATGCAAGGCTTTTGAGGCTTCTGTGGACAAACAAGAACTAAAAGGGAAAAAATTCTAACAAAACAAAAATTACAATGTCTTAGTTTTTGGAAGAGAATACCTTTTGTTAGTAGGAGTGTATCGAAAGATGTTCCACGTCCTGATAAAGTCAGTATCTCGAACTATCTCGAACACGTTCCTCTTCATATCATATGATATAATCCTCTTGAAATTGTCATGTAAGAGAACTTTATCTTCTCCTTGGCAACTCAAGTCAATAGGTTCGAAAATTTGATGGTATGAACTGTTTTTGTGCATCTCCATGTATCTATTCCTTGCTCCGCTTATATCTACATCATGCAATATCAACCATTCACCGTTCATCGACATCTTCATGACACTTAGTCGGCGGCCATAGGAGTATCTTCGAATGTAGTGCAGCTGCCCAGCACACTCCGTCAACTTGCAGAAGATTTCACATTCATCGGATCTCGGTAGATCCAAATAGCCAGAGGTTTCTGTTTCCAAATTGAACATGAGCGCTTGTGCCTTACCATGGCAATGCCAATACAGGACCCTGTTGCAATAAACCGCCTTTTTGTCTGGATTACACCAACCAAGATCATGTGGTTTGGAGGCCCACTTAAGCAATCGCCATGCCCTTGTATCAGATGAGTAGATCTCGAATTGATATGATGCCTTCTTTATGTCCTTTTTGATACTATGGGCCATTACAATCTTGTAAAAAGCTATGTTGTTGCAACCTGAATTGACGATTCTGGGGTTGTTTTCGAAGGCGAGTCCACATAAAGAATCACGGCACCTCATGGTTGGATTTGGAAGACGAACACACTCTTTGGTCAATGGATTGGAGATGTAACACTTGTCGAGATGAGTCAGAGATCTTGATATATGGAAAAGATAGGAGAAGAGCAATCCATTGCACCAGAGACGATTCAGGTAACATAATCGTGGAAAATCAATAAAGAAGTCAAGCTCCGAGCTCTGTATTCTTGTTTGCCCGTTTTCAAGGCACGTGTATTTCCAAACACGCTGATGCATAATAGGTACAACATTGACTGTGTCGGTGAGGAACAATGGGCAGCCAATTATCAGAGATTGCCATCGTTTACACACATTCAAGCATTCGATGATGGACCTTAGTGGCAACAAAAGCAGAATCTCTACAGTCAAATCATTGCTCAAATCTTCTATCGTGGTTATTCTTCTCTTCTCTGTCTCCCCCTCCATTCAATAGTGTATTGTACTGGTTGGTTAAACGTTGGTTGGATGGGAATTTTGGGCTGGGACACCTTTTTCTAATGAACGTGTGATATTGATATAGACCTCGAGGGAGTACTATTTGTAGAGTTCAGTGGATTAGTAATAATGAACAGTTTCGAAGTCTTTCAATAGAGGAAGAATAGCTTAAGTGGGAATCTTGAAAAATATTAAACTCTTAGGATGGGTATTCCCAAAACCCACAAAAAAGCTTATTCTCTTTCCGGTCTAGATTTTTTTTCTGTTTCCAAAAAACACAATTGTTTTGCATCCAAACATACTTTCCGATCATTACTTTGGTTCATAAGTCTCTTCCTTGTTTTCTATTTCACATAGACAGGGTTGCTAATTTCATATATATCATCTGGTGGGCCATTTATTCTATGGTTGTGATGGCCCTTTGTGGGCTTCTTTAGTATAACAATTTTGTGGGCCGCCTATTGAATATTATCCCAGCCGTTACAAATAGACTTTCTTTAAAGTGTGGAATGTTGTATCCCAAGAATCATACCGTTGGATTGACAATAGGAGAAAACTTATTTTGGAGGTTCAGATTTTCAATGAGTGGTCTCCACTGTAGAGTTCCATTCGTTCGTGGTTTACCAAAGTCTAAATTGTCTAAGATTATCAACTAGAGGTAGCAAACTGGTCAGAGTTGGGCTAAAGGCGTCAAACCCGTTTACTAAACAGGTTACCTGCTCCTTACCTGTATCCGACCCATTTATTAAACGGGTCAGAAACTCCTCACCCACACCCGTTGCTTGTTAACCCGATCCGACCCGACCCACATCAACCTGCATAACCCTTGTGGGTTACTGCATGTCGGGTTGACTCACATAACTTGCACCCAAACTTAAGTTTATTAACAGACCTCTAAGGCATTTATCATACGTAAAGTTTACATTAGACCCAAACCAATAAATTAATTTGTAAAATGAGATAAGATCTCAAAGAACAATCCTTAACTTCCTAAATCCAATTGGTGCAATTTAAAACCCATCGTTACAGGCGATATGGACAAGCTTTCTTTGGGTTACGATGAGTATAATGTTAATTTATTTCGTATAGGATCTTACATAATACTTAGGTTCAACTGTTGTTGGGTTAAAAATTTAGGCCCAGCCCTGGGTCATGATGCCATATTTCACAATTCCCTATAGCTTGTGACGGTACAAGGAGAAAATAGTGTGGAAACTAGCATAAACTCAACTATTACTTGATTATTTTATTTAATTTTTATTCTATTTATGTCATATCCACTAATTTTCTTCATATCCATAATTCTCATAAGAGAGAAAAGCACACAAAAATATTGTTAAGTAAGTCAAACAAATGGTTTACTTGAGAAAAAAGAATGAGAATGAATTCTTATAAAATTGAGTGTAGCATACCTTTTTTTTTAAAAAATAGTGACTACAGAAATAGAGTACCAAATTTAATAGAAATAAAATAAAGTTTTCATAAAAAAAATCATATCAAAATAAAAAGATACATTCCATAGAATTAAGTATTAAGTATAAGTTTTAGTTGTAAGGAAAAAAACATAAACATGTTATGCGGGTCGTTCGGGTTAAACGAGCTAACCATAACCCGACCCGTTTAAATACGGTGCTTTTAGGTACATCCATAGAATTAAGTATTGAGTATAAGTTTCATTTGCTAATAGTATCATTATTCAACCCAAAAGGGATAGTCACCCATCCATGGATAAAAATTCTTGTATGTATCATGTTCTAACCCATGTCCCTCAAGCAGGGGAATGGAATTTTGAGAATGCAGCTATTTTGTTTAGTGACTCAGCTTATAATCCCTATTTTCATAATGGCTCTCTTGTTGCTGCAGGAGCTGCCAAAGGACCAAGAACCTTCTCCGCCAAACAGGTTGAAATGAGGTCAGCTGTTGTTACATTAAAGGCGATAAGAGGATGCGGGCCTTTGAGAATTATTTTGTGCATGGATGCTCAAGAAGTAGTAAAAGCGTTAAGAGGAATTATTGATTGGAGGATCCAAACGATCATCAGAGATATCTAGGCCTGCAATTATATTTCTTAGTATATTAAAGCTTCTTACATTTCTAGGAAACTTAATATGGTGGCCCCACCATCTTGCCAAATGAGATCAAGCAGTCTAAACTTTCTCAGGGCTAGGGATCCCTATCAATTTGGTTAATTTCTGTGGGTGGTTTTTTAGGGGGCTTGCTTGTGTTTTATCTGATTATTATATATTTTCTTACCTATATATATATAACAAAACAAGAATTACAATGTCGTAGTTTGGAAGGAGTTTTACCTCTTGTTAGTAGTAGTAGTGTATCTAAAGAGCTTGTGCATCAGAATAGTCTTTTTCAAGGACTATCTCAAACACATCCCACTTCAGATCATATGATACAATCCGCCGGTGACTGTCACTTAAGAGAACTTTATCATCTCCTTGGCAACTCACGTCTATAGGTCTGAAAATTGGATAGTAAAAATTTCTTACGCGCATTGGAAAAAGATTCCAATATCTCTCCATTGCTTCTTGTAGATCTACATGATGCAATATCAACCAATCACCACTCTTCGACATCTTCAAGAGGCTTAATCGGTCGCGGTCGCGGTGGCTATCATAGTGTCTTCTAATGTAGTGCAAGTGCCCAGCACACACTATCAACTTGCAGTAGGTTTCATCGTAGTGTGTTGGTAGATCTAAATAGTCAGAGGTTTCTGTTACCAGATTGAACATGGGCGCTTTTGCTGATTCCAGGGCAAAGCCAATACAAGACCCGGTTAAAATAAACTGCATTTTGGTCTGGCTTAATCGAACTAAGATCATGTGGTTTGGAGGCCGTCTCAAGCAATTGCCATCCACTTTTATTAGATGAGTAGATCTCGTATTGATATGATGCCTTCTTTATGTCTTTTTTGATACTATGGGCCATCACAATCTTGAAAAAGGCCATGTTATTGCAACTTGAATTGACGAATATTCTGGGGTTGTTTTAGAAGGCAAGTCCACACAAAGAATCATGGCACCTCATGGTTGGGTTCGAAAGACGAACACACTCTTTCGTCAATAGATTGGAGACGTAGCATTCATTGACATCAGCCCTCTCTCTCTCTCTCTCTCTCTCTCTCTCTCTCTAAAAGAACAGGAGAAGAGCAATCCATTGCACGAGAGATGTTTCAGGTGAACGCATTGTCTTGGCTTTGGAAAGTCAAAAGCGAAGTCAAGCTCTGAACTCTGCTTTCTTCTCTGCCCTTTTTCAAGGCACGTGTATTTGCGAATGCCATTTACTTATCGAGGTCAAAATAAGGACCATTTACTTATCGAAGTCAAAATAAAGATCCAGACCTGATTTTTAACAGTTCAAAACCTTCAGGTAATCGGAGACCCATTTACATCCCTAATCTAAACACGCCCAAAACAAAGCTACAAAGGCAAGAGTACATTGCTAAAACGCACAAAAAGCTTATTCTTTTTCAACCTCAGAAACTGACATGGGGAAAGTTGGAGTCTACTAAAAAGGGAATTGGACTAGGGTTAAAGAGATTGATAGACTGTCAAATCTAATGCCTCTTCTAATCATCCAAAACTACCTAGGGATCGTGTCACCAGGTTACATAGCGTGCATGCCAAATAATGTAGGAGTCCCCTTCGACAATTACCGACACTTGCATATATAGCTAGATCCCCCTGAGGAAGGCATGGATTTTGGGCTCCAATACCCACTCAGAAAGCCTTGATCATCCATCCACCCCATTGCTTTTCTGATAATCCCTCAATAACCTGCTGTTTGACCATGGGGGTTAAAGACCAATCAACATTTAGTGTTCTCGATGGAAAATGAGGTCCCTGAATTGGCTTGGTTAAGTGGGAATATACAACTTTGGTAGTGCTTCTACTAGCCTTCTCATTATGGCATTATTCCAACATGGAATGTCTATGCCCACAAAGGGATATTGGAAATCTGGTGGACTATATTAATATGCCTGGTGGTACTGATCCAGAGTGATTAAATCTTTCACTTTGGTGGCAGATTCGGCTTTCTCAATATGATCATGGGTTATATGATCCATTAGAGAACCACATCTTGAGACCCAGTGATTTGTTCATTGTTTATCATCAATTGGCAACCCCGCATGTCACCCGAATGCCTATGGATTGACCCCTGTGGTATGCCACTCTACCCCTTTTGTGGGCTTCTCTTCTCACTGTTGCGTGCTATTATCCTCCCACTTTGTGGCCTTTTTGTTCCTACTTGTGTGGGCTTTTTTTCGGATCCAGCCTCCTTGGCTGGGTACCAAAAAAAAAAAAAAAATAGAAAGAAGTTTAAGCAATGCAGGGTCGAGTCATTTGAATTGAGACCTAGACCATCACAGTGGATGGGAAATTGGGAATATAGAAAAACTCTCAACTGAGATTATTGTTTTTAATATATACACACAAATTAGGCAAAGGAACTTGTAGCCATTCAATTCTTCATATATTTAATATAATAGAAATAAAATCAAAGATTTTATTCCCAGTTGCAACACATGTGGAGTTAGTAGGGTCTCCTTAGAAGTTTGGCTTCTTGTGTTTATTGATTAGATTGCATCTCTCCTCATCTTGGGTAGCCCAGTTTATGTAATTTTTGCCATTTATCAATTCAGGCTCTTGATGTAAGCTTTTAGTAATGCAAAAGGTTTGATTGGTAGTGATTACGTCGCTGTGAATTCAAAGATGAACTACAAAAAGCTCCCGATGTGGAGAGCCAAGGTGGTCTATAAAAAAGCTCAACTCCCACATCAAAGGACTTACAACCAACAGAGCAACTCCTTGTTGTCTACACAATTTAAATTTGATCGTCTCATCTTAAATCACTTCCTTCCCTTCATTCTCAAAATTATTTTTAAAATTTTGGAGCTAATACTTCATTTGATTTCTAATCAAACAAGACACATGTGAAGGTGATCAAAACTACTGGATGTGATCAACACATGTTGTAAAATATATCACATCCATAGGAACCATTGATCATCGACTGACTATTGATCAACAATTTATACCCAAACCTAAATTTATTAACAAGAGTCCTCTAAGTCTTTAACCATGCCCAAAATTTAAATTAGACCCAAAAGGATAAATTAATTTATAAAATTAAGATAAGATCTAAAATAAACAATCCTTAACTTTCTAAATCTTACTGATGTAATTTAAAATCTATCACGACAGAAAATATGGACAAACTCTGTTTGGATTATGATAAGCCTAATGTTAACTTGATTCTCATATGATCTTAAATCAGACTTATGCTCAACTGATATTGGGTTCGAAAACTTAGGCTTATGCCTAGGTCGTGATACTATAATTCACCCTTCTCTCTAACTTATGCTGACATTAGAAAAACAAAATGGTACAAAAACTAGAATGAACCCAGCCATTATTTGATTGTTTTATTTTATTTTTACTATATCCATTTTACTTTCTTCGTATCCACAATCCTCTTAAGAGAGAATAACATATAAATTATTTATACAATGAGTATAGTATGCATTTTCTAAATAGTGACTTTAGAAATGGAATAGCAAAACTAATAGGAAATAAAATAAACTCTTCATAAAAAATATTATATCAAAATAAAATGATACGCTCCGTAGAATTAAGTATTGAGTATAAGCTATGCCCATAATAAATAGATATATGGGTTGTGTGGGTCGTACGGAATAAACGAGTCGACCTTAACTTTACATGTTTAAATGCGGGTAAGGAAAGCTTGAGCCACAACCAACCCGTATATTGTGCAGTCAGATTGTGCAAAAACATACGCGGATTGGGTCGAGTTGGGTCAGATTGGCTTTTTCGAGCTCTAAATTTGTATATAATTCTTTCCGACCCAATCTTCTTTAACGGAAGAGCATTTGGTAAGTTAAGAGCCGGATAAGTCTCCTCTACCGCTTTTCATCAAGTTGACACTAGATTATGAAAATAAAAGAATATTTGTTCTTATTTGGGAACCCCTACGTATCACAATAATACAAAAATAAATTTAAAACCAACTGTAAATCCCTTCTAAACCATCAAAATTAATAGGTACGTAGTGATTGAATCCACTAAACCCAGAACACATATCCAATCTATTATAGATCAAGAGACAACACAAAAAATCCCAGTAGTGAGATTGTAAAGTGGTTGGTTTATTCTACCCCATAACAAATCCGCAAGAAACCACCATAGAATAAAGAGAGAGAGAAATCACTAATTAGTGAATTTCTATCACAAAAACCTGAAATCTACACATCCCAATGGTGGGTGATTCACTTTCAATGCCAGGATCTTTGTACACAAGCATCAAGAAAAATGTTAACCAACATAATTCCTTATATAAGCCAAATGCTCAGGATAATGACTTTTTTTTTTTTTTTTTTTTTTTTTTTTTTTTTTTTTTTTGTGCTAATAGGTAAATTGTATTGAGAAAAGGGGAAGAAAGAAAAAGGGCAAAAAAAAAAAAAAAACCCCAAAGCCAAAGAGGCAACAACAACAGAAACAAAACAACTAGGAAAGCCGCTTGAACTGTTTTGGCTTTTCAGTCTTAAACTCATGCTGCAGTTCTGACTTTTCAGTATTAAACTCAAGCTGAGTTCTTCTGTAATAATCCTGCGAAGGGACAAATGCCATTAATAAATAAAAATTCACAACACAAATTGTAATTTCTTCTTTTTTTTTTTCATTTTTTCTATGGTGCAAGTGCAAACGAACTATATAAAACGAAGAAAGATTACAAGGCTTCAAAAAGCTTAAAAGACTACAAAGGGAAAGACCATGCAAAAAGAAAGGGACTATACAAAGTTTAAAACCAAAGATGTCAAAACATAGCATAAAAAACAAGGCATCCTGCCCAAAAACAAGAGAGTCAAGAAACTTGACTGAAGGAGAGAAGAAGCCAAGTAAGAGTGACATTAAGCATAGGCCTAGAAAGCTTGATTAGAGAAAGTGAAGCATCCTCTTTGATGGCTATATATAATGAAATTGAGATACAAGGCTTTTGAGGCTTCTGTGGACAAACAAGAACTAAAAGGGAAAAAATTCTAACAAAACAAAAATTACAATGTCATAGTTTTTGGAAGAGATTACCTCTTGTTAGTAGGAGTGTATCGAAAGATGTTCCACGTCCTGATAAAGTCTGTATCAAGGACTATCTCAAACACATCCCTCTTAAGATCATATGATATAATCCTCTTGAAATCTGTCATTTAAGAGAACTTTATCATCTCCTTGGCAACTCAAGCCACTAGCTAGGTTGGAAAATTTGAACGCGTGAACTGTTTTTGTGCATCTTCAAATATCTCTCCTTTGCTCCGCTTGTATCTACATCATGCATTATCAACCATTCACCGTTCATCGACATCTTCAAGACACTTAGTCGGCGGTCAAGGGAGCAGCTTCGAATGTAGTGCAGCTGCCCAGCACACTCCGTCAACTTGCAGAAGAATGCATATTCATCGGATCTCGGTAGATCCAAATAGCCTGAGGTTTCTGTTTCCATATTGAACATGAGCGCTTGTCTCGTACTAGGGCAGTGCCAATACAAGACCCTGTTGCAATAAACTGCATTTTTTTCTGGCTTACACCGGTGAAGATCATGTGGTTTGGAGGCCCACTTAAGCAATTGCCATGCCCTTTTATCAGATGAGTAGATCTCAAATTGATATGATGCCTTCTTCATGTCTTTTTTGATACTATGGGCCATCACAATCTTGAAAAAGGCCATGTTATTGCGACTTGAAATGACGATTCTGGGGTTGTTTTCGAAGGCAAGTCGACACCAAGAATCATGGCACCTCATGGTTGGGTTCGGAAGACGGACACACTCTTTGGTCAATGGATTGGAGACGTAGCATTCATTGACATCAGCCCTTTCTCTGCTAAAAGAATAGGAGAAGAGCAATCCATTGCACGAGAGATGTTTCAGGTAAACGCATTGTCTTGGCATTGGAAAGGTAAAAGCGAAGTCAAGCTATGAACTCTGCATTCTTCTCTGCCCTTTTTCAAGGCACGTGTATTTGCAAACACCATGTTGCCAAATAGATACAACATAGACTCTGTCGGTGGGGAACAATAAGCAGCCAGTGATCAAAGATTGCCATCGTTTACACACATTGAAGCATTGGATGATGGAGTTTTGTGGCAACAAAAGCAGAATCTCCACGTCCAAATCATTGCTCAAATCTTCTATTGTGGTGATTCTTCTCTTCTCTGTCCCCTCCTCCATTTAATAGTGTACTAGCTCAATGATCCGTGCTCAGCACGGTATCTTCCTTCACTGCAAAAATAAATAATCATATATTAAAAAAAATGACCTCTTTCCGTCGGACAAGTTATGAGTAAAATAGAAATAGAGAAATTAAAGCAAACATGGTATGGTTACATAGGAACAACTAAAACATGAGTGGTTTGATGAAAAAATGAGTGGTAGTTGCATGAATAGTTACTTTACCATTGGTCAAAATCATAACCGGCGGTCAAATTAGATCCAAAACCTCCTAGCTTAATATATTATAATTGTATTGCTTAGAAGCTAAGAGAAATTGGGCTGAGTCTGTTGTTACTAATGGATGTGATATTGATTGCATTATTAGTACATAAACTTTTAGAAAGTCCTTTAACAGAAGAAGAAGAAGAAAGCTACTGAAAACCAATTAGGAAATCTTGAAAATAGAAGAACATACCTGGACTGATATGAGACTTGATGAGTAAAAGAGCATTGGCCGGTGCTTATAGAGGGAGTTCTAATGGGAATGGGAGGGACATGGTTTGTTTTGGAGTTGGAGAAGACTGGACTGAGATTGGATTCAAGATTTTGGTTAGATTGTGATCTATCAGGGTCCCTTAGTCGGTCAAGATTATTAACTTATGATGACAGGTGGATGCTAAGATGGCTATTTGTGGAGGGTCGACCAATTCTCAAACGGCGATTGAAAAGTGATAGCTGGATTGCATGTGGGCCAACTCTTGTGGGTTTGTTGGAAAGTCCTTCAATAGAAGAATTCTAAAGGAGATTGTTGATGGGTTTTATAATGGACCCCACAAGGTGTTGATCCGATTTCCACTGGTGAAGAAAATTTGAGCTAAAACCCCAAATCTTCTTTTATGGTGATGTACAGGAGAAAAGAGTAAAATTTGATGTGCATTATAATTAGTTTTTTTTTTTTCTAACCCAACAAAGGAACCGGAACCCAAGAAAGAGTCCACACATATGGAAAAATAGCCCACACAAGCGGAAAGAAGGCCCATACGCAAGCTAGAAAGAAAGGGGCATTATAACTAGTTATTACTTGAAAGTGTGTAATAGAAACAATATAAAGAAGAAGCCAACTGAGGAATTAAGCCTTCTCTACTGACTCCACTTGTTTTGCTGTAAGGGGATAAAATCTTATGTTTTTTTTTTATTATATTAAAAATCTTAAGAATTGAATTACTACAAGTTCTCTTTGCTTAATTTATTTATAATATTAAAAATGATAATTTCAGTAGAAATTTTTTCTTCATTCCCATCCATTGCAATGGTTTAGATCTTAATGCTAATGACTTGACCCTAAACATTTTAAACTTGAACATTAAAAAATTTTCTTGCATCTTGGAGGAAATGCTCATTTGATTTCTAATGAAACTAATTAGGCATGTGTCAAGGTGGTCAAAACTGTTGGATGTGATCAAGACATGTAAAGTTTATTGCACCCAAATGAAAATTGCATACATAGAGACCATTGGTCACCGGATTACCATTGATTAATAAAGGCCTTCGCATGTCATGAATTAAATGTATATTACAGCCACAAGAGGTCCAATAAAGGGCCATGATTGGTGTTGGTGCATGTGGCCATCCTATAAAGGGTTAGGTCATTTTGTAAGTACTTGTGAAGGCTGGATTGCATAAGGGACCTCACATGTTGCATGTGGCCCACCATCAGATGGAGCTTTTGTTTCTATAAAAGATACTTACATATTCCACACATTATTTACCAACCCAATCGGATTAAAAAATTTTGATAAGTGCATATATGGAAGGCATGTGAAAATAGTAAGTTGGATGATTTTAACTTGGCCTCACACAGGTTATTTGATTGGATGAAAAATAGAGAAAGAAGTTGTGGGAAAATATTCACCTTAAGGAATGGCCTATTTACCAATCTGATTCCCTTCTAAATAGAGTTCGTTCAATCTCCTTGAATGGAGCAAATAAGGTAGTCTCGGTTTTTCTTCTCTTTCCAATAAAAGATTGATTAAAGTCACCTTAAACAATATTTCTTTCCATTAATCTATAGGAGAGTCTACTAGTTTTCAAGTTGAACCAAATTATATATCAAAATAAAAAACATTGACTCTCATTTGCAAATCCCTCTACTTATCACAAACGTATAAGAATTAAACAAAAACCAACCACAAATTCCCTTCAAACCATCAGAATTATTGGCTTGTGATTGAATGCACTTAGCCCAGAACACACATCAATAATCTATCATACATCCCAGTAATGAGATTGTAAAGTGATTGGTTTATTCTACCAAGACAATATCCACAAGAGATCACCACAGAACAGAGAGAGAAAAAGCACTAATTAGTGAAGTCCTATCACATGAACCAGAAATCTAACTCAACCCCATGGGGTGATTCACTCTCAAATGCCAAGGGCTTCCTACAAAAGCATCAAATCAAACATGAACCAACAGAACTTCTTATCAACCAAATGATCAGGACGCTGACTTGAAACACTCTAACAACTTTCTAACATAATTGGAAAGCTGCTTGAACTGTGTTGATCTTTCAGCCCTAAACTCATGGTCCAGTTCTTCTATAACGATCCTGCGAAGGGATAAGCACTATTAATAAATGAAAATTCACAAGACAAATTGCAATTTTTTCTTTGGTTTCTTTTTCCATTTTTGCAAAGGTGCAAAAGACCTGCATAGAAACAAGATAGATTACAAAGCTTAAAAATCCAGAAAGTACGAAGGAAAGACTATGCGAAGGGTCATGAAGCTTGGCTAAAGGAGAGAAGAAGCCAAGTGAGAGCGACATTAAGCATAAGCATAGAGAGCTAATTAGAACAAGAGGAGCATCCTATTTGATGGTTATATATAACGGAATTGAGGATGCATGGCTTGAGGTTTATGCGGACAAACAAGCTAAATATTGCCCAAATAAGGACATATGGGAGGCTTCTAGTAGTGGGGAGGAACTCATGGTTTTTGAAAAGTTTTGTTGAAACCTTGAATTTCATTAATGAAATTGTCGGATGGGTTATTGGAAATGGAAATAAAATATCAGTGTGGGACTCTAATTGGATTCGATGTGCTAATTGGATTCGATGTGCGGAAGGCCTAAGGAAACCTCCTCTCATGTCAATGGAATAGACTCGATGATCAAGGATCTTAGGAACTCCAGTGAGAATTGAGGTCTTCCTAAGACCAACGGCATCTCTAGCTATTAGAGAGATAGGGAGGATATCTCAAAAATATTCCAATCATTCTATGGAGGAGGATAGGTGAATATGGACCGCTACTAATAACGGCAATCTTTATATTAAATCAGCTTATAAATGCATTCTTTAAAAAAAGGTTTACTCACTGTGACCCAAATATAAGTTGGAAATCTTACACGAAGTGTCTCCTCCCTTTAAGAGTTTTATTGTTTGGATAGAAATATCTAAAAAAAAACAATTCCAGCAGGATCCACCCCAAAATAAAGAAATGGAGACCCCAATTTCCCTTCTAATTTCCCTCTTTGTATGAATAAAGAAGAAACTACGAGCATATCATATTGTAGTCTTATTTCACTCAAGCTGTTTGGTTTAGATCATGCGTTGGTGCATTAGCTGACAAGTTGTCCCACAGTAGTATAGATGAATGGTGGAAATGGTGGGCCAACGAAATGGTGGAAATGGGATTTTGAGAATGCAGCTATTTGTTTAGTGACGCCGCTTATAACCCCTCTTTTGGTCCGTCACGTCAGTATTTGGTTTTGCAATGTTTCATAATGGTTCTCTTATTGAAAAAGGACCAAGAACCTTCTCCACCAAAGAGGCTGAAATAAGGTCAGTTTGCATTAAAGGATGTAAGAGGATGCGGGATTTCGAGAATTATTTTATGCATGGAAGCAGTGAAATCGTTAAGAGGAGTTATTGATTGGAGGATCCAGATGATCATTAGAGATATGGTGGCCCACCATCTTGCCAAATGAGATCAAGCAGGTCTCAACTTACTGTGGGCTAAGGACCCTATCAATTAGGTTAATTCTCTTACCAGAAAAAAAAAAAAAGGAAAAAAAATTCTAACAAAACAAGAATTACCGTGTCATAGTGTGGAAGGAGCTTTACCTCTTGTTAGTCGGAGTGTATCGAAAGAGCTTGTGCATCTGAATATATTCTTTTTCAAGGACTATCTCAAACACATCCCACTTCAGATCATATGATACAATCCGCCGGCAACTGTCACTTAAGAGAACTTTATCATCTCCTTGGCAACTCATGTCTATAGGTCTGAATATTGGATGGCAAGATTTTCTTTCTCGCATTGGAAAAAGATTCAAATATCTCTCCATTGCTTCTTGTAGATCTACATGATGCAATATCAACCAATCACCACTCTTCGACATCTTCAAGAGGCTTAATCGGTCGCGGTCGCAGTGGCTATCGTAGTGTCTTCTGATGTAGTGCAGCTGCCCAGCACACACTGTCAACTTACAGTAGGTTTCATCATAGTGTGTTGGTAGCTCCAAATAGTCAGAGGTTTCTGTTACCAGATTAAACATGAGCGCTTTGTTGATTCCAGGGCAAAGCCAATACAAGACCCGGTTAAGATAAACTGCATTTTGGTCTGGCTTAATCGAACCAAGATTATGTGGTTTGGAGGCCGTCTTAAGCAATTGCCATCCACTTTTATCAGATGAGTAGATCTCAAATTGATATGATGCCTTCTCTCTGTCAGGGTTGATGCTATGGGCCATCACAATCTTGAAAAAGGCTCTGTTGTTGCAACTGGAATTGATGATTCTGGGGTTGTTTTCGAAGGCGAGTCCACACAAAGAATCATGGTACCCCATGTTTGGATTTGGAAGACGAACACACTCTTTGGTCAATGGATTGGAGATGTAGCACTGATTGAGATCAGCCCTTTCTCTGCTGAGAAAATAGGAGAAGAGCAATCCATTGCACGAGAGATGATTCAGGTAAGTTGATACAGGAGGGACGCATTGTCTTTGACTTTGCATTGGAGAATCAAGAAAGAAGTCAAGCTCTGAACTCTGCATTCTTCTTTGGCCTTCTTCGAGGCACGTGTATCCACGAAAACTATCATGCCGAATCCATGCAACATGAACGGTATAGTTGAGCAACAATGGGCAGCCAGTGATCAAAGATCTCCATCGTTTACACACATTGAAGCATTGGATGATGGAGGTTAGTGGCAACAAAAGCAGAATCTCCACGGTCAAATCATGGCTCAAATCTTCTATTGTGGTGATTCTTCTCTTCTCTGTCCCCTCCTCCATTCAATAGTGTATTGTATTGCTTAGAAGCTAAAAGAAATTGGGCTGGATCTGTTGTTACTAATGGATTTGATATTGATGGCATTAGTTGTATAAACATTTGGAAAGTTCTTTAAGAGAAGAAGCAGAAAAAGAATGCTACTGAAAAACAATTGGAAATCTTGAAATTAATGGAAAAACATATATACCTGGACTGATATGAGATTTGATGAGGAAAAGAGCATTGGCCGGTGCTTGCTTATAGAGGGATTTCTAATGGGAATGGGAGGGACATGGTTTGTTTTGGAGTTGGAGAAGACTGGTTTTGAAATTTTTGGAGACGTATGTGTGTTTGTTTGTGAGAAACTAGGAAATAAGATATGGATGGATTCTTGGGCTGGCAAAAAAAAAAAAAAATTAGAATAGGTTTTGAGAAAGTGTTGGATTTGGATATGAATGTGTTTCATCTTGGGCTGGCAAAAAAATAGGAATGGATTGAGATTAGATTCAAAAATTTTGTTAGATTGAGATCTATCAGGGTCCCTCAGTCGGTCAAGATTATCAACTTATGATGGCAGGCTGATGCTACGATGGCAATTTGAGGAGGGTAGACGAATTCTCAAATGGGGATTGAAAAGTGATGGATAGATTACATGTGGGCCAACTCTTGTTGCATGTGGCCCACCATCACATGGAGCTTTTGGGCCTTATCTTTCCTTCTTTTTCATCTTCCAGGAAGACGTGGAGGCCTGCCAGTGCCATTAGATATATTTACATGATGAAAGATTTAGATTTTTATAATATTTTTTTTAATATTTTATAAGTTACCAATCTGACAGGATTATTAGAGTGAAATCCAATGAGAATTATAGGAAGGGGAACAATTTTTTATTGACTGATTTTTATAGGGCCCCCCAAGAGTGACCTCAAAAAATTCCCATGGGGTATTCTGTGATTTTTTTTTGTTTTTTACATGTAAAGACATCAGTAGAACTTGTTCCAATAGGATTTAAACTTTGGTAAGTGTTTATACATCAAAGGCACGTGATATTAGTGAGTTGGATTACCTTAACTTGGCCTCACTCAAGTTATCTGATTGGGAGACAAATGGAGAAAGCAATTGAAGGAAAAGATTCACCTTGAGGCATGGCCTATTCACAGATCTGATTACCAAATAAAGATTGTTCCTTTCAGTTCCTTGAAAGAGGCAAATAAGGCAGCGTTTGAATACCAGTCCTCCAATTATTCTCCTCTTTCAAGAAAAAGATTGATTGAAATCACCTTAAAAAAGTTGGATCCCATTCTACATTAAACCATTGGTAATATTTCTTTCCAGCCCAATCCTTTTAAACAGATGAGTATGGGAAGTTGTCTTTAATTTTTCCCCACTTTTCATCAAGAACCAAATTATCAAAATAAAAAGGAATTTTGACCATACATTTGCCTTTAGAATTAGATATGACCTTTACCTTGTTCAATTTTAAATAATTCCCTACAAGTGTGTTGTATTTGTTGTATGTAGGAAAAATGACTGAAATACCCCTCATTGTATGATGTTTGACTATATATTGGATCGGTGTTTTGTCCTTCCTTTCCTATATATAGTGCCTATTTCATATTTCTCTACTCCTCTTGGCCAAGTATATTTTCCCTTCTATAATTTCTCGTGGCGATGTATCCTTCCTTCTTTCTCTCTCTCTTGTTCTTTTTTATACCAAATAAGCTACAAATAATAGCTTATTTGTTGTGAATTTATTTTAATGGATATTCTGTGCTTTATAATAATTATTTTAATTCTTGTTTTATAAAATCAAATTAATACTTTACTTATAAAAGAATTGGTAGAATTTTTTTGTGATTGTTAATCAGAAAAGAAGTGCCACAAAGTAGTTGATGACATTGTGTTAGTCCACCAATATCTTTGCCCCCCCCACCCCAACAAAAAAAAAAAAGAAATTCTAGCTCCGCCACTAATCAAAATCATTAGGAAGTGATTGAATCCACTCAACCCAGAACACACATCCAATCCAAATCCAAATCACGCACAGCAAAACCCAACAAAAAATTCCCAATAATAATATTTAGAAGAGATTGATTTATATTAACAGAAAAATATACACTCAAAACTCATAGACAGAGAATAAACACTAATTAGTAAAAACCTATAACAAGAACATGAAATATGTCAAGGGCTCCTATGCAAACATATTATCAAACGTTAACTGACACTACTCCTTAATTATCAACCAATATGATCAGGATGCTGACTTCCAACGCCCCAATAGTTTCCTAGCATAATTAGAAAGTTTCTCGAACTGTTTTGAAATTTCTCCATGCCTGCAAAGGGACAAACACCATTAACAAATGGAGATTCACAATACAAATTGCAGCAAGATCTAACTATATATGCTAATGAAAATCATCATCCCCAAGACCCCAACTACAAACATTGATTCATTTAGAGGGAAGAAAATGATAACATTAATCCAACTACAATATCATGCAAAAGTTTGCCCACACCATACATTTGCATTGTGATCATCATGATCATGTGATAACATTCCAACTACAATATCATGGAATAACATTCCATCCATATAGTTGGGGCACCCTTGGCTGGGGAAAAAAAAAACATAAATTAAAACAGCCATTACAATAGCATAACTTTACGTCTTAGATATGGATGTTTTAGTCGGAGTGCAACGAATTATGCGGAAAAATGTAACCAGTGTTGACAGTCTCAAAAACATCCTTCTTCACATCATATGATACAATATTCCGTCTGGAGTTTTCAAGTAAGAGAACTTTATCATCTCCTTGGCAACTCATGTCTATGGGTTTCATAGATAGAAATAATCTTTTTCCTATCAACAATGGAAAAGTACCGAGATCTCTCTCCAATGCTCCTTTCAAGTCTGCATTATGCAACATCAACCATTCACCGCTCGTACGTAGTAGACATCTTCAACACATATAGTCGCAACTAGTCACAGAAAATCTTGGTGTTACAGACGCAGGTTCCAATCCCGGTCCTGAGGAGATCGAGGAGGGAGAGGAAGAGGCCGTCGAGGTACCTCCAGGCTTAGAAAAGTGGACGACTGAAGGAGCTGTCTAACTCTTGTCTTCGAAGAGAGCAATATTTCTTCCTTGTTAATAGTATACTTTTGTGAAGTTGAACTAAATATATTTTTGGTATTGTTGTACGTAGATACTTTTGTATTATTGAAGTAGAGTAAGTTTTTAAGTCTCTATTTCTTAATAGTAATGAAACCATCTTGTGTATAATGAACTTGAATGTTTGGACAACTCATGATATGATACCAATATAAGTTTTGATTAAATACTTCCGCTAATAAATGTACAAAGACAGGTGTCTGTGAGCATGTTTCACATTTGCAAAGTGGATTATCTCCCTCGCGACTCACACTTGCCCCGAAACAGGTGTGATGAGCATGGGAGTACGCATGTCACACCTCGAAAATTACACTTGGCCGGATAATTTTGGGACCGGAATGTGACGCTATACTTGTTATTCTTCTCTAGTCTGTCACCTCCATTCAATAATATTGTATTGGTATTTAAAAGGGCTGAGACTGTTGTTTCTAATGGATGTGATATTGATAGCATGGATCTCGAGTGAGTATTTGTAGAGTTCCCTGGATTAGTACGGAGTCATAAAAAGTTTCAAAAGTCTTTCAATAGAAGATGCATAGTATCTTCTAAATTACAATTGGGAATCTTGAAAATATATAACTCTCTTAGAATGAGACTATTGGTGGGGCTCAAGTGGGCCCCACAAAGAGTTGATCCGATTTTCATGTATCAATATTTGTGGTCATATATCACCCCCAGTAGTGCATCCAGACACACCCACAAGGCTACAAAAGGCATGCATACCTGGCTGGGCTTTAAGGCACTCTTGTCTTGGAGTGGCTGAAGATGCTAGACTGTGATTGGAGTGGGCCTAGGGCTTGTATTTCTTAAATAATGCCAAACAGGCATATGCCTCTCACTTATCATTTTTTAAGATAAAAGAAAAAATATAATATCATCAAATTTAAATATTATAAGATTTCATTATCACATAATAAAATAGTGTCATATTATAATATTATGTCAATTATAGTGTTTGGCAATTTCTACAAATCTTAATATATAAGTTTTTTAATAGATTATGCACTAAAATAAGAAATGAACAGGGAAACAGGGGTGACTGACCCAATATGGGAACCCACTACCTAGTAGTTAGACTAGATTTAATATTGGTAATCCTGGTAGGGCTAATCTACTTAGAAAATCCTTAAACTGAATGTTAAAAACCACGAACAATGTATTTTAATCAATGTAGATCCACCAAATCTTAATAACCATAATGTAATACGTCCAATGGCGATTATAGTAGAGAACCCTATTGAGTGTTTAACATCATTGAATAATCCATATATGAAAAATCAATGTGGGACCCATTTGATGTTAACGGTCATATTAACCAAGCTAATTATAGTAATCACTAGAAGGTCATTAATGTTGGTAATCACGGTAGAAATTATCTAATGTGATATTTATAGGACCCACGTAATATTAGTAATCAATAAAGAAACTATGTAATTATGATAAAACTATGGAACCTACATAAAATTTATAAACACTAAAAGGCCAATCTAAGATTGAAAGGCGTAGTAGGATTCCTATTAAAAAACCATCAATATTAAAAAATGTAGTGGGCCACTAAGGTAGTAGTTTCTCATAAACTTCCACTCTTGTTTGCAAATACTCTTGATACTTGTTTTGGTTAGTTTTCTTAATGAAAAATTATTTTATACAATATACACATATAAATTATAATATGAAAGTTTTATAAGAATGTGAGATATTGTAAGATACTTTCTATCTTATCCAAATACTAGTTTTTAGATGTGTAAATTGCATTCTAAAGTAGGAGATAATATAGCAAAATATTTAGAAATATTTGATTTCCAAACACCCCATTAAAGTTTCCTAATCATATTTAATCTCTCGAGTCTCTCCCTTTTTATTGATTATAAGAAAATACTATAGTTTCCTTATTGAATAAAATCTCTAATCTGAGCAGCAGGACATGAGATGATTTCCGTGAAAAAGGAAGCCTACGTCCCCTGTAAATGTTAAAATCCTAAAAATAGTCCAAATAAGGGTGGGGATTTTCCACTTTGGAATTTGGAGAAATACATCAAGACCATCTATTATTTTGTTCAGTGTTCAGTATCCATCACAGTCCTTGAATCATGTGAGTGTGTGGGGCCATCTATTAAAGGGTTTGGTCATTTTGCAAGTAATTGTGATGGCTGGATTGCATATGGGAACCTCACATATTGCATGTGGCCCACCATCAGATGGAGCTTTTGTTTCTATAAAGGATACTTATATATATGAGGGCTGCTCCACTCAGCTGCAGCCCTCCTTAATATCAGCTGCTGGCATGTGTGGGGAGTAGCTGCAGCCCTCCTCACATGCCTGCAGCTGATATTAGAGATAGGCTGCAACTGAGGAGAGCAGCAGCCTATATATATTCCAAACATGATTACCATACCACCCAAATCAGATATAAATTTTGGTAAGCGCATACATTGAAGGCAGGTGAAACTAGTGAGTTGGATCATCTTAACCTGGACTCAGTCAGGTCATATTTCATTGGAAGAAAAACTGAGAAAGCAATTCTAGGAAAACATTCACCCTGAGGCATGGCCTATTTACCAATCTGATTCCCATATAACCATAGATCCTTCCAGCTCCTTAAATGTAGCAAGGTAGTTCCAGCACTTTGTCTTCTCTTTCAAGAAAAGATTGATTGAAGTGGCCTTAAATGAAGATGGATCCCATTCTACATCTACCAATTGGAAATAATTCTTTCCTACCCAACCTTCTTCAATGGAAGGATTGAAATTCTAGGTCAACGTCATGTCATAACCAATGATCATTGACCAACCATTGATCAATAAAGGCTTTCACATATCACGTATGGGTGCTTTACAGCCAAAAAGAGGGTCCAATAAAGAGCCATCATTGATTGGGCTGCTTTTTGCAGTATTAAAAGGGCCAACAAAGTGCCATGAGTACACTTTTTACAGCCCCCTAAAATCCCAAAGATAGAGAATGTAATTGGAATGTTTTACACCCTCATCAATGGCTGCTTTACGGCTATGAACGGGCATGTAATCAACCATGCATCATGTGAGTTTATTTTTACAGCTGAGAAGACCTCTAATTAACCAATAAACACATTGAATCTCAATCATATATCTCTTGCATAATGTCAAATTTCTTGAAAGAGTACTATCAGTTTTATCAGTAGGTTGAATTTGGAGCATATATTTTTAGCCAACTCAAAAAATCTGGAATTGTGTCTCAAAGTTTTCTCACTATGCCGAATTTTGAAATCAGGTTTTGAGAGGACTTTTCTGCAGAAGAAAACATGACAGTAAGAAAAATATTCAAAATTTAAACTTGACCTTATTCAAAAACTAAATTCAAAACTAACCACCCAAACAAATCTAATATCTGCCTCCTCAATCCTAATATCTGTAACGAGTTTATAATCATGTTTCATATCCTGTTTATGTACATTAAGAACATTAATTTCAATTTATCATTGGATTACAGATTAAATTGTCAACTCATATTTTACAGCACTTTTGCACACAAAGTGGGGGTGGGGGGGGGCTAAAATAAACAATGTAAAGGCCTTAGGTTCTCTCAAAGGCTAATTAGAATAACAAAATGAAGGCCATCTGGTGGGGTACTTACTTGGATTTAGAAACTGAAAAGAAAAGTTCAAAAAATCTCTATCATTGAAAAAACGTTAGAAAACTGAAACTAGAAGAAAAAAAAAATTTAACAAAACAAAAATTAGAACAGCCAAACATGTCTATAGCTTGGAAGAAGCATATTACATAATCATAGCTTTACCTCTCAAGAGAGCGACTTGTCAGTTGGAGTAATATCGAAAGAAGCTCCACACCTGGAGGACTAACTCAAAACACATCCCTCTTCAGATCATAAGATACAATCTGCAAGTAATCATCGCGTAAGAGAACTTTATCATCTCCTTGGCAACTCATGTCTACAGGTTTCAAAATCTAAAATATATTATGCAACATCAACCATCTACCGCTTGTCATTGACAGCTTCCATATGTATAGTTGGTGGCCAGTGGAGGATATTCGAATGTAGTGCAGTTGCCCATCACAATCTTTCAACCTGCTGGGGCGGACAAATTAAAGGTTGCATTATACTTACGAGGAAGATCCAAATAGCCAGAGGTTTCTGCTTCCAAATTGAACATGAGCGCGTGATCCTCACCAGAGCACTGCCAGTACAGGACCCGGTTGCAATAAACAGCAATGCAATTTGGTCTAGCCCACCCCCACAAAGATGTTGTTGGGAGGCCCCTTCAACTGATTGCCACCTCTTTTTATCTGATGTGTAGATCTTGAATTTATAAGGTGTCTCCTTTGTGGTAGGGTAGACTTCAATCCTTTGGGCCATCACAATCTTGTATAAGGCTACATTGGGGTTGTTTTCAAAGGCAAGTCCGAATAGAGACTTATGGCCCGAGTTACGGTAGCAATTATCATCACAGTAAAAACTATACCCACCTCGACCTTCAATGTTCTCTCCACCCCATCAACCACAATCGCCGTTTCAGACTCGAATCGTATCCAGATCAAACATTCCCCAATTGGGATTTCCGTCTGAGACTGAGAATCCAAGGAACTCTAGGAATCTGCAATGGGTTCCGACCTCATCCATCGGATTGAATTGGACTCGATGGCAATTCTGTCGGTTTTTGCAGAAGAGGGGGGGATAGAATGATGGATATTCTTACAGACATGCGCATGGACTTCACCGCGTGCCGGAGCTCTCTGTGGGGCCATGTAGAGATAATTTGAACCGTTCAAGATAAATCACATCCCCTCCACTTGCTCATATTTGACTTTATAAGATTGAACACGTGATTAACAAGTATTCACAAAGCGTATCTTTGAAATCTAAATCAGTCACATTCACCTTCCTATATTATTTCACCATTAAGAAGAATTTTATTTTAACTAGTCTCATGTCCCATTGTTAGAGTGCTCGCATTTTTACTATATACATGTCATCAACAGATGGTGAAAGTAATATTGACTAGAGTAAAACTCTTTTTTTTTTTATCATGGAACATTATCACCACCACCACCACCATTATTATTGCGATCATCGCCATTCCCACACCATCGTTGCATATCATGGCCACCGTGACCGCCACCACCCTTTTCATTATCATCAACAATGGCGCCTGAAACTCAAACTACTCAAATTAACTTCTCTTACATTGTTTTACCATCGAAGAAAAATTGTCTCCAATTAGTTATGTGTTAGTGCCGCACTATAAGATTGTTTACATTATATTATGTGGTTGGAATTTACATTATAATATGTGGTTGGAAAAAAATTCCAACCATATGATTTACACATTATAAAATCCATTGTAGGAGTAACAAGGTGGGACACCATCACCATTGTCATAGTTATTATTATTACCGTTGCTATCACTATCTTCACCACCCTCATCACTACCATTATCACCACCACCGCCACCGCACCCACCACCTTCAATATCTTTAAGAGTTTTTTGCATATACCCCCTAAGGTTTATAGAATTTGTAAATACACCCCTATGGTTTTAGTATTTGTGAATAGGCCCCTGCTTTTTCAATTTAATACTTTTCATATCCTCAAGATCAGTGGACTTCCAACCATTAAAAGTTTTAGAGTGAAATGACACTTTTGCCCATCTCTTTATCCCTATATGCATAAATTTGAAAGGTTTGATTTATTTTTGTCTGAAGCTTGTAACATTAATAATTATATTTAGTGGGAGAGAACAACCGCACATAAATCTATTTTTATTAGTATAGGGCCTAATTAATTAGATTTAAGTCAATCATAATGAAAATGAGAACCTGCATTCATAGTTGGTTATAATTGATTCAATTTATACATGACCGACCGTTAGATTGATGAACGTTTCAAAATACATGATTAGGCTCCATATGCATTAAAGAGCTATTAAGAAAGACAATTGGGACTTGGGATAAACTAATGGTATTTTTATAAATAATAATATACTGATTTTTGTTTAATGGATGTATGGGCAAAGCTGTCATTTTCATAAAAGTTTAACACAAATTTCATAGTGGTTATCCATTCTCATTAGGAATATTAATTTTGTGGACATGAAAGGTATTGAAATGAAAAAATATGGGCATATTTACAAATACAAAAATCACAAGTACCTATATGCAAATCATACAAACCTTAGGGGGTGTATCTTTAATTATCACATCATCGTCTTAGTCGGTGCACTCTCATTTGGCAAAGGCGGAGGTAACGAATCTTTTTTAAAGCTTGCATTTTGAGAGAGATGATGTAAAAAATAATATATGGTGGGACATCTAACTTTTCTTGGGTTGCCAAGTAAGTAAATTTTTTGTAGGGCTATTTACAGGGAAAAATCCCCATAAACCTTGAAACACCAACAAAGGACCCAAACTTTCAATATTAACACCAAAGGACCCTATCTCTTTTTTTATTTTTTCTTCTTTTTTCAATATTGGTGCCAAACAGCCAACATCAACAATTGCTACATGCATGATCACATTTAGGAAAATGATTCTAAACTTTTTTTTATAATGACATGAATTTTCATAATGGGGATTTTGTATGCATAGATAGATTGGGTGGTTGGCTAACGCTAGGACTCTATATATTTTCCTCTTTTGATTTTCTACCTGATGTGATCTAGCATGCTTTTCTTTAATTTTTTTTTTTTTTAAAAGAAATCATATTTACCTTTGTAAAACATTTATGTATATTAAAGCAACAGCCGTTTTGTGAGAGGCGCTCTCTTTAATTATTTTCTAATTCTTTCATACTTTTTAGCGAAAATTTATACATCCACATGTAATATTCATATAAATCCTTTTCCACCTTGAGTTTCACATACCTAATCCCTATATTTACACTGATTTTATGTATTTATTTTAACAGTTCGTTCATTATCACATTGTGTGCGGGCTAATTATCCTTTCTTAGATAATTTTAGGCTAATTTTTACCAAAATTCGATGATAATACACGGAAATATAAACTAAACTGATAATCAAGACTAGGGTCCTTATAATAAAGGTATGTGATGATACAATGAAAGTAGTGTATTGGGCTGGGGTATGTAAGAATCCGTTGTTACATTTAACTACTTGCTATAGTAATGTCAAATGCCAATATAAGATGTGGTATATGTATTTATGCTATATGTTAATTTCCTATCAGGGTACCTTCAGTTAACCGAGGCCTAAGTTGATAGGCCCAAGTTTGAGCCTATGCCTAGAAAGCCCAATTCAAAATGCATTTCCATGGAAACTAAGGCATGTAGGCTTTTGGGCTTTGGCCTGGACCTAGAAGTAAAAATTGGGTTTGGCCAAATTTAAACCTGTATGGCCTGAACTAACTAAGAGGTAAAAATTTGGTTTGTCTTGCTTGGGTTTAGGTTGGGCTTGTGTCAAGATTTGAAATTGACATGGAATTTGGGTTGGGTTTGAATTTTTTGTTGTTGTTATTATTATTATTGTAGAATATATGATAGCTTGGTTAGAGCACTATATCATTATGGGCCCACCTAATCAATTTAAATCTTTATCTCTCCTTGACTCATTCCCTTATCACCCTTCTTCTACAAATCATTCTTACTAATATTTCAATATTTTTTATTTATATTTTATTTGATAAGAGCTGATATCACTTTTATATTGGAATGCATCTTTTTTCTATATGTTTTTGCCCGTGTTGGGCATAGGCCTCTCACACTAGTAAAATCTTGAATCAAATTTAACTTCTTTATCCTCTAATAGGACTTCGTAATAAAAGAAGAAACTTGCTAAAAAAAGAATAAATCCTAAAAAGAAGTAAACTCTACTAAAATCAAATGAGCCAACATATATAGTATGATATGAAGAAAAAAAGAGAGAATAAGTAAGAAAAATTAGAAGAATGATATTGTCGTGTATGGCCAAAACAAAGTCAAATGAAAAAGAAGTATGAGGGCCCTTTGTTGTCAATATTGGAAGTTTGAGTCGTCTGCCGTTATTTCAAGGTTTAAGAAAATTATCCATGTGAAAATCATCTAAAATGATACTTTCATGCATCACAATCGAGTAAAATTCTTTTCTTTCTTATCAAGCGATCAAATACAAACTCCGCATCAATACAAAATCCAAGGTCCTCTAAAAGAGAACGAAACGTAGTAGGAGTGTTCCCAACTTCCAAACTCCGGGGGTTGATACAAGACCTCTAGCTTCAGAAGAGGGAGAAGTCGTGGTCCTGACCACTTTGTCAACTCCTTAGGGTTAACCCTATACTTGATTAAACATTATATATATATATATAAGTATTGATGCGACGTTGATATATAAATATAAAAACTTAGAAAACTGACTAAGAATAAAAATCTCACCTCTGCAACCCCAACCCATTCAAATACTCAAATTCCAAACAAAACTTAAAGTGGGTCCTACCCAACAATTAATCAAACCCAAAAAAAGAAAAAAGAAAAAGAAGACCCCTAGCATACTCTCCCACTCTTCCTCCATCTTACTTAGAAGAATGTCCACAAAATTGTCCCAACAACATAATAAAGTCAGCAAACTCCAATTTCCCCTTGCCTTCTTTTTCATTGTTTGTATCGACACCCCACCCTTTAATACGTGCACCCGCGCACCACCGAGAGAGAGAGAGAGAGAGAGAGAGAGAGAGAGAGGGCGTAAAAGAGAGGTGTAGAGAGATGTTACTTAGGAGCTGCAATGTGGTCGAGCCGCGTTCCCAAATCCGATATTTCGGCCCCAAACCGCTCCCGAGGGGCCGAAACATCGGCGTATCGACCATCTCCTGCTCCGCTCGGCCTGCTCCGGAGCTAGATCTGTCGGTTTCCGGAGGGGCGGTCCGGCCGGCTGCCTCGGGGAGGCTGGCGGACCGGCTCCGGCTCGGGCGGCTGACTGAAGATGGGCTCTCATTCAAGGAGACTTTCATCGTAAGGTGTTACGAAGTTGGGGTCAATAAGACCGCTACCGTTGAAACCATCGCAAATCTCATGCAGGTACGGCTGCCGATGGTAGTTTCGTGAATATGGGCACTGTTTTTTTCCCCTTTTTTTTGTCTGTGATTTGGGAGGTGGGTGTTTTGGGGATTTGATTTATGTTATGTGGGTTGTTTGTGTAATTTCAATATGGTTTTTTTCTTTTTTCTTTTGTTTTCTTTTTTTGCTGTTTCTGAAATGTTTGATTTTGTCTGATTTGACCCACTTGCAGGGTGTGATGGGATTTGGAGAATGTGGGTGTTTGTAATCTTGAGTTGGGTTGTGTTGTGTTGATTTTCTATGTTTATGGGTTTTCTTCTGGATTTCCAAGATTTTGGGAGGTTGTTTTTTTTTAATATTATGAGTTGGGTTTTGTTGATTAATAGAACTTGTGCCATTTTGGAATAAAAAGATGAGATTTTGAGATTTCTCTCCACTTTTTTTTTTTTTTTAATTTTTTGATTGCAAGATGAGATATGTTTTCCCCCTCTGTGGTTGTTTATGTAATTTCTATGTTTTATATTTCCGTTTTTTTTTTTTTTTTTTTTTTTTTTACAAAATGTTTATCTTTTTAATAGTAGATTTTGTCTGCTTCCAGTTTCTTGTACTGTGTGATGACAACTTGGAGTTTTGGTATGTTCTTATGGGAATTTTGTGGATGGGTCTTTTTGTAAACCTTCCCATTTCCTTAGATTTGGAGTTCGATTTGGATTTGCATGTTCTTTTCATTTTTTATAGTGATTTTGGTATGTTCTTTGTCATTTTTATAGTAATTTGGATTTGCATGTTTATGGTTTTCTTCTGTAATTTGAGGATTGCATTTTGGGAATCTGGTATGATTTTTATAGTAGCTTCATCGATGCATGGGAGTTGATGATTTCTATGTTTATTGTTTCCTTCTGTACTTGTAAGATGGAATTTTGGGATTTCTCTTTATTTCTATAAGATGTTAGACTTTGTATCCAAATCTGTGGCTTTTGTTGATTACTAAAAGCTTCTTCAGTTCTACTTTCATTTTTTTTTCGTTTGCAATTTTAGCTTTGTTCATATCTGCATTTATGATATGTGTTTTTGTTTATTTTAATTCATTGCCATTGATGTTATGAAAAGCTTTAATTGCTGGGTTTTTTATGTTCATATTTTTTTTTTCCTACATCTTTGTCATTTTATGTGGAATTCTGTTAGTCATTTCCCAAAGAATATGTTGTGGTTTCTAGTACTTTTGGTTGTTGTTAGACAATTTCTTTTCCTTTTGATTTTTGTTTCATTGGATTCTATTTGCATCAATGCGCTTGGATGGACCATGGATCTCAAGTAGTGGGTTTTGAACATCATTCTTGTAAAGAGAGTCCAGAGCCTCTGGTTCCTCGAAATAATGGCACTTATTAAGATATATAAAGATTCCAGATCCTCTGGCTCATTAAACCACGATGCTTATATATATATTTAGAGAGAGTCCAGATCCATTGATGCCTGCAATTTGCAAACACAACACTTATTAAAAATCTAAACTACTCAATGTAAATGTCTCCCTTTTGTATGGATCTTGCCAAATTTCACTTTAATAGGAGTTGGTCCATGTTTTATTAAGCATAAACAAGTGAGAAATTCATGTCTTTTAGATGTGATCAATCTGATGGGGTGCCCAATTCTTATTGGTGTGAAGTTTTGCGAGAGCAGGGAAGACGTCTATTTCGGACAGTTCAGCTTGAGTAAGTGCATCACCGCATTTCTTCTGATCCTCGTAATCAGAGGATCCAGACTCTTGTAAATCTGTTGGCTGTGGGAAACCCCATTAAGCTGTTACAGTCACTCCCAATGAATACCATCATTTTTGTAATATTGATTTGGGGCAGAAATAGTGGCAAAAAACAAATTCGCTTCTAATTTTTTTCTGATTTCAAAATATTCGTATGGTGTGGTTATGGTTCGACTGGCTGATCCAGTTTGTTTTTTAAGATACTCGTTTACATGAAAATGCACCCTAGATTAATACAATGACTGGTTAGAAAGCTCAAAGACCGTCCTTTCTTGCTAATCATTTTCTCATTTGGTATCTGTGTTTTGTTTCAATGTCCGAGTCCCTTTTATCACACTTCAATTGGTTCCAATGCAGGAAGTTGGATGCAATCATGCTCAAAGCGTGGGGTTTTCGACAGACGGGTTTGCCACAACAACTACCATGAGAAAACTGCATCTCATTTGGGTGACTGCTCGCATGCACATCGAAATCTACAAATATCCAGCTTGGTAAGTTCCTGACTACTTAATCCAACCATATAATGCAATCAACATTATATATATATATATATATATATGGAATATTTTTGTGTTTCTAATAAAGATGAATTTAGTTTTTATGATAATTTTGGAAGTAATTGCGTATGACAAGTTGTGAATGAATAGGGGCGATGTAGTTGAAATTGAAACATGGTGCCAGAGCGACGGACGAATTGGTACTAGGCGTGACTGGATTCTCAAGGACTATACTACTGGTGCAGTCATAGGAAGGGCAACTAGGTAGTTTTCTTAATATCAGTCATCTTATTTTTTGCGATTGTGAATGAATAGAATAGAATAGAATTATAGAAGTGACTGGTAATTCAATGTATTAGATCTGTCTGGTATAGTCATACAGATCCAAAGGCTAATATGATGTTAGTTTGATGGTTATACTATTTGTTCTTCTCTGAGTTTGGGCCTTGGGTTAATATGCTTCCTTCCTATTATTCCACCCCAAACCATGTTTCCAGTAGTTGCTGATAGGCTTAAGGGCAGAGTGATAATGCAGTTCTCACTTTCTTGGCGTGTAAAAAATGTTTAAACTGCTTCTCACTCGGTAACATCTAAACTCAGTCATAAAAGGAAAAAAATTTAAAAATTGGGAAGGCATCATTCTGACCATTGTCACAAATATTGTTCTAGGGAAATTATCATCGTGGTAAAATGGTGGGATATTATCAGATGTAAGTTTTTTTTCTTGGGATGTCATTGCGAAAACCTTTTTGAGAATAAACTATTTTCTTAAAATAAATTATTGATAAATAAATACAAGATAAATATGATATACTGTTAAATCTTTTAGATTTTTCCTTTTTTCTTTTCCATTTTTTCTGTTATTATTGTGATTTTCTCTCTGTACATTCAGTTTTGGCAACATTTTGAAATATCAAGATGTTAGTTTGATGTTAGTTTGATGGTTAATATGATGTTAGTTTGATGGTTATACTATTTGTTCTTCTCTGAGTTTGGGCCTCGGGTAAATATGCTTTCTTCCATTCTTCCACCCCAAACCATGTTTCCAGTAGCTGCTGATTCATCAGTTCTCACTTTCTTGGCATGTAAAAAATGTTTAAGTATCATTTTAGGTTAATATCACAATCCTGTCTACAATATTTCCAAATATCACTATTTTGTGACACCAATTATGACCTGTGTATTGCATGGATGCATTGGTTGCAATATCAACATGTATCTTACCAATCATTTCATGGTGAAAAAAAAAAACTATATGAAAGGCATAAAATTTATGACAGTTCCACTTCAGCCTGGGCTATTCCATTTGTGATTTTTGTTTTTAGTGTTATACACTTGCTTTTATCATCCTTTTGTTCTCTGTGTTTCATTTGCCAAGATACTGATACATTAATTATTGGAAAAATGGGTTATTGATAATTGTGCTTGATGCGGCATGGTTGTAGTATATAGTTTCAACAATTCAACAGGGTCCTTTTTCAGTGCATTCATTATTTTCATCAGTTATAACATATTTCATGTTATGCTGATGTATGATAGGATGCAAGTATCATGATATGTGTTCTAGATTGTGAGAAATATGGATCTGTATATCAGCTTCCAATATCTGGGTTTGTGTCTGCATCTAGTCATATAACTGTGATCATCAATTCATGCAAAATTCTGAGCCAGAGGTCTCAATGAGAATGCATCTTTGAAATTTGCTTTGATGCCTTGGATCTGCAGGATTTAACATTGAGGCAGATTTAGTGTTTGTTACTTTTGATGATTAGGTTTTGATGATGGTAAAATATGCTTCACAAGATTGATTTCCACATTTTTGGTCCAGTAAATGGGTGATGATGAACCAGGATACTCGACGGCTTCAGAGAGTGAGTGATGATGTGCGGGATGAATATCTTATTTTCTGTCCTCGTACTCCTAGGTAAATGGTTTCTCTTCGTGTTCTTGATCTTCTTTTCCATTTTCTCATTTTTCATTTCTGCATTCACATGTATATGTAAATAACGTTATTCATTATTACATTTCTCACTGTTATCAGTAGGAGCTCAATGGTAAGTTTCCATGACAAGATTGATTATATCATTGTTGGGCATGGTTGCTGCAAAGTGCACACTCGTACAATCATCCCTTCATATGGGCTCTATGACATGTCATTGTTGGATATGGCTGCTTCAATATGTTCCCTTTCTGATGCAAGTTTCAGTGTCATGAGAGAATTCTATGTAGCAAGGATCAACACTTATATTTTACACTCATGTGAATGTAACGGCTTTAGTAGTAGCCAAGATAGTATTCAGTGCTAGAGTATAACAGTAATTTGCTATTATTAATATTCTTGGTGTTATTATTATGTGCTATTATTATATTATTTCTGCATATAAGAATGATGTGCTATCGATTAACCTTTTGATAACTTTTTATGAACCATGGGCCTATTCAGATTCTTGAAGTTTGTGTTCAGAAGTCCTACCTGTTAGTGTCCATGATAATGTTGACGGATGATTATGTTGAGCTTTTAAATCACTTCATCCCTCCCAAGTCCCAACATCCTATTGCATTGTATTGGGGAAGAGGCTGCCTCAAACCTAGCCAATATCCTTTTAATGTCTACATTTAAACCTATATTAGCATCTTGCATGCCAAGAATATGGGCACTTGCACTGAGTAATCCAATGACTGACTGGTAGGTTTTTTTGTCCAGATTAGCATTCCCCGAGGAGGATAACAGCAGCTTAAAGAAAATACCCTTGCTCGAAGACCCAGCCCAGTTTTCTCGATTGGGACTTGTGGTAAATGACTTCCCACCAAGTATGCATGGTTTTTGCTTCACCTTCAAGTTTGTTCAAATTCTTATTTGCTCTCTGAAATATGCAGCCCCGGAGAGCTGATCTCGATATGAACCAGCATGTAAACAATGTCACTTACATTGGATGGGTTCTTGAGGTGAGTAGAAATCCGCGTATTGGTCTCACCATAGGTAGGCACAAAAACTGCAGGGAGGCAATGTGCCACATGGCGCCAGGTTCAAGCTGCTTAAGGCTGGACCACACACCATATGTAGATTCTATAGCCCCTTAATCAGTAAACTCATTTATCCAGGTGAACCACGTGAATATTTTGACTGTAACTGTTCACTTGTCTAGTCATCTGCCCATTGTTTTTGTGCTTCTGTTGACCTTGCCCCCTTGATGAGTGGACTGAACTGATTGTGGACAGAAGATCTACATGGTGGCCCCCCACTGATTAGCATGTTGGATCTTGCTGATGAGTGCGTAGGTGTCGGTGTAAGATGTGGGCGTGTGGATTGCAAAATCTTGCTGTTTTTGCCAAAGTAGAGTTCCAGGTTTTGGCCAGTGGAAGTATAACTGTTGATTCGAACTGGGTTTCGTCTTCCATTGCCGTCTATCCCTATTTTCATACAAAATGTTCTAACTAGCTTTAAAATAAAAATATTTTTCCGATGACAGAGCATACCTCAGGAAATTATTGATACACATGAGTTGGAAAAGATCACACTGGACTACAGGCGTGAATGCCAACACGATGACATGGTTGATTCCCTCTCCAGTCTGGAATCAGATGGCACTGAGATGCTTCCAGAGCAGAATGGAGCAAATGGGTCTGCAACAGCGAGGAAATTCGGAGAAGATTACTGTCAGTTCTTGCATTTCTTGAGATTCTCTGGTGATGGGCTTGAAATAAACCGGGGGCGCACCGAGTGGAGGAAGAAATCTGCAAGATAAGGTTTCATTTGATTGTATTTTGAGTTTATCATGTTTCTCTTGTTATTTCCAGTAGTTTAGACTTTAGATCCATTTGTCAAACGTATTTATTCCCATTGTTTCAGTTTGATCATGTAAGTTAGGATGCAACCATAATGTTGCTTTCCTTCAGTTAGCAAAAGCAGATAATTCAAGATGGAGAGAGAAAGTAATTATTAGTTTTGTGAATCCACGCGAGGAGCTTCTGAGTGTATATTTCCATTTTTGTGACTGGAAATTGTGGACATCTTCTGTATCAATTTTAAGAATGTTTTCTCAAATCCTTCATAGTTCTGCACATGCGGCCATGACCTTATGGAAGTTAGAGTAGATAATTAAAGGAGGTTCTTCTGTCTGTTATCAGTTCTATACATATTGAGTAACTGCTGATGGGGTGGACCCATTGTGGATGTGGAGAAAATTGTGGAAAATCTTCCAAATTTGGAATTGTCCTACGAAAAGAGAAAAAGGTTGACTGCCAATGAAGAAGTCAGTTCTGTGTTTATTAGTTTTTTTCAGAAAGAAACCATGAATAGAGTTTTTGAGAAGGGAGATGATGCTGGTTTTAGTAAAGACAAATAAGACGACAGCTAAAATGTTTGTTATTGTTGTATCTAGGGGTTCAACTTGGGAGGGTTAGGTCAGGTTTTAGATCAATCCAAGCTCAACCCGAGTTCCAAAAGAGCCAACTCAAATCCTACTACCATTTCTCAGGTTCTATCATTCCGAGTTTTTTTTTAACCTAAGATGATTCATAAAAGCCATGTCAGTCCCATGATATCATGGAATTTATCAGTTTTTGTGATATACACTATTCCCATAATATCATGTGATTTGAGGCAAAAAAGAAGTCAAAAAAATATTGAACAGACTTAAGCAACTCTTGGTGACATTATTTGAATTTCGGCCATGTAATTAAAAAAAATGGGATTTAAGGAGGACTAATATGTCAAAACTCTATTAATCTATCATGAATCTTCCCAAATCTCATAAAATATCAATATCATGACATACATCCTAACATATTAAACCATAAACTTCCTAAGATAAGAGTATTCTCCACCACTTGCAGTCTTTCAAAAAGGATAATGTGAAATATTTACTTCTCTTTTTTTTTCTGGGATCTTTACGTCTTCCTTATTCTCAATTTTTGCATTAAGAAAACTTCCTATTATAATCAAAGTCTTTTAGAGGCCTTGCATGAAAGACATAATATATGGACTTGTGGCATTGGGTATTTGGTTGAAGATGATTTTACAGAATTACAGATCAATGTTTTTCGATTGAGTATGATTAACACAGGTTAGCTAAAAAGAGAGTTCAGGATTGAGACTCTTAACCAGGTAATGGATCCTCTGTACTTGGCCTGATTGTCATTAAAAAGAATTATACCTGAAACCTTGTTCATTTAAGGGCTGGGCTTGAACACTTTCATGAATAACTCTTGGAGGAAACATTTGCATTTTGCATTGTTTTTTAAGCATGTTAGTGGATCATCATTAGTCGGGTCATTTTTCTCATGTTTCTCTTGTTATTTCAAGCAGTTTATGTGCATTTGTGGAACATACTTATACCCTTGTGGATGTTGTTTCCAGCAAATGGTGAAAAAATATTCTAAATCTGGAATTGTCCTACAAAAGGAAAATTGTCAGTTCCTTGTTATTATTTTGCAAAGAGAAACCATGGTCTGACATAGTTGGGACAAAGCTTTGATGAGGATGGATGACAGAAACCACGAGTAGCTTGTTCTAGAATAGATTATCCGAGTTTGGATAATAAGAGATGTTGGTGAGTCTTGTGGGTTTCCTTGCTTTCAAGTGAATTGTTCTGGTGTGGAACTAGAGTAGTGAACTCTGGTGTTGATGAACTTGTCAGTTGTCACAATCAGATTTGGATTTCATGGTGATGATTTCACAAACAGCAAAAATGTTTTTGTAATGGGTGTTTCTTTCGGTTTACACTGAAGTAGGACTTAAAAGTCAGTTCCTGAAATAGATCCTGGAAAATGAATAGGATAGGTGGCCTTAGAGCCTTTTTTTTTTTTTTTTTTTTTTTGGGATGTTCTTCTATGGGCAGAATTCATAAGCTTATATGCAGTCCAGCTCATGAGGCCTACTTAAATACAAGTTTATAAATGGAAGGGGCCCGGAGAGTTAGATGTATGCAGTCTTACTCCCACATGCAGAGAGGCTGTTTCTGCATTTCAAACCCGTGGTGCTGACGCCCACGTAATGGAGCAAATCAATAATAGAAAACAAATATTGATGCAGGAATTCATGTCCACATGTATATTTGCAATGATATTATTATACACCCCAGTCAATACAGGACTTCTACAGGGGTATTTTTATGCGATATATGTCCAGATCATCTTTCAAGTCCTTAGTAACCATGTTGGATATAACAACATGAGTGCGTATCCAAGTCAAATACAAAAGCAGCAGCCAAATATTTCATATTCAACAATAGTTCAAGTTACAAAAAAAAAAAAAAAAAAAATTGTACTCGCAATCATAGCTTGGAGTTAGGGACATCCATTCCCATGGGGAGTACCACCAGGGTTTGAGTCCTACACAGCCAGTTGGACGTCAGTAGTCATCGCGGCAACTGTGGCAGCCTACCCAAAAACAAATTACAAAGTAGTTCTAATTTTTAATGACATTAGAAATTTTGAATTGAGATTTTATAATAAATATAAATAAAAATTTCAATAAAATAGAACTTTCACGAAAATGAATTATTTAAATATGAGATTTTAGTCAAGAAACCATATCCTTAGATTTGGAGATCAAGACAAATAAGTTGTCCATTCGCAAAAAATTTGAACCACATCAACCAATTAAGTTCTGGAGTCACATGCCTCCCGGTATGAAATATCTGTTGGAAAATCTTGGATTTATAAATCCTTTTTGGAATCAAACCAGTAATACTGTAAACATATAATCTAAATCAGTAGAGTAGTAAAATGGTACCTGATTGTGCCATCTTCAAACTCTGATCCAACAGAAGGTTGGTCTTCAATGGGGAATGACAACTCTCTTGTGTTTTTTCTTTTCTTCTCCAGTAAGTGATGGTTGTAGAGAATCTATCGTAGCCAAGAGAGTTACCCAGGTTGCCTTTTATAGGCCATGAATCTCTCCTTTCATCAAAGAAATTAAAAAGGAGGGATAACTGATCATGTGGGCCAACATTATTCGGTCCAACATTCTCCCACTTGGTCCATATGACCACAATACAAAATTTAAAATAAAATCGAAAAACTAAGTTCGAAAATGACTTTGACTGGTGATCACCATTTTTAAAATAACAATTGTCATCTCAACCTTTATGTCAATCTTTAATTTGTAATTAAGTAAGTTTTGCCAATGAGAACTATGGCGGTTACATGTCGTGAACGACGTGCTTCCTTCCATAATTAATTCACTAACATTCTAACTTAACACAATCCTTAATAAGGGTAAAATAGAATGATTTTCATGGCAATCCTATTTATTGGGTACAATAATCCCATTTTTCTTTAATTTTCTCACTTTATAATCACATGTGACAATAATTTCAATAAAGTAAGAAAATACGAAATCTTATTTCAATGATAATTTTATGACAGTGTCTTTACATATCTTCAACAAGGCAGTTCAATCAGGCCCATATTTTTAACATGCTCTTTATAGTCCTTTGGTGCCAATGCCTTTGTCAAAGGATTTGCAATCATGAGGCTTGTCGGGATCCCAACGACAGACACTAATCGATCTCGTATCTTTTCTTTTAGTACAAGGTATTTTACTTCCAAAAATTTTGATCTATTGGAAACCTTGTCATTCTGAGCAAATCTTCTTGCAGCGTTATTATCACCATAAATCTTTAAGAGCTCAGAAATGGTGTCCATAACACGTAGTCCTGAGATAAAATCACGCATCCATAGAGCATGGCCTGTGGCTTCAAAGCATGCCACGTATTCAGCATCAAATGTAGATGGAGTCACTAAAGTTTGTTTTGCACTTCTCCATGAAACTGCCCCGCCAGCTAACAGAAAGATGTATCCTGAAGTCAACTTTCTTGTATCGAGGCAACCAACGAGGTCAGCATCAAAATAACCGACCACTTCTAAGTGATTTGACCTTTTAAAAGGGAGCATGTAATTTCTTGTGCCACTAAGGTATCACAAAACTTTCTTAACTCCTACCCAATGTGTCATTCCTAGATCACTTTGATATCCACTAAGCATGCCAACTGAAAAACTGATATCGGGTCTAGTGCATGTTTGTGCATACATTAAACATCCGATTGCAGCTACATAAGGACAAGTTTTCTTCTGTTTCCTTTCAATTTCATTTCTTAGACATTGTTCTTTACTAAACTTGTCACCTTTTGTCATAGGTACATTTTGTACCTTACATCCTTCCATACAAAATCTCTTAAGTACATTTTTAATATAGGCTTCCTATGATAACCCAAGTAATCATCGAGATCTATCTCGATAAATCTCGATTCCTATTACAAAGGTCGCTTCACCCATATCTTTCATATCAAAATTGTTCTTAAGATATTCCTTAGTTTCGTAAATCTTTCCAAGATCATTACTAGCCAATAAAATGTCATCGACATATAGGACTAAAATCATAAATCGGCTCCCACTAACCTTGAGATATATATAATGATCAACAACATTTTTCATAAAACCATAAGATGTAATAATGTGATTGAACTTTAAATACCATTGTCTGGAAGCCTGTTTAAGACCATATATCGATTTCTTTAATTTACAAACTAGTTTATTTTTATTCTCTTTCACGAAACCTTCAGGTTGTTTCATATATACTTCTTCTTCTAGATCTCCATTTAAGAACGTTGTTTTGACGTCCATTTGATGTAACTCTAAGTTGAAATGAGCTACAATTGTCATAATAATTCTAAAAAAGTCCTTTTTAGACACCGGAGAGTAGGTTTCATGATATTCTATAACTTCTCTCTGTGTAAAGCCCTTGACCACGAGTCGGGCTTTGGGCCATTCAACTTTCCCCTTTGGAATCTCTTTTGGTCTTAAAGACCCATTTACAGCCAACAGCCTTGGAACCCTTGGGTAGTTCAATGATATCCCAAACTTCATTTGTGGCCATTGATTCTAACTCATCCTTCATGGAATCTAACCATTTATCAGAATTCTCATTTTCAATGGCTTCCTTAAACGTCTTAGGATCTTCTTTAATGCCAATATTATATTCTTCCAAATACACTACATAGTCATCCGGAATAACAGGTTTTCTCATTCGAGTTGACGTTCTCAATATCTATAGATCGGATTCATTGATGCTTTGTTGTGTATTTTGAAGTAGATCATTATTTTGTTCAGGGAATGACTCATTAATGGGATTTTGAAAATTTTGTAGTTGTTGTTTATCTTGATAATCATTAAGTGGAACAATAACTCTACTATGTATAATAGGTAACTCAAGTGGATCCCCTATTTCATTGTAAGTAATGGTTCTATTATGATCACTCCCACTTTTCTCATGATCTTCTAAAAATTTGGCATTTCCAGATTCAACAATCCTAGTTGTATGGGTCGGACAGTAAAATATATACCCTTTAGACCTTTCCGGATAACCAATGAAATATGTACTGATTGTTTTAGGGTCTAATTTCCTTTCTTGTGGGTTAAAAATTTTCACTTCAGATGGACAACCCCAGACTCGAAAATGATTTAAGCTGGGCTTCCTACCGGTCCACAACTCGAAAGGATTTTTGGGAACTGCTTTCGTAGAAACACAATTCAATACATACATTGTCATCTTTAGTGCCTCTCCCCACATTGAATCAGGTAAGTTGGTGTTACTAACCATACTCCTTACCATATCCATTAACGTTCTATTCCTTCTTTCGGCTACACCATTTTGTTGAGGTGTGCCCGGCATTGTATACTGTACTACAATACCTTCCATTTCTAGAAATCTAGCAAATGGGCCCGGGTTACGACCTGATTCAGTGAATCTAACATAATACTCACCACCTCTATCGGATCTCACTACTTTAATTTTCATGTCTAATTGCTTTTCTACTTCTGCCTTAAAAATCTTAAAGACTTTTAAAGCATCATATTTTTCTTTAATCAAATAGACATAACCATATTGTGAAAAATCATCTATAAAAGTGATAAAGTATTCATCTCCCGTAAAACATGGAACATGAATTTTACCACATATATTTGTATGAATAATTTCTAAGGGTGCAGAACTTCTTGTGGCACTTTTATTATTTGTATTGGTTTGTTTTCCCTTTATACATTCATTACAAACACTATAATCGGTGAAATCAAGATTGGGCAATAAACCATCAGTCACCAATCTTTTCATTCTCTGTTCAGAGATATGCCCTCATCTTTTGTGCCACAGCCTTGATGAGTTCTCATTTAGTGACCCTCTTTTCATGCCTATGTTCAAACCACAATTAATGTGAGGCGTGTGTAAAGTTTGTTCATACAGAGAATCAAACTTTAATCTATACAAATCATCACACATATAACCATTCCCAATCAAAATATTATTTCTAAAAATATGCATAATGCCATGTCCAAAGTTGAAATTAAATCCATTACAATCAAGCCTGGAAACAAAAATCAAATTTCTAGAAATATCAGGAACCAAGAAAGTATTATCTAAGTCCAAGATATGACCAGTGTCAAGCACTAGCCTATAAGTGCCTACAGCTTCAACCCTTGATTCCTTTTTTATTCCCCATCGTAATGGTTTTCTCGCTATCATTTGGAGTCCGCCTTGAAAGGAATCCCCGCACACAACCAGATACATGAATGGTTGCTCCAGATTCGACCCACCAAGAATTTGATGGGATATTAGCTAAGTTGGTTTCCTGACATACAAAAGATAGATTTGTATCTCTCTTTTCAAATCAACTTTTACGCTCTAGGCAATCCTTCTTAAAATGTTCGTTCTTCCCACAGAAAAAACATTTCTTCTGTGCCCCTTTCTCTTTCTTGTTGGGCTTTGCTTCCTGAACATTTACTTTTTTTTTGCTTTTTCCTTTTCCTTTGGACTTGTTTTGAGAGACATAATTAACTGTCAATTGTCCCTCAGCCTTAAGCCTCCTTTCTTCTTGATCAGCTTTTCGATTAACTCATTCAATGTCCACGGAGTTGAGCTCTGGTTGTAGGCTACTTTAAATGGGCCAAACTCAGGAGGAAGAGAATTGAAAATGAATTGCACCAAATATTTTTCAGACACGGGCATATCAACTTCTTTCATTTAGAAGCGATATTTGTCATTGTAAATATGTGTTCTCTTACTCCCAACGTTCCATTATACTTTATACTTGTAAGACGGCTAATCAAGGATGCACCTAAAGCTTTATCAATTATTTGAAATTGACCTTTTATAGTTTCTATTAGGTCCTTAGCATTTTCCTTTACTTCGATGGAACCTCTAATAGTCCTCGAAATTGAATTTGTAATAATTCTAATCACAACCTTATTAGCCTTAATCCATTTATTATAGTTAGCCCTTTCATCAACTGAGTTCGCATCCGTGGGCATTGCTGGCTTAGGCTCATCCAAAGCCATATCAAGGTCCAAGTAAGTAATGGCTAACAATAACATGTCCAACCATTCAATAAAATTTGATCCATCCAACATGGGTATATTCCCTAAAGTCGAAAGTGATGCCATGGAATTTGTAACTGAAGAAAAATAAACAAGTAACAATAAGTTATGTGAGGCTTTGAATTTAGCTACGCAATATACTTAAATTTAAAAGTGATATGAACATCATTGTAAAGCCACCTTTGGGTTAGAAAAACAATATGTAAATATATTACTTTTCTTTGATTAATATGACCATGTCTATAATATGCGATGTGAATGTATTGAATATATTCATTTGGGTATAAATCAAATACAAGCAAAATACATTTATTAACCATGTCATATTCCAATTTCAAATTATGGATAATCATACCTTTGGGCTTAATCGAACCATTTCCTTTATGAAATTGCAATTTTAAGTGTTGTCATATTCAAATAATAGAGTTTGTAATATCTTAACTCAATTTAAAGAATTAAACAATTGTCTATAATTGGGTTGCTTTGGCGGCTACCAAGTTAAGAAATTATTAAATTCTTTAAATTGATAACAACACTCAAGTGATAAAGTTAGTTTATTCGGTCATCAAGTATGATGAACCAATCAATCTAAACATTTGTCCATATGCACCATTATATAATTTCCAAATAACTTTATTATAGCACATTTAAGTTGATTAGGCATCATTTCATAGATCAATGGTCAAAATTATCATTAATTGATCATTGATCATTGATCAATACCAAATATCTTTAATAGATTCACCATAAGCATACATCCATCCAATCCAATAAATAAATGAATAACTCTAAATATTAAACCATAATGAGCATATTTAAATATTAACAATAAAATAAAACTTTGATTTTACTAAAAAAAGCAAAATTATCAGCAGAAGTAGCAAAATGAGTTAATCATAATGTTAAAATAAAATATGCTCTAATTTAGAGTAATAAATCGGTCCATCAGATCTGTCCATGTGATAGATCTCAATACCATCAATACACGGAAGAAAATGGATCGTCGATCGATGTCCAAATGTGTCTTTTATGATCAAAATAAGATCTGGACTGCCTATTATTGACCAATCTGTTCAATTCTGAAATTAATCAATGAATTCAGAATGTTGTATATGGCCAACACTATCAATTTAACGGCTATGATCGGATTGAATAAATAATATATAAGAATAATTAGAATCAAACTTTAATGAAGAATCTAACTTGATCTCAGCCAATCAATCCCTAATAAAAAAAATTCAGAACTCAATTAGACCCTATTACATCTGATAGAATGATTTGATGGTAAAAAATATTATCAGAATAATCAGAACCATCGATCATACTATAATTTTCAATTTCATAGTTCATGGTCAACTTCTGAACTTTGATTTGGGTCACTTTTGTGGCTTATTTTGGTCAATTGAATGTACAAATATATACTGCCTAATAAGTGGGTCCAACTAGAAAATTTCTCCACAACTGAAATGGGCTTAGTGGGCCCTTAACGGGTCAGGCCCAAACCACAATTGACCCATAAACTGACCCAAACCAGAACCTGACCCAGCCCATAAAAGTCAAGAATGGCAGGCCAGGTCAGGTTGGGCCGAACCAGAACCTGACCCGATCCATCCAGCTAGAATAGCCAGGTTGGGCCAACCCGACCTGCCTGGCCCGACCCAGTCACCCATAAAGAGTAACTGTTGAATCTTTAACTAATAGTCATCCCATGTGCTGTCTTGCGTCATCCCGTGCGTTGTCTTGCGCACAGGACACGTGCAGGACTTTCTTTTTTTTAATAATATAAATTTCATAAAGAGCATCTTATAATTTTGTGACATACTTTCATCTTATCATTATCAAACTGATTGTCATGGTCAACTTCTGAACTTTGATTTGGGTCACTTTTGTGGCTTATTTTGGTCAATTGAATGTACAAATATATACTATCTAATAAGTGGGTCCAACTAGAAAATTTCTCCAAAACTGAAATGGGCTTAGTGGGCCCTTAACGGGTCAGACCCAAACCACAATTGGCCCATAAACTGACCCAGACCAGAACCTGACCCAGCCCATAAAAGTCAAGAATGGCAGGCCAGGTCAGGTTGGGCCGAACCAGAACCTGACCCGATCCATCCAGCTAGAATAGCCAGGTTGGGCCAACCCAACCTGCCTGGCCCGGCCCAGTCACCCATAAAGAGTAACTGTTGAATCTTTAACTAATAGTCATCCCATGTGCTGTCTTGCGTCATCCCGTGCGTTGTCTTGCGCACAGGACACGTGCAGGACTTTTTTTTTTTTTTAATAATATAAATTTCATAAAGAGCATCTTATAATTTTGTGACATACTTTCATCTTATCATTATCAAACTGATTGTCATGGTCAACTTCTGAACTTTGATTTGGGTCACTTTTGTGGCTTATTTTGGTCAGTTGAATGTACAAATATATACTGCCTAATAAGTGGGTCCAACTAGAAAATTTCTCCAAAACTGAAATGGGCTTAGTGGGCCCTTAACGGGTCAAGCCCAAACCACAATTGGCCCATAAACTGACCCAGACCAGAACCTGACCCAGCCCATAAAAGTCAAGAATGGCAGGCCAGGTCAGGTTGGGCCGAACCAGAACCTGACCCGATCCATCCAGCTAGAATAGCCAGGTTGGGCCAACCCGACCTGCCTGGCCCGACCCAGTCACCCATAAAGAGTAACTGTTGAATCTTTAACTAATAGTCATCCCATGTGCTGTCTTGCGTCATCTCGTGCGTTGTCTTACGCACAGGACACGTGCAGGACTTTCTTTTTTTTTAATAATATAAATTTCATAAAGAGCATCTTATAATTTTCTGACATACTTTCATCTTATCATTATCAAACTGATTGGCATGCCCAAAAAATGATAACAGTAACCAAATATGTGATAAAAAAATCTTTAATGTAATTCTTAAATAAAAAATTTAAATGACAGAAAATATATTTTTTCTTTCCATCTCTTTCAGATTGGGTTGGGCACTGTAATCCTCATTTCTGAAGCTATTATTATCCAATAAGTTGAATAACCTTTATCAAATACCCAAAATTTCTTTCCTCTGGGTATTTAGGTTTTTACTCCGGAAGAATCCAAAAAGCCCCATAAAAAAAATAATAATAGATTATTGGATTGAAACCAATATTCTGCTCTGATACCAAATGTTAGAAAATTTTGGATTTATAAACCCTCTCTGAAATCAAACCAAAAATACTGTAAACATATAATCTAAACCAGTAGAGTAGTAAAATGGTACCTGATTGTTCCATCTTCAAAGTCTGATCCAACAGAAGGTTGGTCTTCAATGGGAAATGACAACTCTCTTGTGCTTTCTCTTTTTCTTCTCCGATAAGTGATAGTTGCAGAGAATCTATCGTAGCCAAGAGAGTTGCCCAGGTTACCTTTTATAGGCCCTGAATCTCTCCTTCCATCAAGAAGAGAATGAATAGCTTTTAACCCTCAAATTAACATAGATGACAGTTACAAAAGGAAAACTTAAATCATTTAAAAGAAATTAAAAGGGAGGGATAACTAATCATGTGGGCCAACATTATTCGGTCCAACAATATCCTCATCAGAAATATGTAACCTACATTCCAAATGAAATTAAACTGAAAATGCTAAATTGAGATTAAAAGTGAACAATTAAAGTAGTAATCAAATGCACCAAAGCTATGATATGTGCTTGTTAGTTAAGCTCAAATCCTCCATGGATGCTAAACACTCATGCTAGGTACGTAATCCCTGTGAAACTCATGTACCCATAAGCTGCACGTTTGCCCCATAGGGCAATTCGTCAGCCACCAAAAAATCATTTTTCTTCAAGTAGATGCCCTTAATGGCAACTACTTTAAAGTTTGCTAAGGAAGTATATGTCTCCCTTAACGCCTTTTGCCCAGCTGCCTTCAGTTCTTTTTCGATAGCAGTTAGTGGAACCAACACCAGCAACTGCATATCCCACTTCCTCTTCCCTTTGCGCCACTTCCCGTTGCCCATGCGCTTCAGTACAGCATTCACCCAATATTGAAGTGTCCTAATGCCTGGTTGCAGAGGAGTAAATGATTTCTTGAAATGACGAGCCTTGAGTATTGCAGCCGTGGAATTCTTCATATTATCATAGCCCAGGAGAATGTCCTTATAGATGTAGTCGAGGTCGCCATTTATCTTTTCTATTATCTTTTGTTAGCCGAGGGTGGAGTTAGAAATAATTTCAAAAATAATGCCTCCCTCGGGGATGGGGATGGCGTCAGAAATCAATCCTCCATTGGAGTATGACTTCAAACATTGTTCTTTAACCTCCTTCATGCGCATGAGAAGCTATTGTAGGATATTCAACTCACTAATACGATAGTAGTTCACTATTCCACTCAACCTCTCATCTTTTCCTTCCCTTTGAAAGTCGTGAAGGATGTCCACGACAGGGGTGGAGCTGAGTTTATTCACCACTTCATTATACTCTTCCTTGTCAATTCCATTGTGAATTCCAGATAGCTCATACTCCCAATGAGAACTTAAATATCAATAATCAATATATAATTGATTAGTAGCAGATAAACTAATGCAGTAAAGTAGAATCATCTCACCGTGCTCTTAAACCAACACATATTCTTTCCCAGACGTCCATCACTTGTTTTCCAAAAATGGACTTTGAACCCCCCCCCCCCCCCCCCCTCTTCTTCCCTTCATGCACATGAGAAGCTGTTATAGGATATCCAACTCACTAATACGATAGTAGTTTACTATTCCTTTCAACCTCTCATCTTTTCCTTCCCCTTGAACGTCGTGAAAGATATCCATGACAGGGGTGGAGCTGAGTTTATTCACTAACTTCATTATAATCTTCCTTATCAATTCCATTACAAATTCCAAACAACACAAACTCTCATTCAGCAAACCAAGACTTCTCATATTCCACTTGTCTCTTCTTTGATGAATCTGTTAAACTTATCTCACTTCAATGAGAATTTAAATATCAATAATCAATATATAATTGATTAGTGGTAGATAAGCTATTGCAGTAAAGTAGAATTATCTCACCGTGCTCCTAAACCAACACATATTCTTTCCCAGACATCAATCACTTGTTTTCCAAAAATGGACTTTGAACCCCCTTCTTTCCGATTCACACGGATGAGATGTCCATAGCCATTGGAATGAAACATTCCATGGAGAAGATTATTTTTATGATAGACTAATTTTGGGATTTGTCCATCCTTCCCTACAATGAACAAATGATATATGGTTATAAAGAGAAAATGGTTTTCCCAACCTGAAACAAAAAAAAAGCAATATGAGAAAATCCAGTTCACATGCCCAACATCAAACTCCAAACATTGAATAAACAACAACAAGAAGAGAGAGAAGAACAAAAGGGAGTGTAGATAACTGGTGCCCAGCGACCCCTTTTTTTTTTTTCCTTAATCTCCAAAACAGCTTCTTCTTCCTCCTCTGTTCATACACCTCCATGTAGTGCTACAATGGAATCTTCATCAACAAACTGCTCTAAAAGCAATTTAGGGTTTGGGTTTCAAATCCCAGCAACAACTGCCCTCCCCCACCCAATGCCATCACAAGGTAGAAGAAACTTTACAAATTTACTTGAGCACCATAAGAGAATTGAGATGGGATTGCTGATAGCACACAAAAAAGTAGGATTTTCAGACATTTCTATCGGCAAGGATTTCAGTCAACACTAATGACAAGGAGTACATCTCATCTTTGTCACTCGCTTGAAATAGACAGAGATGATTATGCTAGTACATTTTATCTCTGTCACTGGCCAAAATGGATGGAAATTAATCTGCTATTGCATTCCATCCTTGTCACTTGCCTAAAACGGACAGAGATGATTGTGCTTGTCAAATTACAGCATGCTAAATAAAAACCCAAGGGCTATGTTACTACTAAGGATACGAATTCTATGAAAGCTATGAGTCATCAACAAGAGCAATGTCCTAATAATGACTGATATGTGGAATTGGCTTTAGCAAAACCACCCAAAGATTCATCCTCATTTGTACTCAAATAGTAGATAAATGGTTCATATGTCTCCCTTAACGCTTTTTGCCCAGCTGCCTTCAGTTCTTTTTCTTTAGCAGTTAGGGGAACCAGCACCAGCACCAACCAACACCGGTGCCAGCATTATCCCACTTCCTCTTCCCTTTGCACCACTTCCCATTGCCCCTACGCTTCGGTACAGCATTCACCCAATACTGAAGTGACCTGATGTCTGGTTGCAGAGGAGTAAATGACTTCTTAAAATGATGAGCCTTGAGTTTTGCAGCCGTAGAATTCTTCATATTATCATAGCCCAGGAGAATGTCCTTATAGATGTAGTTGAAGTCGCCATTTATCTTTTCTATTATCTTTTGCCAGCCGAGGATGGAGTTAGAAATATTTTCAGAAATAATGCCTCCCTCGGGGATGGCGTCAGAAATCAATCCTCCCTTGGGTATGACTTCAAACATAGTTCTTTAAGCTCCTTCATGCGCATGAGAAGCTATTATAGGATATCCAACTCAGTAATACGATAGTAGTTTACTATTCCTCTCAACCTCTCATCTTTTCCTTCCCTTTGAAAGTCGTGTAGGATGTCCATGACAGGGGTGGAGTTAAGTTTATTCACTCACTTCATCATAACCTTCCTTGTCAATTCCATTGTGAATTCCAAACAACTCATACTCCTCCCATTCAGCAAACCAAGACTTCCCATATTCCACCGCATGAATCAACCGGAGCTCCATTTGTCTCTTCTTTGATGAGTCTGTTAAGCTTATCTCACTGCAATGAGAACTAAATATCAATAATCAATATATAATTGATTAGTAGCAGATAAGCTACTGCAACAAAGTAAAATCATCTCACCGTGCTCCTAAATCAACATATATTCTTTCCTAGACGTCCATCACTTGTTTTCCAAAAATGGACTTTGAACCCCTTTCTTTCTGGTTCATACGGATGAGATGTCCGTAGCCATTGGAATGAATCATTCCATGGAGAAGATTATTTTTATGATAGACTAAATTTGGGATTCGTCCATTCTTCCTTGCATTGAACAAATGATATATGGTTCTACAGAGAAAATGGTTTTCCCAACCTGAAACCAAAAAAATGCAATATGAGAAAATCCAGTTCACATGCCCAACATCAAACTCCAAACATTGAATAAACAACAAGAAGAAGAGAAAGAAGAACAAGAGGGAGTGCAGATAATTGGTGCCCAGGGACCCCTTTTTTTTTCTTAATCTCCAAAACAGCTTCTTCTTCCTCCTCTGTTCATACTCCTCCTTGCAGTGCTACAATGGGATCTTCATCAACAAACTGCTCTAAAAGCAGTTTAGGGTTTGGGTTTCAAATCCCAGCAACAACTGCCCTCCTCCTCCCAATGCCATCACAAGGTAGATGAAATTTTACAAATTTACTTGAGCACCATAAGAGCATTGAGATGGAATTGCTGACAACACAAAAAAGTAGGATTTTCAGACATTTTTATCAGAAAGGATTTCAGTCAACACTGATAACAAGGAGTACATCTCATCTTTGTCATTGGCTTGAAATGGACAGAGATGATTATGCTAGTATATTTCATCTATCACTGGCCGAAATGGATAGAGATTAATCTGCTTTTGCATTCCCTCCTTGTCATTTGCTTGAAACGGACAAAGATGATTATGCTTTTCAAATCACAACATGCTAAATAAAAACCCAAGGGATATGTTACTATAAGGATACGAATTCTATGAAAGCTGAGTCATCAACAAGAGCAATGTCCTAATAATGACTGATATGTGGAATTGGCTTTGGCAAAACCGCCCAAAGCTTCTTCCTCATTTGTACTCAAATAGTAGGTAAATGGTTCATATGTCTCCCTTAACGCCTTTTGCCCCGCTGCCTTCAGTGCACGTGTTATTTTCGATGAACATCACATTAGATATAATGTGCATTAGAGTCCCCTTAATTATCACCTATGGAGGTTTGTAAAAAATGAAAGATTAACAAACACTACTAAAATAAGGTTCAAACTCATCAATACTCCTTCTATAGTCCATAAACCTCAATTACACTATAAATAGTCTCTAGACTGATTTATAGACCTATTTACCCTCATCAAATGAGTTTTTGATTCAATTAGAATCACCTTTGTTTGGACCCAACTTTGATTCTTCCAATCACTAGGATACATAGACCAATAGATTCTACGTTCCAGGAGCTTTCCAACGATATGTAGAAGTCCAAAATCCGACATACGGTTCAAAAGTTATGGCATGTTGAAGTTGCCATTGATAAGCCCACTAGGCCAGCTCGCTAAAGCGAGACCCCTTGATGTTTGGCCTCCGAAATAATAGCATGATGCTACTGTTTGAAGCCATTTTCACTCTCATTCATTCTCAACCTAAACAATACATGGAACCTCATGTTTCCTTCTAAAATACCATCTCCAAAACAACATCTTCCAATCCATTCAATCAACCCATACACAAAATTAAATTTACAAACAAATAGGACTGAGATCATAATCATAACAAAATCATTAGAAAACTATACCAAATAGCATCTAATCACAAGTTGTTTCAATTAGCTTAATTAAACATAATTAATTAGCATTAATTTCAATTAATTAGAGTAAATCTCGATTAACTCGGGACGGGGTTCTAACAAGCTGTTTCAATTTCAGCTTTTGGTTTTGTTCTATTTTTTGCTTTTTTCACATTATTGCCCTTGACAGAGACTTGTATGTGCTTCTGTTTTCATATTTATTTTATTAGTCATTTGAAAAACAAAAGTAGTGAGAGATGAGAGAATGGTTAGGGAGTATTTTTTTAATTGAATTTTTGAATAAGGTCTAGTTTGAATTTTGAATAGTGTTCTTATTAACTGCAGTAAAGTTTCTATTCATATTTCAATAACACGTAGCAGTGATTAACAATTTGATGGTGATGATGATGAATGATTGACATTTTGAAAGGCAAAATCTAACCGCATAGTTGAGGGAAGCACAAATCCCTATTGATTGTTGAACCCATGATGCCCCGATCTTCACCTTTCGATTATGCTTTAGGTAGTTTTTAAAATCCTTCGAAAGATGTGGCAATTTTTTGCTGTCACTTGAACATTGCCTTGGAATCCATCACCATGTAGTCAAGGAATCTGCCAACAACGAATTTCTTCATTCCGACATCTTTAGTCTAGTACTTTTTGTCAGGTGAGTCATTCTTGTACTTTTTCTCAGTTGAGTCTCATAATTCCTTAGCAGTCTTCAACGAAGAGTACACATTATATCATTGTAACAGCTTCAGTCTTGTACTTTTTGTCAAGTGATTCCCATAATTCCTTTGCAGTCTAGTCTATTGAGGATGTAATTTTGACAAATGTGTTGTCTAGTCCATTGAGAATGTTGTCATCTCTTAAACTTAATACCGTTGAACTTTTTAGATTTCTCGCGCGTTAAGCCCGGCCCGGTTTGGTGCGAGGCGCGGGTGTCAAGGTCCTCCCTCTTCCACAAAAGTGGGATGCCCCTTGAGGCTCATCCTATACTACCAAGGTAAACATATTTATATCCATGTAGAATGCAAATTCACCACTTCATTTTGTTTCCATATTTACCATGTTCAAGTAGTAGTGTTAGTAGGTAATTTCTCATTCACTCCTCAATGAATTAAAGCAACACAATATATGTTCTTAATTTACTCATTGAGTAGATCACATTCCCATGTAGTCCCACCTAAAAGGATAATTGGGTCCCACTTTTATTTTGGCTCAAAGTTGACCAAAAATCATGGTGCTCATAATCATTTTTCCAACACGTCAAAATAAATTGCTTTGGAGGTGCTTTACACAAAACCAACTTGAAACACTGAAAAAATGTAAAAATTTAAAACTAGAAGTTTACAAAACCAAAAGTTGAGTAGCATTATGGAAAAAAAAATATATTGAATTGGAAAAGAACTGAACAATGCTTTTGGCTCTTGTAGAATGGAAATCTTTGTTACAAGCAACCATGGGGTTTAGGCCTAGGAAAAAAAAAATTTACCATCATTGTGCTATGATGAACGCAGACAAATCCACATACATACTTTGTATGCCAACTTTCATATCAAGTTCCCACCACAGTGTTGCAATTAGAGACCCAATTTTCCTGGAATTGACTTCTCCATCTCACCTTTTTTTGCCAAACTTACCCGTGAGCCTCTGAGGGCTTCTGATGTCTTATTGTAGAGCCTCTGTAATGTTGTTATTACAGGCCTCAATTCAGCTGTAATTAACCACAAATAACCATGCAAATGATGCAAGGCTGTAGCTAATGTCGTAATAGATATTTAGGCAGAGAATATTGAACTTTCTAAGAACTATTTGGTTGGACGTCTTAAAAGCCAATTAGCAAAGAAAAGACACAAAAAAAAGAGTTAATAGAGGTTTACAAATCATAAACTGAAGTATTAGCCAACAAAATCTCAAAAGTGGGATAGGCACTAGAACTTGCTGCAAAAGTGAGATAGCCACTAGAACTTGTTGCAAAAGTGGGATAGGCACTGCAAAAGTGGGATAGGCACTAAACTTACTGCAACTTTGGGAATTTAGAATGAACATGGTCGTGCTGTCGCTGACACCCAAATATAATAAAACCTTTACTCCAAAAATAATAAATGTAGTAGTGCGAGTAAGGATCGTTCCCTCGAAGAGTGTCTAACCAAGTTTTATGCTATGTGATCAAAGATGGGTGTTTTGATTATATTGGAAGCAAAAACAAATAAAAACAAATAAAGAGCAATAAAGTAACGAATTCAATCAAATGAGCAAGCATTGGTCAAAGTTAACATCCACCATCGGAAATTCAGAACTGATCATTAATGCAAAAATAAATCAATTAACACTTTGAATATTTATCGTTGGAATTAAATTCCTAACTCCTTAATTAGTTAATTAGAAAACACGCGCTCTAATTAACCCTAATTACTAAACAACCTAAGACAAGCGCTACAGATTTGATTTAGTAAAAGCATTAAAATTAAAGAGATCGATGAACCCAAATAACACAAGCACACGCGGTTGTATTTAATTTAGCCAGGTGTTCTTCCTAATATCTAACAATTACTGTCGCAGTAAATTATTAAATATCAGTTGCTTCGCAAATTAGAAGGATCAAACAATTACGAATTTGATTTCTAATTTAGCATTAGATTGCAACGAAAAATAAACTAGTATGCATCCTAGCAATTAAACGAAACAATCATAATAACAAATTAAGCACAGAAGAACAACCCATACTCAAAGCATAAATTGAAAAATGCAAATAAATTAGATCTCACAGTATTTATTCCGAGGCTTTAGTCTCCTTCAACCAATTAAAGAAAATTAGCCACGCAGGGCCATAATTGCAAAATAAAATAAATGGAAAAAGAAGGGAGAAAAGTGAGAGAAAAAGAGAAAAAACGTGTGGTGGAGAGTGGTCAGATGTTGAATACTCAATGGGTAGAAGACGTTTTGTATTTATAGATGGGAAGTAGGGTAGAGTTAGCAGAGAATTTAGGTGAGAATATGGACTTGGGATGATGAGAGAGAAAGAGAGAAAATTTAGGAGATGTATGAGGGAAAAGATGGTTGGTTTAGATGAGGAAAGATGGAAAGAAAAAATATAAAGAATGGAGAGATAGGAAAGAATCGTTGGAGAGACGTGAGATGAGGTGGAAACGTGAGGGAGAGAAATAAAATAATAAAAAAAATTCAATTGAATTCCTAACTTAGTCAAATTCTTCTTCTTGACCATATATTTTCACTCGGGTTTCTGTTGGACTCGACCCAAGAATTAAAGTTGCACTATTTTTCGTTCTGCACAATATGAGCCCAATATTGGATATGTTTCGACGAACTCCTGATTTCTTCAAATTTACCACAATGCCATTCTGCTTGATTTCCTCTAAACAAGACCCGATTCCGAATCAGTTTCATTCATTCAGCATCAAATATGATCACCTTCTTTTGACGTTCCACAGTATCTTGAATCATCTCAATTGGAGCTCGGATGAGAGAGTTATGCCCAGCTTGCGAAGCGATGCGAAAATTGTCTAAAATTGCCCAATTAGCTTCGTTTAGCAATTAACACCTCCATTTGCATCCTAAATCAAAATATAAGAATAATGAGTACATTTAGGCATCAAATGAGTATAAAGGACTAAACATTAAGGGAAAAAAATATAACATTTTGCATTCTCATCAGAACATCACTAAGTAAAGCAGTTTCATTATACGTATGAAAAATCTGCAAACTAGAAGTACCAAACAAACATCACCAAGGTATGACAAATCAGTAAAATAGCGGTTTCATTATACGTATGAAAAATCTGTAAGCTAGAAATCCTTGTGTCGCTACGAATGTAGTCCACCCTCAGCGCACGTCGATTGCTCCGCCCTCAACTACTTTGCGCTAGAATTTAATGGCACCAGCGCAAGCTTCTACCACTGCTTTCCCTTGCACATGCGGACTGCTTTGGTCCAATGTCGAAGCATTCGTGTGGGGCCCCACCCTTTGTGGGCCCTCTAATTGCTATTTTATATGCTAATTATATGCTAATTTATACTAATTATTGCTAATTACTATCTAATTGTGCTAATTAGGGGTTAATCAGGGTGATTAGTTAGATTTTCCTAAGTTATAGTTAGACTAGCTTAGTTGAGTTAGTATTTTAGTTAGTGGAGTGTTTTGGTTAATTCTAGGCTAATTAGTGCTGGGAGGTCCTTAGTATGAGTTTTAATTAATTAGAGGGGGTTTTTTTTTATAAAGGTGCTTCTCTAGAACCTTCCAGCCCATAGTCCAAATTACCCCTAACCCTAACCCTAATTATATGATTACCGAAGGGCTATTACAGCCATTAACCACCCCTCCCTAAGCTATAAATACTACACTATTCCCAAGAGAACCCTAAGCTATAAACCAGCCCCTTTCCCAAGAAATTCCAGCCACTGTTCATCTCAATTCCTCTCTTCTTTCTTCCTCATTTCTCTCTTCCAGCCACTGTCACTGTGTGCTGGAACGGGACTGTTTGTGTTGGGAGAATTACCTCTTGGAGCTGCAGCAGCTGCTTCTTCATTCTATCTTCTTCCCCTCTCATTTCTTCACCTGGGAGTTACTGATTCTGAGCTGGAGAATCCTTAGGAGCTGCTACTGTTGCTGGATCTTCTTCTTCTTCTATGTTCAGCTGGGACTCTCTCTCTCCTCTAATTCTCTCTCTCTACAAACCATCTCTCCTTTACTAAGGCAAGTGCACTGAACTATTAGCATAGAATGTATGTAGGTTGATTCTTTGATTCTGTGTTTCAGTTCAGTCATTCATTTGTGCTAGTTTTTACATTGAGCTTAGTTGTTTATGTATGGGATGGAATGGACATTGATGGATGGGGGTTTCACCCCTCCATTTGGAAGATCAATGGGTTCTATGGTGATGGATTGATGGGCATTGTAGTGTTTTTACAATTTTTAATTGTTAATTTGATTAATGGTTTTTTTTAGAAACAATCTGATTTGAAATGGGTAAAGAAGAGTGACTATTACAGTCACTGTAATGGAAACAGAGAGTCTTTTTTTTTTGGTTTTTTTTTTGTATTGAGATCAGTGGGGTCCAGGTGGGCCACCCTTGGAGATCCGGACCCCACATCGTGTAGGGCCACCTTGGGCGACCCAGATGATGAGGGCTGATCGTGGGCCCTTGATCAATGGGGGCCCACAATCGTGGCTCTCTCCATGCAGAGGCGAGCTCGGTTTCTGCAGAACATGTTCTGCAACGTTCTGTTACAGTTGCAGAACTTGTTATGTTGAGTGAGGAAAGCGATGAGTGGGGTCCATGGGTGCATGTGGGGGATGAGTGAGGTGATGATTGCCATGTGGCATGGAGAGAGAGAGAGAGAGTAAAGGGGGACTTTGTCAAGCTATGCTAGATATGCTAGATGCAAATTTTCAAAAGCTACTTAACTAAACCAGTAAGATATACTGCGGGCTGTCCCTATTTTTCTCGTAAACGCTGAAACGCTGCTATTATTGACTCCGCCAGATCTCGTTTGTCAACAACATCAAGCGGATTTGAATCTCCTTTGCAGTTTTGTCGAACACGGGTGGTTCCTGTTAGAGATCCTTGAACTATGCAGAAGCTTGGGCTTGGGCTTAGTGTACATGGGTTGGGTTGACCCATTAGGTCGAATTGACCTGTTGGGCTATTCTTTTACAGTTCCCATTGTTCAACTCTCTGCAGTCTCTTCTAACACACCGTTTTCTTTGTGTATTGCTTATTAGAGGAAGAAGTCTTTTCATTCAATCTCAATTGGTATTCTCTATTCCAATTGGCATCCATGATCGTTTCTCTTCATGGTCTTGAACACTTAGAGGTTACTACCATACATGATACCTTGTTATGCATTTCATTCTCGATTTCTTTTTTAACAAGTGCTTCTAAAAGGAATTTTCCTTATTTCATATATATAGGTACATTTGCAAGGGTAAAGAGTTTATTTGTTGATGATATGAGCCTCTATATGCAAATGCTAAATTGTTCTATGTATGGTTGTGTTGTTTTCATTTGTTGACTCCATACTAGAACTCTAAAATCCATCCTTATGCTTGCAAGTTATATTTTTATAAGTGATGAATATTCATGATGCTTAGTGAACATTGTGTTTGTCACATCCATGTTCTTTTCATGGTTTCCTATTTGTTTGGTATATCTTAAAATGTGACAAAACTTGTGAACTTTGATATTGAAATTTCACTTTAGCATCATATCTCTCATGTTTGCCTTCTCTAAATTATGGTTGTTTTCTTGAAGAGGTTGGCGTCATGTTAGTTGAACTTCATTTCATAAAGCATATGAAATGATGTTATTTCACATAGCATATGATTTTCAAGAGTTAAACAAGCTTATGCTATGATTAATGCCACTAGTCTCATGGATTTCTATGTTTTGAAACATTTTTATTAGTTATATGTTTTCAAAATCATTCAGAGTTTTTACATTGATTAAAAATATTTTACAATCCATGATTTTAGTATGATTGGTTGTATCCTTAACATGTTCATTATTCTGGAATTGATTTAATGCTTTGGATACTCCACCTTGATTCATTCCAAGTTGCACTTATATTGGTATATCTTTTTGAATCATTCGAACATTAACGTTTAAGGTAGGATAGCTAGGAGAGTGGGAGGAGACGGGAGACTCCTCACGTGTTGGGTACGCCAAGCGTAATTCCATGTGTGGTAGCTATGGGACTGACCTGTAATTCTGTGTGATCACGTAAAACACTGCTCTGATGCTTCTATCCTTGCCAACAGATAACATGATTCATATACTTGGTTGAATCTCAAGTTGTTGTCCCCCATTACATATAAATCTCTTTCGATCTTGTCTATGTTTTGGAATCAACAATTCATTTATTTCAAAAGAAATTGTTGTAAAAATTCTTTTTGAACTTTACTAAGAAACCCACATTGACCATCCTTGTACTCTTTATTGGTATATTAGTTGATAGTCAAGTTGTGTGGAAAATCATTTTGCATATCTTCTTGATAGATATATGCAAATTTGAATGAGATGTGATGAGCTAAAAAGATCTTTCAATTAATATTCCATCTCATATTTTTCAAATCAGTTGCTTTGTCATTTTGAAATAAATATGATTTGAAAAATGAATTTTCCATGGTTTTTAAGTTTTTACTTCAATGGAAAATTATGCAATTGATTTTCATTTTGGGCTTTGTTAACTTACATGCCTTTAAAATGAAACTCTCAATTGATACTCATCTATTCATCATTATGTCTTTCCATGATTAGCAACATCTTGAGAAATTTGATCAATGTAAGTTTTAATTGTTATATTTGAGAACTCCCTAGTTTCATGCCTTACATCTTCTTCATGCATTACATCGGTATATTCACTGTCATCATATTGACAAAATAAGAGAATGATGTTGAGGGGGAGTATCGACATCTCTAAAATGATCAAATGTGAGTTTATATTTGAGGATCATGGAGATACATATATGAATAAGATGAATATTTGTTTTTAAGTATTTAAAAAAAAAACTATTTTTTGAGAATGCATTAACTCTTATAGGTAAATCTTTATGTATTTCTCATGTTACTACATCCATGAGCTTTTAGTTCTAGTATTTTTCTAAGATATGGATGTTTTTATCCTTGATCATCACTATGCTCTGTATTGTGTTTTTTTTTCTTTTGTGTGATGATTTTGCAAGTCATATGCTTCTCTATTTGTAAATTTCCTATCTTGATGACTTGTTTGGAATGCAATGTACCCAATTCATCATTTTAGATTATAATCGCTTATTTTGATGATTGAATACATTTGGTGATTGCATTCGTCCTCATAACATTCATTATGCCTTTGTAAGTTAAATTTTTCTAAAGATTGAATGTTATGGTTTTGGATTTTATTTTCTTTGGTATCATAATGCATGTTCCTATCATATGTTTTTAAATGGATTGATTTTCTTTTGGAACCTCATGCATTCCTCATAATCATTGTATGTGCTTCATAGTTATAACAGTATGATTATGCAGGTTCATCGCTACGGTTAAGTAGTGAAAAAGATCAATGAAATGAAATTTCATATGACCTTTATTGAGTCCTTACTCTTCAATCGGTTTGTATCATTTGAAGGACTTAGAGAATCCTTAAATGGATTCATGGAATTAATATGGACTTTCTTAGTTGATTTATATAATTCAATTCCATTTTAGCATGATTACATCACTTTATAGTCAAATCTTTTGATATCATGCTTGCTAACTCCTCTATGCTTATAGGTGAATCTTTTTATGTCCTTGATATCATAATATGCTAAATATTGATATCTCTCACTTCTCCTTATCTCTCTATAGTACTCCATATGCTTCATCGGGACATCTCTTTGTCAATTTGTGCCAAAAAGGGGGAGAATAAATGGATTGAAGAATCCTGAAAATGGAGAGATTAAACAAAGGGGGAGAGTGTAGAACAAAGGGTGAAAACACACTCTATCTATGATATTTTGTGACTAACAATTAAGGGGGAGTAACAATCCCACCATAGAATGTGTATGTCAATGTCTTATGCAGGTATATCTTTGAAAGACAAAGCACATTCTCAGGGGGAGTATTTAGAGTCATGAGTCTTTGAGTTGTAATTGTTGTATCTTTTGTAAAGATCATGTACTCTTATAATCTTGGTTGTATTTGAGTCCATTTGTTGTAATTCAATCTAGAATAGGTGTTTTGCCACGAAATTGACAAAGGGGGAGATTGTTAGTGCCACATTCCTATAAGCACTTGTTTTGTATTGTCAATTCCGTGTCGAAAAGTCTAAGACCTTGCCTCTTAGAGTTTCACAAGGAAAATCAAGTTTGAAGGCAGAAGATCAAGTCTTGGAAGGCCCGGATTCATCAAGGAAGACCTCCATATGTGTGCCAACCTATTCAGGTAAATGGGACTCCAAACCAACCAAGAAATGGCCCTAAAAACCCTTAGTTTAATTGCTTATTTAATAGGGTTTTAAAGATTGTTTTTGAGTTTTTTTTTAAGACTCAAAACAGGCCTCAGAAGTCAGCTAACTGTCATGGTTTTCGGTCACCTCGCGGTTACTTTTCCAGAGAGCAAAAAACTCTCTTTAAACGGATTTTCGGTTAGCTTGTGACATGAACAGTAACCTCACTATTCACTATTCACTAGCCGTTTGAACAGTAACACTATTCACTGTTCACTGTTCACTAGCCGTTTGAACAGTAACACTATTCACTGTTCACTAGCCGTTTGAACAGTAACACGATTCACTGTTCACTATTCACTGTTCACTGTTCATGACCGTTGGAGAGCCGTTGGAGAGCTTTCTATAAATTGGAAAACGCCCCAAATCATCTCTAAGGGGCTTGAAAATCATTTCCAAGGCCTCCTAGATCATGAGAGCTCATGTCCTAACCATTGTGCATCATATTAGAGCTCTCATAGATCATTCCACACTCACTATGAGCTTGTTTTGTCAAATCTAAGAGTTTCATTAGCTTAAGGAAAGTGTGATGTGTGGAGACAATATTGCCTAGGGAAGAACTTGAGCTATCATAGATTATTATCCATATCCCTAGACCAAAGACCTCTTCCCTTGATTGAGCACAACATTGGAGCATCATCATCAACATCAAGGAAGCATTGCGAGAGGCATCAAAGCTTGGAGCTGCGGCGACAAGCTTCGAAGAGCATCCTCCGGACTTCGTCAAATAGGCAAGTGGCAACCTCCAGACTTTGTCAAAAAGAGGCAAGTGTTCTTCGCCCTCACTTCATTAAATTCAGAGCATTGTAAGAGTGGCTTATTTCTTTGTGATTTAACCACTATAAAGATTGTATAGGGGAGTAGATCTGTGTGGTCGAACCTCGTGAACAAAAGAGGGGAGTAGATCTATGTGGTCGAACCTCGTGAACAAAAGAGGGGAGTAGATCTGTGTGGTCGAACCTCGTGAACAAAATTTATGTAGAATCAGTACTTGTTTAGTTTGATTCTTCATAGTGGAACCAGGGGACTGTGTGACCCTTGAGAGTGGATGTAGGTCTGTGTGACTGAACCACTATAAATCCCTTGTGTCAATTTCTCTATCTCTATCTCTTGTGCTTGATTTATATATATCTATATGTTGTGGAGAATGATATGAATGATATTTAGTTTAATTGATACACATCCACTTGTGCAAAAACAACATTGATCATATTGGTAAATCATATCTTGTTTAGCACACACTCTTTAACAAGTATTCATTTGAGCACATTGATTTATATCATAAGTGAATTTGTGAAGAGTGTTGTACATACACTTGTGCTTATTAACATGAAACTAATTGTCATATTTTTTTATTGTTTAAAGCACTCACACATTGAACACATATTCCGCATAAGTTGTATTCTTATTTGTGTTCATTGTGTTATTTATCCTAGTTGGGATTAAAATTGGACTAAAATGTTTGTAATTGGGAAAAGAATTCCATTAGTCCTATTCACCCCCCCTCTAGGACACTTTCATTGGCCCTAGCTGCACTTTCACTGTGTACCAGATCGACCGGCTGGCCACCTGGTCAATTGGGTACACTGGAAATTCTAGAATCCAAACCAAGTCCCAATTTTGATTCCAGTGGAGCAGATCGACCCGACCCTTGCCAGGTCGACCTGCCACACTGTGAACACTAAGATGTGAGTTTAGCATTTGTTTTATGATTGATCGGTTGTGGGGCCCATTAACTATCCAAATGAACTTCCATCAATGTGCCAAGCACGAGTCAATGGCGTGGCTCGACCTTGACTCGTGGGGACCACCGATTAGGGTTTCGATCGTTTAATCTAAGATGATTTGACCCCTAAGAGTTGTCAATGGTGCCCGTAACCTCCTAAGCACCAAACACAGTATCATATGGCATCAGTGACTTCGTTTAGAGATCAAATTACCGGAGATAGACCTGAACCTAAACGTGGCCCATTACCTAGGATTGGACCGTTGTATTTTCCCTGTTGATTCTCTTATTGGAGTTCATACTTCACTTCTTTTATATGCTGTCACTCTTAAATCTTTAGTATAGCTGTATCTATTAATTAAATATAAATGGAGGACCTGAACTTAGGGTATCTTAGAGGTGACCCGATAGTATGATTGGAGAACACTGACCCGTGTCTGTGTCTAGGCAGGCCCATATTGGGCCTAAGTGTGGGATGTATACCTTTAGTTGGAAGAGGTGGTTTATATTGGGCTGTTAAGTCATAATGAATTAGGATGAACTGTTTATCAGTAGTCAATGGATATGATGCCTCGTTTGGACGGTTTTAGACCAGGCCACGGATTTGAGGGGCCTTGGTATGGATCCAACGAGTGGGCTTCGACTTAGAGTATAATCCATAGACCGATTGATGTACAAACCTCTTAGAGACATTGTTAGGACCTTGTTCACGCAAGGCGAAGCCTAGACAGACACAGACCCTTAAAAGTATTCTCGAGTCGGCATGAACATTCACTCGGTTGATTTAAGCTCAGCCTGTGGACTGATCATCCCCGGTAGGAGCTATTTGAGAGTTGAGAAGCTATCATGATGAGCTGTGTGGTTAAGACGGACGGTGTGATACCATGTCCGGTCTTGAGTGATGAGTGTGATGAGATGATGAGTGGTTTGCGGGATTAGTAATTCCCAGCACTGGTGAGTATTCCCCGCCGCAACTGTGTTCAGTATGGGAGGGCCGCGGCATAATATCCCGCGGTATTGCAGCTCGTGTGAATGTGCCATTTCGTTGTAGATTAGATGTTTTATATTATCCTGATTCCTTATGATTATACTGCTCAACTGCCTAGTTCTTTACCTTGTTATTCTTTAATTTATTTACTTGTCTCTATTCATTTGATATATATGCTCTATGTTAGTAGTATGCTGTGACTTGCCAGATCTTTTAGATCTGACCCATCTTTGGTGCTTAGGCCTTGACCCAGAGATCTCTGAGGATGCACTAGCGCTTGTAGAGGCGCCGATTGCTGGAGAGTTCGCGTGGGGCCCGGCCGACACGGATGTCGAGCCGGAGGGCGGAGATGATTTAACAGGGATTTGAGAGTTCTCTTTATTTTGGGTTTAGAGAGAAAAATTTTGTAGGGGAGCCGGGTAGCCAACAAATATGTATTAACTTTGATTAACAACTGATACTTTTAACTAGACTGTAGTTCTGCTCACACTTTACTTATATATCGATACCTATTGCTTCCGCTTATTTCTTATGCTTCCGCAATTTAACTGTTATTACTATATCGTCCAAAAAGTTTTAAATTGGACCTCACTGCGGGCCTACGATCTTGGAAGTTCTCGGATTCTCCGGGAAGTAGCGCGCCAACTTCGGGTATTCGAACGACTTTATCGGTATCCGAAATTGGGGCGCTACAATTCGACTATATTCCTGCTTACTAAACACCTTCTTAAAATGTTGTGCGTCCAATATATTAGCAGTGGCATTAGAGACCTTCGGGTAGCAAATGATTACTTCTTTGTAGATGTACTCAAGATCACAGTAAATCTTTTCTAATCTTTTAACAAAATAAAATTATTTTTTTATCTCATTTTCTTTAGTTGTCTCCAATATCCTAATTTTCAATTTACCTTAGAACAAAATGATTAAAAAATTAATAGAATGATGATTTAAAAAGAATTCATGTCAACAAAATATATTTGTTAATTAAAAAAAAGTCTAATAAGACATGAGAGATACCAGTGTTTGGAACAAGCTCCATATTTATAATTAACTCGATCTAACTCGCCCAGCCACTCGCCCTCAAGTGACTAAAACACTCAAGCCTCACCAAGTAAACTAAACAATGACAGAGGTTATTATGCGAGGGAGGCTAACCCTTTTATACTTGCAGACTTACAAAATGAATGGATAAGATTTATACAAATGTAACAATTCTAAGTCTATCTAAAGCTTCTAGACCCTTCTAGAGAAATTGCGATGTAGGCATGTTGCAAATGAGACATGTGTCAGCCCTTCTAAGTCTATCTAAAAGGTTCTAGAACCTTCTAGAGAAATTGGGAGGTTGCAATTGAGGGAGGTCAACCTCTAGCCTAACAAAATGAAGCCATTCTAACTCTATCTAAAAGCTTATAGGCCCTTCTATGTTTCCTAAAGCTTACAATACCTTGAGTTTTCTGGAAAACTCTTATGAGCCAAACTGGTCGATCATACATATTTTTACTTAATTCATCATACATAATTTTATTTCTTGTGTATTATGCATCTATGATGAAAAGACACTGGCAATCTTGGTAGTGATTAGATAATTTAATATGATTTAGGATCTCTTACAATTTTGAAGTCTCTAACTCAGATTATCACAAAATCAAGAACCCTTCCAGTATTCAAATATGTGGCCTACCCCAACATTCTCTTATCACATTACTAGAAAGTGGGTCTAAAGAAGATGAGACGGCATTAAACATTTTACCAGAATGCCTTTTCCTTTTAATCACATGGAAAAATGGTGTGAAGAAAGGAAATAATATAAAAGATTTTTATTTTTTGGCTTTATTGTTATAGACTTTTGAACTCAGATATATGAGGCAAACAAATATATATATATATATCATTCTAAACTTAAACCAATCAAAGCATGATCCATGTATATAAAGGTGCCTATCAAAAATGTTTTCCCATAAAAGCGGACTTGTGAATATATGGTGAATGACCCAATTGGTGAATATTAGTTGGCCCAGGATAAATTTGGGACTAACTGAATAATGTTTGTCATTGGGTGTAGTGGGCCATAAGTCAAGCTCCTGAAATAAATCCTGGAATATGAATAAGATTCGTAGGCCAAGTTTATAATCCTTGGGCCTTAAGACATGAACATGGATACCACTAGACCGATGCCAATTCAAGGGGAGGATAGTATGTGAATGAGATAGACTGATCACCTTTGGAAGACTGTATACGAACAGTGCATTTCACTCTTTATTGAAAAACTCTGATACTGAAACTATATCAAGGGTAGAGGAGCCTAACAAAGACTCTAATGCCCATGGAAAAAAAAGAAATGTCACCCCCCAGATACAGAAAACTTCTACACAAGAGGCCACCACAAGGATGTGTCTAGGTTTGGGAAAATCAGCAATATTCATGACCCGGGTTCAGCCAACATGATTTGTTTCCTTGTTTGATGTGTAACTTGACATTAGGTGTGAAACTTTCAAAGGTAAACCTTACGCAATTTCCTCACATGAGAAACATCAAACATCAAAATACCAAACAATAAACATGTTAAAGAGTATGCAAACTGAAAAACTCATGAGGAATTTCATCTGGTCTTCTCACTCTTCTCAAAAGAAACGGGATTCAGTCAGATCGAAGCTCGTATGTCTTCCAAAATTTAAAGGCGGTTTGGGGATAAGATGTCTATGCGAAGTGAATGACGCAGGCATGCTTAAACTTGGATGGAATGCCATGACTACTTCTTCCCTCTGGGCTAATTGGTTTAAGCACCGTTACTTTATAAACTCCCCCCTTTGGCACCCAAGTAATACTTTGTAGGGCTCCTACATTTGGAAAAGGATTAGGTCCTTATTTATTGTTCTTCAAGCTAGTTGTAGATAGTTTGTTGGTGATTGGAAGCAGATTAGCATTTGGTTTGATTGATGACTGGACTCTGGTTTGTTAGGTTTTTTAGTGTTGGCTAAATTCATAGGTTGGACAAAACTCTGGGCTTTTGAGTTGTATTTTATATTTAGAAAAGAACTCCAAAGATAGAAGATTGGAATGACTCAATAGAAGAAAGTCTGAAAGAATTAGAAGAAGAGAGCTGGAGAAAAAGAGCTAAAATTCCGGATCAACCAGTTTGGGGTCTGCTCGAGCGACCAGATCATTTGCTCGAGCAAAAATGATGCAGAATGGCTCAACGCTGAAATAGAACCTCATCCGCTCGAGCGGATGGTGGGTCCACTCGAGTGGACAAGGCAGCAGAGTCCCAGGAAAATTAGAAACTGATTTTCTAATCGTGCCCAAACTGCTTGTTTTAATCCTAATCATCTTAGGCAACCTTAAGCACCACCGAAGGCCTATTTAAAGGACTCAAGGGCTATTCTGAAGCTACACCTCACCTTTCAAAGTTCTGAGTTATAGATTATCATTGAGAGAATTCTTCTCTAGAGTTTTATTAAGAAGTTGTGCAAACAAGTTCTCTAGAGCCAGTTCTTCTGCATCTTTTGTAGAAGATTATCTTCTTGCGAGAAGACTTGAGGAGTCAAGCGCTGGATTGAATCTGTTGCAATCAACGATGTGAATTCGTTAAAGCGTGAAGCGACACAAGATAACTTCGATCCTTGGATAGGGGATATCTAGGGAAGAGATCTAAGTTTCTTGTAATTATGAGATTCATAATGTTTGATTTGATCCAGTTCGGATTGGTGGTTTTTCACCCAGTTAGTTTTTTCCACCTTAAATCTGGTGTCTCCTTGTGGTGTGTGCTTGTTGATTTAATTTCCGCTGCATATTGTTTATTTCTGCACACTTTTAGGTTGATTAATTGAGTAGACCAATCTAGAAATTGCGCACTTTTAAACTTTCAATTGGTATCAGAGAGGGTTGCACTAAATTGCTGTGTTTGATCTTAAGAGATTTCTAGAATAGTACTTTATCAATTCTTGGCTAGACCTTCTATGTCTGATAAGGATAATGATGATGAGGTGTCAGATCAAGAACAGAATTGGGAAGAAAAATATTACTCCATGTTTAATGATTGTGAGAGGATAACCAAGTATGGTAAGAAGGTCACAATCAAGTTAAAAGCTGCTCAAGAGGATAATTCTACATTAAATAATGATTTAGAGTAAGCACTTGCAAAGATTCGTCTCTTAGAAAGTCGAAAAAACTACATGGCTGAGAATTTAACCAATGACAGTCAAAAACTTGAAAAGGCTGAACAAGAGACTAAGAATATGAAGACGGAGTTGCAGACTGTTAAAACTAAAAATCAAGACCTGCAAGGAAGACTAAAGATCACTCTGTCTAAGCTTGAAGTCAAGCAAGCTTATCTAAATAAGATGAACACTGGTTCGAAGACTCTTACAAATATCTTGTGCAATTAGAAGTCTCCTTTTGACAGAAGCGGTCTCGATTATGATCATGGTGCATCCACTTCGGTTTCTAAAGGTAAAATAATTTTTGTTTCAAGTGATGCACATACTGCTCCACATACTGCACTTTTAAATAATATATCAAGTAGTACCAAGAAGAAGAATGTGTCGAGCTTTGCACGCACATCCACTTGTCATCATTGTGGATTAAAAGGACACATTCATCCCCATTGCAAGAAGCTGCAACATCTACCTAAGACCAAGTAATGACGGAAGAATTTTTCTCCACCCAAGAAGGCTCCAATTTGGGTAAGAGGGAGTAATTTGCCTAAGGATTTTGCTCCTTCTTTGCTGAAAGATCAATCTACAAAAGTGTGGGTGACTACATGTAAAAAGCACTAATCAAAGAGATCAAGCTCCCACCCCCAGCGCTGCTATGAAGATACATTAAGAGGGAGTTTCTATTGAAGGGGAGCTATTGATCCTAATTGACAAGAAAGCTACATGTTCTTTAGCTTTGTCATTTATGGACAAAAATGGGGAGAAAGGTGACAGATCAAGGGGGAGAATAAAAAGTTCAGACTGAGTCAGAGACAAAGCAGATCTACATTTGCTGATTGCCATTTTTTAAATTCAATGTAATTTTGGGTTTCTTTTTGGTAGATCAATTTGTATTGTCTTAGGGAGTTTTTGTCCATGAATTGCCAAAGGGGGAGATTTTTAGGTTTTTTAGTGTTGGCTAAATTCATGAGTTGGATAAAACTCTAGGTCTTTTGAGTTGTATTTTATATTTAGAAAATGACTCCAAAGATAGAAGATTGGAAGGACTCAGTGGAAGAAAGTCTGAAAGAATTAGAAGAAGAAAGCTGGAGAAAGAGAGCTGAAATTCCGGATCAATCAGTATGGGGTCCGCTCGAGTGGACATGATACAGAATGGCCCAGCGTTGAAACAGAACCTCATCCGCTCGAGCGGATGGTGGGTCCGCTCGAGCAGACAAGGCGGCAGAGTCCCAGGAAAATTAGAAACTGAATTTCTAATCGTGCCCAGACTGCTTGTTTTAATCCTAATCATCTTAGGCAACCTTAAGCACGACCTAAGGCTTATTAAAGGACTCAAGGGCTATTCTAAAGTTACACCTCACCTCTCAAAGTTCTGAGTTATAGATTATCATCGAGAGAATTCTTCTCTAGAGTTTTATTAAGAAGTGCTAACAAGTTCTCTAGAGCCAATTCTTCTGCAACTTTTGTAGAAGATTATCTTCTTGCGAGAAAACTTGAAAAGTCAAGCGTTGGATTGAATCTGTTGCAATCAACGATGTGAAGTTGTTGAAGCATGAAGCGACACAAGGTAACTTCAATCCTTGGGTAGGGGATATCTAGGGAAGAGATTTGAGTTTCTTATAATTGCGAAATTCATAGTGTTTGATTTGATCCAGTTTAGATCAGTGGTTTTTCACCAAGTTAGGGTTTTCCACTTTAAATTTGGTGTCCTTGTGATGTGTGCTTGTTGATTTAATTTTCGCTGCATATTATTTATTTCTACACACTAGACCATCGCGCACTTCTAAACTTCATGGTCTAATTGGCCCTAGGTTTCCTTACTATACTTTTTCTGCGTCGGAGATCGTCTCAGCTATTGTCGGGGATAGAAGATGGGTGCTCCCTAACAACTTGCCTAAAGATCTTCTTTCATTCCTAAGGCAAGCCAAGTCAATCTCTCTAATGGCAAAACCTGCTCAAGACTCTATTCGCTGGGACAACAACTCTACAAGCTCCTTATCTCTAAAAGACGCCTAGCATCAAGTTAGATCGAGGGATGCTACTGTTCCTTGGGGAAAGTTGGTTTGAAGCAAGCTTGTTCAGCCCAAAACAACTTGCTTCTTTTGGCTCCTTATTCATAGAAAAACACCCACGCAAGCTTAGGCTCAATCAGTGGGCATCAATCTAGCTCCTAGATGTCCTCTCTGTTGCGCTGATGTCGAAACAGATCTTCACCTCTTCTTTTGTTGTAGTTTTGCTCAGGAATGGTGGTCTTGGTTTCTTTAAGTGCTCGGTCAGCCTATCCTCTCCACCCACCTTCTGATGGCCGATTATGGCATGCCTTTTCCACCGGTAGAGATGGAAATGGAAGGAAAATTGCTGCCTCGGTTTTCTTCCACCTCCTCTACTCCATTTGGTATGCTCGCAATGAAGCAACCTTCAACGGCAACTGGATTTCTCCCACTAAACTCCAAAGACAGTCTCTACATCGCCTTGTTGGAGTCCTCCTTTGATCCCCTGACCCCTTGTTTTGTTTCTTTGTTTTTCTTTTGCCTTGAGCTCCTTTCTTAGTCTTATAAGCTTTGGGGCCTTTTGCCTTTGTTTTCTTTTGCCCCTCTTACTATTATTTAGTGAAGAGCAGATAATTAAGGTTCAGGATCATTGCCTGCACAGTACACATATCTAATCAACTGGTCTACATCAGTCCCACTTGTAAATAAACGAGAATAAAAGCATGCTGCACATTTGCATAGACTCAAGGCCTTATAACTTCATAAGTTACACTGGTGAGAAAACAAAAGGTGAATCAGTAACTGTGGAATACCTCATAATGTACCATAGGTAATCTGAGATGTCCTTGGTTACATTTAAATCCTCTCGAATGCCTTCGGCAGTGAAATTGTTTCCACCCCATTCACTAATTTTCTCTTTCAGAGTCATCCAGTTCTTCAAGATGTGATCAACTCCACCTTGGAGTAATAAGTATAAAGGTTCCGTTGTATTCTCCATAAGTGGGGATAGGGCTGTCAATCGAGTCGTGTTAACGAATTCGGATTACGGGTTAATGAATTTGGGTTAAAATCACCTCAACCCGTACCCGACCCATTAACTTAATGGGTCAAAAAATCTAACCCGAATACGACCCATTAATTTAACGGGTTTCCCGACCCAACCCGTTAACCCGTTAAGTAATTAAGTCATTTCGAAATTTAAAAAAAAAATTATACAAAAATAAAAGAAGAAAAATATATAAGCCACATGAAACTATAAGTGAGGATCTCAAGTGGATCCCACCTAAAAACCCACTATAAAATAATAAATTTTAATTTCCTTTTTTATGAATATAAATTAATTTATTTACATTTAGGGAGTAAAAAAAAATTTAACGGGTCAAGCGGGTTGTTAACGAGTTACTTGTTTAATTCATACCCAACCCATTAACTTAACGTGTTAACAGGTTTGACCCATTAACGACCCGAACCCATTAAGAGCCAACCCAAACCCGTTAATATCGTGTGGGTTCGTGTCGTGTTAACGGGTCGTGTGATATTTTGACAGCTCTAAGTGGGGAACCAAATTCTACTGTTTTATTAGATATCTAAGCCCCAACCTGCTATGAACAGGGAATGCCAAAAAAAAAAAAAATCCAAAAAATTTGATTTGGGAATAAATTGATTATGCTCATTTAATCTATTTAAGTAGAAACTATCAGAATATAATGGGTCAGATCTCCGATTTCGATCTCAAAAACTCCCCAATATCAAAAGGGGACTTTCTGCCTCTATCTATCTTAATAGCAAATGATTTGTTAGTATTTTAAGAAAATCTATAAAAGATCCACCTTTGTATGAAAATATTTAGGAGAGAGAATGAATTAGTGTATCATTGACGACACGTGTCACAAAAATGGAAATGCCCCGGGAGGGGCAGGGAGGGAGAGAATGAGAAATGGTTTTGAGAGTGGTTGGTTGCTTTGTGATTGTGACTGTGAGTGAGTGAGTGATCTGATGAAAAATGGCCTCGGGGTGGGGAGGGTGGGGGTATTTAGAGAGAGGACGAGGGTAGTGAGGGTATTTCGCGATGTGATGAAGGATCCAACGGCCTAAATTGAAATTGGTTGCTGTGACATTAGCTGGTTTTTCAAATAATTAATCCTCAAGTGTTAGATCAAAATAAGTCTGTCCCACCGGCCAATGGAATACCATCGCTAAAATTTTAAGAAAAGCCCCTGTATTTTTTCAAAGCTAAATTCATTTTCTATACGTGTCCCTCCCAATTTTTCTTTCTACATAGTGGCCGTCAAAGGAAGAATTCCTCGGTCCGCCCCTGATTATGACCTAAATCACCGAAATTTGCAGCTTTGTAAATTCTTACTTATTCTTTTTTTTTTTTTTTTTTTGGGGGGTGGGGCTTGGGGGTTGGTGGTGAACCCAATTGGTGAATACTAGTTGGACCCGGATGGATTTTGGGATTAACTGAATAATGTTTGTTATAGGGTGTAGTAGGTCATAAGTCAGTTCCTGAAATATATATTGCAAAATGAATAAAAGTCTCTCGGCCAAAAGGTTGATAATTCTTGACATGAGGCCTTAAGACATGAACATGGATACTACTAATGCTACTGTCTTGAACTTCTATACTCAAAGTAGACATACAGTCTAACCTATCGAGTGATTGCAAGTGGGCCCTTCATAGAAACACAATGATACGTGTGATATTGTCCCATTATTGCAACCTGTGTTGCCGAATATTAACTGTACAACAGTTTTTAGATCTGACATTCACCATCGAAGTTTAAATTAATTTTCTTATAGAATTGTCCGTCCGATATTTTAGGGTCATGCAAAACCGCACACATCAGATCATGCGATATCCTAAAATAGTGCGATATAGCACATAATGCAGTGTGCAATATCCTAGGTTGTACAATATTGCATTATTTTTGTATTAACAACTCTGCAAAAAAAAATTTTAAATTTCACTTGTTATGAATCAATATCAAAAAAACGGAAAACTCACTTGGCCACTTTCATAAAGGCTCTAACATCTATCCCAAACTTTCAATGCATGGAAGGAGGAAAGAAAAAGTAAAATTATCCAACGTACTTGCAATCAAACAAATAAAAAGGACGAGCCCAATGCTATCAACACACACAAACGCTCAGGATGCTGTTGTCTAGCCGCCAACTAGACTTGCTGGTGAGACCTCCCAAGCCGTTCCAAAGTTTCTAACTGGGTCTGATCCATGAGCCAGTCCATGCGCGTGAACCAAGCAGCCAAGCTCAACTCAATTGATTGGGTGCCAATTTATTACCCAAAAGTGGGTGTAGGCGTTGAACAAGCTTACTCCCATCAGACCATGGCTCTCTCCCAAAAACTGTCTGCACGCCCTTTCCAAAATTCACTTGTACAAGTTTTTCTTTGAAATTTTGCCCATACAGCTATCTGATATGATATTTGTCCATCAACGATTGAAATTTAATATATTTTCACCGAATTATTCATGCAATATTCTAAGACCGTACGATATCACACATTTGTTGTATAAGTAGCACCGTAGAAAACATTTAAGCTACAACCATTCAGGGATAAATATTAGGTCTAAAGGCAGCCCTGTACAGAGTTAAAAATCAAAACCCCTTCATTTTTATGCTTTTATATAAGAAAAGCAGTTACCCTGTGGCAACGGCTGACATGCACACCAAAAATGAGTTTGATGCGTAGCTGTCAATATCGTTTTCAACCCAATTCGGTCTGCCCTCCAAAATATAAGGTTTCGGTCGATTCAGGATTTCCACAACTATTTTAGTATTACATTTTAGAAAAATATAAAATAATATATACATATATATATATATAGAAAAATAAAAAATAAAAAACAATAAATATCCATGCTAGTAAAAAAAATTGGAATTACATTTTGAAAAAATATAAAAGAAACAAAGTACATGTGTATAAAAAGTAAAAAGATTAAATATATAAAATACCAATTCAGCCGAAATCAGACCGAAATCTTAAATTTCAATTGAAATTGACCGATTTTTCAAAACGAAATGTCTCAAGTGGAGTCTTTTTTCAGCCATTTAACCGAAGCCAAAATGGTTCGAAATTAATAACCATGATTTGATGGGTTACCAACTATTCATAAAAGGAACTAGGCTCATAATACATTTCTCGGCAACTAACTGCAAATAAATGATTCTTCGTGAATGCCTTTTAACTCTACCTTGGATGAGCCATGGCTATACCCACATGCCATGTGAAGCGTATACCTGGGCTGCAATATCACTGAAACATTTTTCTTATATTGGAATTCTTAAATCTTGTACCTCCATGACTACAAAAAATGCCCCTGGAAGGGATTTACCCTTTTTAATTACTGAATAACTAAAGATTTTATCTTCTTCTTCTTCTCTTTCTTTTTTTTTTTTTTTTTTTTTTTTTTGGAATGGTAACTAAAGATTTTATCAATGTATAAAAAATAAAATGAAATGAAATTGAAAATTCCTCATCCAAGCATACCACGCACCTGTTTATATACAGTCATACATGTTGGGACCAAACCAGAAGCCTGGGTATCATCGACAGAATAGACGGCTCATTTTGCTCTTGGGTGAAGATTTCTGATATAACACCTCTATTGAGGATGGTGGAGTCGAACAAAGACCCAGTCTTCCCTTGATGGATAGAGATACATATACAGTGTGGTGGGGTGGGGAAGTTGGGCATGGCCCTTTTCACAGACGAAGAACCTTCTTCGACAATGTCCTCACCTTAGCATATACCAAATGATTAACATCTTTTTTTTTTTTTTTTTTTTTTTTTTTTTTTCTGGAGGAGAAATTCATGGATCAACACAGACAAAGACAAGACTACAACAAACGATAAACATGTTAAAGAGTACTATTTAGTTATTGTAATTTCTGAACAGATCAAATCATGTGACCTGTCAAATTAAATCAAACAGGGAACACGGGAACACGGCTGCTAGAGCTGATTAAGATGAACATGGATTAAATAACCAAGAAGCAGATTTATCTTCTTTCAGATAGCAGCAGACACCCCCACCAAAAGAAAGGAACTGATAAGATTCCCAATTCAGAACATTGCCATTCATTGAAGCTGTGAGTCAGTTGGTCGTAGGAAGGTAGACCCTGTGGATATTGTTCGCCGTAAGCTTGTGCCTGCATGTCGGGCACTTCTTCTGGGCTGCAATGGCAGCCTTGATGCATTTCATGCAGAAAATGTGGCCACAGGTTGTCGAAGTCTCCTCCACTAAAGCACCCATGCAGATTGCACAGCTGAAGATGGGCTCCTTAGGCTTTGTGCTTTCGGGGGGTGGTGGGGGTGGTTCCTTACTAGGCGTCACAGCCCTCTTTCTCTGGTGATTGCACCATTCCAAGTCAGAGAAAACATTAACAATGTCAAAGATAACTTGTACTACTAACAATGTCTAGATTTCTTATTATGCCAATACTCCATCATCGCCTTAAAGTGTATGCATGAATGTGTAATATAGGATGTGAGATTCAAAGTAAATGGATCAGGACCAGTCCCCAAAACTTTGGTAAAAAATGTAATATAACTGAAAAAAAAAAAAATTTTGAGCAAAAAAAAAAAAGAGCAAATGGCTCAAATCACATAGATCCAAGCCAGTTAAGAAGACAAATCAATATAACATAATGATTGACATCAGAAAGAAATGAATATTTAAAAAAATAAAAAATCAAATATGGGCCAAATTATTGGGCCATATGTGAGCAGATATGGAAGCCTTTTCTAAGCCAAACAATAGACACTAATTATCATAATGGTAAACCAAATATCCTGACAGCTATTAATCAAAGGTTCCACCATGTAATGGATATCACAGATGAACTGTGAGAAGTAATGCTGACCATTGGCCAGCAGCACCAGCATTTCCCTGAATATGTGGGGCAGAGATGAATCTTTTAATCCAATAACTAAATGAGCTCAGCCTGCACCATTATGTATGCTTTGACCCTCATTTCAAGTATATTAGCCGAACTCACACACCATTGAGCTGGATGATGATATTTGCAGACTGGCTCCACCAAGGACTAATTTTGCAGAGCAGTGAGATGGATCCAGGCCAGCATATTAGCCAAGTCATGAGTTTGGCTTGGACAAGTTGCAGATGTTTAAGCATGGTCCAGCACATGGCCAGCCCTCACAAGAGCAATTGACCTATTAGCCAGTCACACTAACTGCAGATACAACGGAAGGCCTATGAATATATGTGATGTGGATCTGTCTTATGGTATTACATAAAAGCAATTAAAGCAGACACATGGAATGTTGATGTGAAATAGAGATAAATTCTAAGAACAAGAACCAAGATCTCTTTCAATGGCCATAATTGAGGGTCTCATCCATTCTCAACTTAAGCCGACAGGTATTTGTTTTTAATTTTGTACCTGTTAGTGCGTAGAGCAGCAAAAGAATGTAGGTGTTCAACAAAGAACATGATTGCCTGTAGTTCTTTAGTTGATCAAACTACAGTATATGCTACTAGTCACTGGAAGCGAACAAAAGAACCAGCCCTTTTATTGAACCCTCTTAAGATGTTGAGGAATCTTCAGGTAGGAACCAATAAATGACATGCTTGCTGGTAGTTCTTTTGGTTCCTCTTATTTTCCTTTTGTTGAGGTTAAGTGTAGGAGCTAGGTTTTACATATAGTTTGCCATACTTGTAATTATCCTATAAGATTAGAAGTTTGTAGTTATAACTAGAGACTAGTAATCATTTTTTCCCTCATTGACTGAGCACCAACCAGCACAGCTCGAAAAAAGGAGCACAGTAGCAGCACCACTATCGTGACTAGTACCACCGATCCAGCAAGGCCTCGATTGCTGATGGCAATCCCATCAGAGTTAAGCTTCATGGATTCGATGGGAGGGGAAGCCACATCAGTAAGCTAATGGAGGGAATCAAAGAGAAGGCCCCAACATCTCATGATACTTGGGGAACACCTTGAAACCGAGGGAGCGCAGAAACCCAACGATGTCACAGGTTTCAGCCTTCCTATCAGGGAGTCCTCATCTAAGGATTTTCTTTTTCCCTCAAACCGATGTGCACTCAATTCATTCCTAAATGACCCAGATGACTTATAAAGGAAGATCTCCATAGAATTCTTCCCCTTTTAAGAGCCCCACGGCCATTTTCCACGCTTCAAAGACTTAAAGACTGCAGGGGAATATTTATCAGACCTTGCCTACAGATATTCATGCTCATCAAGAATGTCAGTCCTATTTTCATGACCCAGCGCTTTTTTTTCAAATCATCATCATCAACATCATACAAAAAGATGTCCCATGCCACAGTATGTTGATGACATCATCACTAGAGATGACCATAGTGGAATTTTTGCTCTCAAAAACTTCCATCATCAGTTTGGTGCAAAAGGCTCGAAGCCTCCACACTATTTTATTGGTATAAAAGTTGCATACTCATGAAGAAGAGGAGTGGTCTACACGGGGAAAAGGGTGGTCATAACATGGAGAAGATCTCAGTATTTAGTGAAGAAGAAGGATGGCCTACATGGGGAGAAAGGGGGTCATAACATGAATAAGATCTCAGTATATAGTGAAGAAGAAGAGGGGTGGTTAATAAGACTCCGGTTTTGGCTGGATTTTCAATCCTATTTTTTGGGTCTTTGTTTTTTTCGTATTTTTCTTGGCTTTCCAGTATATCTCTTTTTTACTGTTAAGTCTTTGATTAATACAAGTTAATATTCAAAAAAAAGAAGAAGAAGAAGAAGAAGAAGAGGGGTGGTCAACATGGGGAGAAAGGGTGGCCATAACATCAAGAAGATTTCTGTATACAGTGAAGAAGATGGGTGGTCTACATGGGGAAAAGGTGTGGACATAACATGAAGATCTCAAGAAGGTTTTCTAATCCTGCTTGGCAAGGACAACTGCTTAATATGTGAATGTCAGTCTAAATGGGTAAGTAACTTAATTCCCACTAGTATGGGCATCTGCATCTGTTACAAGTGGAGTCCAATTCAGGAAATCCAAACTAATATAATTTTCTGCAGAATAATTTCAACCAAATTTAACTAAGAATGTGTTCAGACAAAAGTAATGTACTATAAAAAGTACTGAGAAAAAGTGCAATATATAAATTTAATTTTAAACAGTTGAATAATAAACAATTCAATATTTTAGTTAGATTTCGACTGGAAAAGGTTACTTTTATTTTTTTTTTATTTTTTTTGAAAAGGTAGATTTTTCATTGCACAAAGACTGTACAGCATCAGAGGACTAAAACAGCCAAAAAGGCCCCTACCAAAAACACAGGGAAGGCTATACAAAAGATTTGCAACCCAAAAACATCAGGCACAAACAAAAGAAAAGGAACTTTAAGTAGGGCCAGTAATGAAGGTTTAAGAACTCCCTCTTTTGCGAGTTTATCCGCCTCCGCATTTGCTGATCTCATAATGTGATTGAACGAAACGTTCAAATCACTTGACCACTGAAGCACCTCTTCAATAAAGTCTGCCAGATACCACAGAGGTGAAGAAGACCAAGTTGCCCACTGTATAACACAAGAAAAGTCCCCTTCTACAAGGAGTAGTTGAGGTTGTAAGCGGGAAGCTTCTCGAAGACCAATGAGCAAGGCAAGTAGTTCCGTTTTGTTGATTGAACAAACACCTGCTGAGCCGGAGTAGGACAAAATAATTATCCCATCTTCATTACGAATAACACCACCAACACCTGCCACACCCGGATTACCAATAGCGCTCCCATCAATATTTATCTTCAAAGCTCCATGTGGAGGCGGGTGCCATCTGGGGTGGAGGCGGGTGCCATCTGGGGAAGATGCGCCTAGCAATAGGGCGGGATCTGGCCACTTCGTCCCAATTGTGAATAATGGAGCTTATCGATATTCCTTTGAATAAAGGTGGGGGGAGACCCAAAGAGCCACCAGATGCTTGACATTATCTACTATCTTTGTTGCATCTGAGGATTTTCCTTCAAAGCACTGCAAATTTCTTTCTTTCCATGAGGACCAAATTGCCGCTAAGAACGACAGCTTCCACATGACCCTTAATCTTTTAGAGCCTACCCCTAATCTCCAAAAGTAAAACAAAGAAGGGATAGAATTTGGCAGAGGGCCACAAGAATGGAACCAAGACAAAATAGATCTCCAAATGCACTGGCCAAGGGGACAATTAAGAAGCAAATGGTCTATAGATTCCTCACTAGCGAGGCACATCGAACGCATTAACTACAATCACTTTACATCAACGTAAGTTGTCCATTCTTAGCATCCCACCAAGCAACGCAGTCCATCCAAAAGCTATTACTCTAGGTGGTGCTTTCGTGCTCCACAAGCTGCCCTAGAAGGATTGGCTCTCTACTACCACTTTAGACATCGAAGAGAAGAAGGAAGACACCAAAAATAGGCCATCAGAGGAAGCTATCCAGATTCTTCTGTCTTTGCCTTCCTTAGGGATGAAGACACTCCCAAGGATAGCTAGCATAGAGCAAAATTGGAACTACTCCACCTCTTTTAGTTTTCTTATGAACGTAGGCCCCCAGCTGATTTGATCACCTTTTCTCTCCATGCATTCGATAACTTTAGATTCCTAGTTAATAGCACAGCTGAACAACTCTGGAAAGGTATAGGCCAGTGTGTTCTCCCCAACCCATAGATCAGTCCAAAAACAAATTTTGTCACCCCTGCCCACTCGTAACCTTACCTGCTTCATATACATCTCCTTTGCTGCAACAATACCTTTCCACAAGCCAGAAGAACAGGTAGAAGGATCTTGAACGAACCAACCATTTCTAGAGATGTCATATTTAGTGGAAATGACTTCCTTCCATAGCCCGTCAATTTCATCCCCTATCCTCCATAGCCATTTACCAAGAAGAGCTGAATTTAGCTTCTTTAGACCTCTAATCCCCAATCATCCTTCCTTTTTTTGGCTTACACACTTGAGACCACTTGATTAAGTGGAATTTTTTCTTCTCCTTTCCATGCCATAGAAAGTCACGTTGCATTTTCTCAATGCGGTTCATAACTTCCACCGGGCATTTAAAAAGGGACATGAAGTAAATTGGCAGATTGGTCAACGCAGCTTTAATTAAGTCAACTCTCCCACCAAGCTACAAGTTGCTTTCCAAAGGGAGAGCTTCTTCTCCATCCTCTCTAGCACTGGAGACCAAAGGGAATTAGTGGATGTCCCACCACAAAGAGGGAGGCCCAAATAACAATTGAAACTACTACTTACAAGACTGTTTATTATAAGAAAAGGTCAACATAAAGTGACCCATAAAGAAATTGCATTGAAGTTCATACTTGGTATAATTATAATTTATGAAAAGGGAACAGTTGAAAAAGGTACACAATTGATCTCTTGTCACTTGTGAAACCCCAGAACCCCATTAACTATTGGACAGGAAAGAAATTACAGGCTCCATGCCTGTGGATCCCCCATGGACAATAAAATATTTAGAGCTATTAGAGGATTGCTGGATGTGCCAATGGAGATTTATCAGAATATGCAAAAATGTCTTGTTTTCAGAAGAATCAAGATGACAGTGGGGATTCTACCAAAAAAAACGACGGTGGGGTCCGGCATCTGGTAAAGAAAAAAAAGATCACGCAGAAGAAAGAAGCCAGAATGGTTCTCTTTCTTTTTAAGTGAATAGTGAGCGATGTGTTTCCATAGTTGGGACAAGGCTTTGATGATAATGATGAGTGAGCGATGTGTTTCCTCACTTGATCAAAATGGAGTTAGGATGCTTTGAGAGGATTTATTAAGCGAATACAACACCGAAGAAGGTTAACTTGCAAGCTGCTTAATACACGAACAACAAGGCAACCTCCAAAACAGAGAAAGTAGGATATGATGAGGAGCCAGGTGGTGACGTGCCATAAGAAAGATAGCATGTTGATGCAGCCCAAAAGGGGCTGCCCAATATGGGCTTTTGGATCAGGGGCCAGAACAGTGTCAAGGCCCATAGGACCAGAGCCCATGGGCCATCTCAATGCCCATTGGAATAACAATAGTTAACTATATAATTCCAAGTCATTAATTACAATTTAGGCACTGGAAAACCATGTACTCTTCCTAAACAAGGAATCCTAAACTTGCTTTAAAAAATAAAAAAAATAAAAAAAAACAACTAACTAACTAGAAGGAAAAAATATTTGTTCTCATAGCAGTGAAATGGAATTGCACACGTCTTGGGTAATGTCACTGACCTGTGGGCCCCAGCTGTGGGTCCCGTCTGCACAAATGCATCAGAAATCCTCAACTACTCAGTAGGAAAGGAAACCAACTAAAAGGGGAAAAAATTGTTCTCGAGTAGTGATGTGAAATCACCCATGTCTTGGGTTAATTTAACTGGCCTGTCAGTCCTAGTTGTGGGTCCCTCCGCACACATACATTAAGCTTGATCTCAGATACATTAACAGGGAACTCGACAGACAATGGTCCACTTTTGATAGTCCACTTGTGGAAATAATGAAAGAATTGCAATTATGGCTTCTTCTTGAGACCAATGGGAATTTGTGTTTGGCCACTTCGTTGGTTCAGGAAGTTGCTTACTATTGTCAAAGGCAATCCATCTATTGCCAATTGTTGGGCTTCATCATTGACATTATCACTGCGATTATCCAATTGGATTGAGAATAGGGACATCACGTTGATCTAGGATCGCAATCTCTCCTTCCATCGCGTCAGTAGCAAAGCCAATTTTGTAGTGAACTTCCCATCACATGGATGGTCATTCATAGACCTTTAGCTGCTCTGCCTTTTGGATGGCTTTTTTGTTACATTTATGCTGCCTATGGATTTATTGCCATACTTCTCTTGTGATGCTTGTATCTTCTAGTTCTACATTTTTTATGAAGAAAAAAAAAATCCTAATTTTAATAATAAAAGGTGATGTAATAGTAATGTAGACAACAATAGTTTTAGATGATAGATGGGTCATAGAAATGCAAAAAGAAATATAATCCAGATTAGATATGATCTGCAATATTACCTTTGCACCTTGATTTTTTTCCAAGTTGTAAAGCTCACAATTGATAATTGTCCGATTTGAAGAACTTCTTCCACGACTGTTGAAACTACTGAGAGTCAACCTAGTTGTTGGTTCCTCTGCGGTAGACCCAATTCAAGAAACCAGGTATCACGCACCATAACAAAAATACAAGGTACAAAATAATTAAAACACCGAAAAAATGCAGATAAACATGTTTCATAACTAGAAATATTACCTAGATTCCCTAGATTCAAAAGGAGTAAACTAAATATTCCCCAGCTTCTCACATTATAACACTAGCATAAATTATGCCAAGGAACTCATACTCCATAGAAGTTTTAGGGGGGAAAAAGGAGCTCCCAAAACTACCACTTTCTTTAGTAATGCTTAATTTTTCATTTCAAGATAAAACTAGAATTGAGTATGAAGAGCACATCAATTGGAGGCAGCTCCACCGACATAATTCAGTATATCAGTCCCTGGTTGTAGCTCAGCTGGTTAGGGACATTGCGTAGTGGTTAGGGTGGGTGAGTTAGAATAAAAAGGTGGGCTTGTGGGATAGAAGGACTTGATCAGAGGTTTGTTTGTAGGGCAGTGAAATATTCAGTATATCAATACTTCTAAAGGTAACAAGTTAGCCATTCATTTGCCTCTTTTCAAATGTTCACCTAAACGACGTTGCTCACATATTCTTACTGTATTGGTGGACATTGTGCTGACAGGAGCCAATATGTTGAACATCAAACAGTCAAATACTAGCTATCTGGTAAAGGTCTTTTGACAAAAAGATCTCAGAAATTTAAGATATTTTTGGGCATTGAAGTAGCAAGGTTTAATCATTGAATTCACATCTCCCAACGAAAATATGCCTTAGATCAATTAAAAGAAACAGGAATATTTGGAGCTAGACCAGCCCAATCCCTTCTTGATATTAATAACCGTCTCCATACAAGTTAGAGCTGCTCTCTGATCCAGGAATGTTAAACAGTTTGTTGGAAAGCTATCCCTTGGCCGGACATTTCCAGTGTTGTCAGCAGCATCAGTCACTTCATGCATAAGCCATGTGTACATTATTTAGATGCAATCTATCATACCTTGAGATGCTTAGAGTCAGCTCCAAGAAAAGGATTGATATATTGTTATCAAGGACATCGCAGCATCATTGATATTATGACCTACTAGATAAGATGATCAGACACTTGAACACCAAGTGCACGTGTGTGAGACAGAAGAGGAGAGGGAGGGGTGGTGTTGGAATTGTACACACTAAAAGAAAGGTGTATAACATTTGCACAGTTTTATGGTGCACACCTATTTGAACCCACATGATCAACCTCAAAATTCACTACCAGCCACCCTATAATGTTGACACTCAAAAGACCAATATCCACCGTTGGATTGCAGGTGTTTGGTGGAGGGTGTGGGGTGAGAATCAAGTGATGTCGTATGAGACCATTCAGGCATGTAAACAGCCTCATCACACATTATTTAAGTGTTACAAGTTCAAGGAAAGGAAAGGAAAGACTAGTAAAGATCTGGAACAAAGTCACAAAAATGACACGCTTGATTATGAAGTTAGAAAGAAGATGACCTCAGATTAGGTTAGTGAAAAATAAGAACTCACAGAGCCAACCCTAGATGGATTAGATTAGGCTTGAATATATAAGAAGCATAAAAATTTGTCAAATAGAAAAATTACAAATCTCAATGGTGCAGTGCCAATAGGTATCGGGTATCCCATCATGGAGTTATAAGTATTCGAAAAGGCATCTGTTAGGTATAGAACTTAAAATGAGTCGAGAAATATTATTGTCTTTGATCTCATTTTGGTCTTCGAGACACTGGCATGACCACTTTACAAATGAATAATCAACACACACAAAAATCCACATCAACATATTACAAGTCCAGAACTCGATTGAAAAAACTTAAACAACCAGTTCATGCAAAATACAAAGCAGAAGTTTCATACATTTTGCAAAAATTGAGATTAGTTATCTTTTTCATAAATGAAGTTTTATTAACAAAAAAAAAAATGCATACATCAAAGGCAATGCCAAAACAACAAGAAGATGAAGAAAAGAAACCCATTTTGCAAGTCCCAAACATGAATACATCAAAGGCAATGCCAAAAAAAACTGCAATGATAATGAAAAGTTAAAGCTCATTAAAATGATATTGGACTTAGTAATCTGCTAGTTAGCCACATGAATAGAAGTATGAGTCTTTCTAATATTTAAAATAAATGAAACAAAACAGAACAGCGTGCACATAAGTTTCAAAAAGAAGCATGAACCACAAAGCCAACCACATCAATACAAGGCCATTAAAAACTGGGGGAGAACATAACATCTACATGTAAGAAACGAGATCCAACAATCAGCTGTTCAAATATAATGGATTATTATAAAAATCTAATAGAGCTACAAAAAAAATTGCAATTACTATGGAAGTTCTTGAATTAAACAAGAGCTATCACAAAACAGGAAACGGAAGAAAACCTGATCGGTTCTGACGAACATCTGAATCTTCATCAAGCACTACAGTCACCACTTGATTCCTTCTAGAGTGGTTCCTAGCCTATATAAAAACAAAGAATGCCATGTTAAAACCATATGATCTAAATTTGCACTGGCCAATGCAGTTCAAGGTGCTAGTTCACAAAGAAAGTAAATAGTCATAGTCATTAGAATTTAAAAACGAAAAATGCATGTGCAAAATAGAAATATATAGGCACTAATATATCCAAATAAACAGATAAACTAATAGTAGCAATATTGAACATATATTGGTCTTGAACATGTCAACCATATGAATTTCACATTTACTATTTTACACCCTGATTGGTATAATTCCAGAACTGTACTTGCAATAAACTTGATCATAGATCACCATGGCACGAAGATTGTGATTTTCATACATCCTAACCACCTGATTAATGGAGCCCTTGTTTTCAACCATTCACACAATTACAGCCAATACATAATTACTTTACCACAATTTGTAATGCCAAATGTAAAATATGAGCAAACCAGAAAAGTTAACACAACAGTGAAATCAACCCAAATCAACAGATAAACAAACAAAGATTAAGCACAAAGCAAGAGAATGGTCGAGCTTGCCTCGGCGAATCTTGTTGGAGAGGAGATCACAACATCATCATCGATGGCTTCAACATCAATTGGTGCGTTAAGCAACCTCCCATTAACAGGTGCTGAACCCCCATCTCGTCCGCTGACTTGCACACCCTGTGCATCACCTCGAGAAGTAGTGGCTCCCAACTGAGCCCTGTTCTCCACAGAAGGAGCGACATTTAGGTCAAGAACCATTTTCCTTCGGTGGGGATCCCTGACATACCCTTTCACAGGTCTCTTTGATGCACGTGTGCTCATGCTATAACAGGAATTTGATCTGAGTTTCACAATCCAACAACCCCTGAAAATGATTGACAAGGGAAGAAAACAAGGCTCATTATCATTCTTGATTCTATTCCTTTCTAAGGTAATGGATCCCCACACCGAAACAGTCAGAACCAAAAAAAAAAAAAAAGGTTGACTTTTTTAATCACAAAAAGATAAGAGAGTCCCTTCTAAACAGTGCTATTTGCAATTTTCAAAGAATCTCACTTTTGGTCAAACACCTAGAAAACGCAAAGGGCCTATTTGCCTACAAAGTATTGAATAGAGGTGAAAAATGAAGGCTCTGGTGAGAAGTTGATGGCACCAACACTTTTAGTATGGTTGACTAGGATGATGGATAGGTGATCATTACCATCAAAGGGGAGATCAGTTCACATCCCCTACTAGATCTTCACCATTAATCATTCACTAACAAACCCTTGCTAGAAAAGCATTGTGACAAATCCTAGGAATACCCAAAATGTTTTCTTGGCTCCCAAACAGGAAGCACCCAACCACACAACCCAACAAAAACTCAACCTGCCCAAAGACAACATCACCAAATAAGAAAAACCAAACAACATTGAAACCACAGGAAACCCATCAGAAAAAAAAGAAAAAAAAAATTTGATCAACATAAAATAAAATAAAATAAAAAAATAGAGAAAGAAAGGGGAAAAAATACCTAACTTTGGGTCATCCACAAAAAGAACAAAGGAAATCAAAAAAATCCCCAGAATCAACTAATCTCAACCCATATCATATCTCTCATGATTATCCTCAAAAAATCATGAAATATCATCATCATCATCAAACAAAAAAAGATGATTTTTTTTACAAAAACAAAACGATGAAATCCACGAAGAAGAACAGAAAAGCTAATAAATCTCTGAAAAAAGGAAAACCCTAGATGAGATTATGCGATTGATGGTGCTGTAATAATAAAGAAGAGAAAGAATCAAATTGAAAAGGTTATCAGAGAAATGATAGATCAAGAGATAAAGAAAGAGGAAGATCGTATACCTGAAGAAGATGAAGAAATGGAATTAGGGTTTTGAGCAAAGCTCGAGGTTTGAAGACCAAAAGAAGGAAATGAAAGAACACGAAGAAAATCTCTCCTCTCTCTCTCTCGCGACGACTGGTACGCTTTAAATAGAGAGAGATTGGGTCGATCAATTGGTCGGTGCACGCACCAAAATATGCCGAGGAAGGGGACGAATCGAACTGTTAATGGAAATTGGGTGCGTGGACCTCGGGCGAGTTGGGTCATGCTCCTTGTGGGCTTCAGGCCCAAATCAAGTTCACATGAATTTGATGTGTCAGTGTTACGCATGAAACCCATATATATATATATATATATATATATGGGAAATGTTCATATGCATCTATCCCTCACCATAAGGTTCACATGCCTCCTGCTAAGGATAGAGGGGGGCTGCAGCTGAGGAGAGCAGCCACATATATATATATATATATAAAAGTGGTGCAACATAACAATTCCTGCTATTTTAGTCGGTTTTTTTTTCCTTTGTCGACAAAGATGTCTAGCCACTTCAAGAACGGCGGGCACATGTACCTGCCTCGTCAACGCACTTTTAACAAATTAGGTAATATTGATCTCTTTTTCCTCCACTTGCCTTTAACAAATCAGGAAACTATGATAATGTAGCCTTAACCGAATAAGTGGCACTAGAGAGAGTGTGCGAGTTTGAAACCGCAACTTTCGGTTCTTGAGTTTTGGCTCTAGCCATTACCCCATTTTAGCGTTTTAGGGCATAAATTCAGGAATTAACTACACTTATGTATAGTATTGTATTAGGATTAGTTTATTTGACTGGCCAACTTATATATAATTGGATAACTTTTTGTCGAACTGAACCAGAGCTAAAACATGTAGGCCCACTTTTGAGTTTGGACCCAACCCGAGTGGCACACCTAATAATTATGGGGCCTTGAATCATTGCAGATCCCACCATGGATCATAAAAGGATATGTTGAAATCTACTTGCAAATCTAGATGACTTCACCCCAAGTGTGACATTCAAGATATGCAACAGGAGGATCACCCCACCCAACCCAAAGAATCAGTGGCCCATCATAAAAGTTTGGTGTGAGCCCTTGACGTGTCTTCTTGTCAACCATTCATCTCATACATGTTTCATCACCTGATTGATGGATGGATGCACCTAATTTGTTTGGGGGATCTAATCATCAGCAAAGCGTAGCAAATATTTTTGCATGTGTTAACTATCCAAGGTAGGTCCCACCTATCTTCTCATGAATTGTCATTGACCCTAACATGACAAAAAGAAAAAGGACCTGAAAAACATGTTTGGAAACTCTGATCTATTTGAAATATAACTAATTTGATTAAATTTATTTTAAATATAACTGCTTCAATTAGATCATTTTTCAAATAAACAGTTTGAGGAGTTGCATAGCAGTGTATGATTTAATTTAAAAATAAACTTATCATATAGTAAATGTTACATAGAAAAACTTGCCATATAGTAAATATAGTCCACGCTGTTAGAAAAAGAGAGAGATGGAAAGATGATTAGAGGGAGAAGAGAGAGTTTTCTATTATCTCATTATCTGTGTGTCCAAATACAAAAGGGAGAAGTCTATTTATAGGCAAAGTAACCTCATAAGATAGAAACCATAAATCTAACCCTAACTCATCTTAAGTGGGCATCCACCCAAGATCCATATCTTATAACACTCCCCTTTGGATGACCACCATTCAATGACAGTTGCCTCATTAAAAACCTTGCTAAGGAAAACCCAGTAGGAAAAACCAAAGCGAAGGGAAAAAGAGTACAACATCCTTTAAGATCATTGAACTGGTGTTGGACGTGCATAATGCTGCCTCGTTAAAACCTTAACTAGGAAAACTCAGTGAGACAAAACCTAGAGAAGGAAAAAGAGTACAGCGCACAAATGTCAAATGTCCATGGATAGCATACTTCAGGATGCTCCCTGATAAACAACTCCCCCTGATGATAGCAACCATTTACATAGTTTGATGATGAACTTTACGCGTGCCAATCTTATATACAAACTTTTGGAATATTGATTTTTTGTAAATATTTGGTAAACAGGTCAACCAGATTGGTACTCGAACGAACTTGCTTGACTTCAATTTCATTGTTCTTCTGAAGTTCATGAGGGAAGAAAAACTTTGGTGCTATATGTTTAATCTTGTCTCCTTTAATGAAAACTTCTCGAATCTGTCTGTATGCTTTATTATCTTCATAGATAATATTCGGGATACCTACAATAGAAGGTAATTGACAAGAACTACGAACATGCTGAATCAAAAATTTTAGCCATACATATTCCTTACTGGCTTCATAAAGAGCCAAAATCTCAGCATGGTTGGATGAAGTGGCTATCAAAGTCTGTTTAGTAGAACACCAAGAAATGACGGCATTATCATTAAGAAACACATAACCTATCTGTGATAGACCCTTATGAGGATCAGAGAGATAACTTGAATCTGCATATCCTATAAAATTGAAATATCTACGATCACAAGAATAAAATATACTTAAATTAGTTGCAGTGCCTTAATTTGATTGAGTACATACTCATTGGCTTTACTTCAGGCAAAGAAAATCCTTCTGAGATTTATAAAGAATGTGATTCCGTGTCCCAATCATCATCATCATTTCTATTCTATCTCTCTCTCTTGAATAATTGTAAAGTATAGAGATCTCTTCATTATCCGGTACCGGTGCCTCTTCAGGGGCTTCCAAAGTTTCATCAGGGACTTTTATTATTCTAGAGATAACGGATTTTACCATAACCTCTTCAGGAGCGTTATGTGCCTCTTCAGGAGGAACCTCTTCAGGAGCGTTACTTGCCTCTTCGGGAGGAACTTCTTCAGGAGCGTTACATGCCTCTTTGGGAGGAAACCTCTTCAGGAGCGTTACATGCCTCTTCGAGAGGAAACCTCTTTAGGAGGGTTATATGTCTTTGCCGGAGGACACGATGATGATTGGTCATTTCTTCTTTTCCCCAAAGCTAAGCCCTTTAAACATATAGGGCTGCCACGCTTCTTACGTACTTCATTTTCACATGTTAGTTCTCGCCGTTCTTCAGGAACATATTATTCTAGGGGAACAATACGTTCTTTAAGAACTATCTTATCTCCCCCAAGAAGTCTCGAGCCTCCAAGTTTGTAATATTAATTGGAGGCCTCTCTGGTGTCATTGTATTCCAATTCCAGCCTTCCGGATCATTTGCCTCTACTAAATGAGCAGAGGCCTTGTATACTTTGTATTATTCCGCCACTTCCTTTGGTGCACGGCAAGTGCGTGACCAATGCCCACTTCTTCCACATCTATGGCACGTGTTATCAGGACGGTGGGTAGGTTTAGCTGGTGGATTTTAGTTGTTCTTATGTTGAGGGGCATGCCACTTCTGATGATTTTTGAATTTTGGAGGGGGGACCTTTAAAACCATCTCGTCTGGAGGAGTTATGTCTGTCATTCCCCCTTCCTCTACCTCTGTTTGAGTTATAACTAGCATTTGCTTCAGGAACTGCCAAAGATCCAGTAGGTCTGGAGTTATAATTTTTCATCAATACTATGCTATTCTGTTCAGCGACTAGGAGACAGGAGATGAGTTCTGAATATTTGGAGAAACGTCGTTCTCGATACTGCTGCTGCAGGAGCACATTCGAGGCATGAAAAGTGGATAGCGTTTTCTCCAACATCTGCTCCTCCGAAACCTTTTCACCACATAATCTTAATCTGGAAACAATATTGAATAGGGCAGAATTGTATTCAGATACTGTTTTATAATCTTGTAACCTCAATTTTAACCATTCATTCTGGGCAGCTGGTAGTATGACCATCTTCTGGTGATCATATCTATCCTTCAGGGATTTCTATAGGCCTGCTGGGTCTTCCTCGGTAAGGTATTCAATTTTGAGGTCGTCATGTATGTGATGGCGCAGGAAGATGAGGGCTAATGCATTTTCCTCTTGGGACATCTTGTTACCTTCCTTTATGGTCAATCCTAGCCTTTTGGATTACAGGTGGATTTTAACATCCAATTGCCATGATAAGTAGTTGTCCCCATTTATGTTAAGTACTTTAAAGTCAATTGTAGCCAAATTTGACATCATGCAAGAACTTTAATAGAAAATATATATTAAGTTAACCATGTGCAGATAATCAATAAAGTAAAAGAGAAAGAAAAAAAAATGAAACCTTAACATCAGAATTAATTTAGGAAGGAATTTAAATATGACAAAATAAATTGGCCAATAAAAAGTTAGAACATCAAGTTCTCAACTTTAAGAATCAGAACTGCTGGTTCTGTTAAAACTTCAAGCTTGATTAAGAACTTCAGGTTCATAATACATGAAATTAGAACTGCAGGTTCTGTCAAATCTTCAGATTTGAAATAGAACTTCAGGTTCTGTTCAATTATCAGAACTTCTGGTTCTGTCAAATCTTCAGGTTTGAAGTAAAACTTTAGGTTCTATCAAATTATCAGAACTTCAGGTTCTGTCAAATCTTCAGGTTTGAAGTAGAACTTCAAGTTCTATCAAATTATCAAAACTTCTGGTTCTGTCAAATTTTCAGGTTTGAAGTAGAATTTCAGGTTCTGTTAAATCTTCAGGTTTGAAGTAGAACTTCAGGTTCTGTCAAATCTTCAGATTTGAAATAGAACTTCAGGTTCTGTTCAATTATCAGAACTTCTGGTTCTGTCAAATCTTCAGGTTTGAAGTAAAACTTTAGGTTCTATTAAATTATCAGAACTTCAGGTTCTGTCAAATCTTCAGGTTTGAAGTAGAACTTCAAGTTCTATCAAATTATCAAAACTTCTGGTTCTGTCAAATTTTCAGGTTTGAAGTAGAATTTCAGGTTCTGTTAAATCTTCAGGTTTGAAGTAGAACTTCAGGTTCTATCACATTATCAGAACTTCTAGTTCTGTCAAATCTTCAGGTTTGAAGTAGAACTTCAGGTTCTATCAAATTGTCAGAACTTCTGGTTCTGTCAAATCTTCAAGTTTGAAGTAGAACTTCAGGTTCTGTTAAATCTTCAGGTTTGAAGTAGAACTTCGAGTTCTATCAAATTATCAGAACTTCTGGTTCTGTCAAATCTTCAGGTTTGAAGTAGAACTTCGGGTTCTATCAAATTATTAGAACTTCTGGTTCTGTCAAATCTTCAGGTTTGAAGTAGAACTTCAGGTTCTATCAAATTATCGGAACTTCTGGTTCTGTCAAATCTTCAAGTTTGAAGTAGAACTTCAGGGTCTGTCAAATCTTCGGGTTTGAAGTAGAACTTCACGTTCTATCAAATTATCATAACTTCTGGATCTGTCAAATCTTCAGGTTTGAAGTACAACTTCAGGTTCTATCAAATTATCAGAACTTCTGGTTCTGTCAAATCTTCAGGTTTGAAGTAGAACTTCAAGTTCTGTCAAATGATCATATTTAATTTCATGGCTATATAATTTTATGGATATGAATCTGTTGGTTCATATCATTATTCCAACTTCTAGGACTGCTAGTCCATAGATTTGGTGAACTTCAGGTTCAGTTTTTAGAACTTCTAGTTCTATTTTGTGATCCATTAAAAATAAAATAAAACATGCAAGAGGAAGAACAGTAACCAAAACACTATGAATATTATGAATAAGCATTATAAATTGATTTCATGTATTCTAATAGATTGGATTTGAACTATGGTTTAGATACCACTTACAGTATATAAAGAAATGATATTACCCTTTTCTGAAATCCGCGCTGAGAAGGATTCCACGATGGAAATCTACGCTAGGAAGGAATCCGCACAGGGAATCCGAGATGAAAATCCGTGCTGGGAAGGAATCCGCGCAGGAAATCCGCAATGAAAATCCGCGCTGGGAAGGATTTCGTGATGAAAATCCGCGCAGGGAAGGATTTTCCATGAAAGTCTGTGCAGGGAAGGATTTCTCTCCTCTTTTGGGTAAGAAGACTCCTCTCTTTGGGTAAGAAGACTGGTTTTTTTTTTCCCATCTATTTGAGCTTCGTGCTGATAACGTGTTAGAAAAAGAGAGAGATGGAAAGATGATTAGAGGGAGAAGAGAGAGTTTTCTATTATCTCATTATCTGTGTGTATCCAAATACAAAAAGGAGAAGTCTATTTATAGGCAAAGTAACCTCATAAGATAGAAACCCTAAATCTAACCCTAACTCATCTTAAGTGGGCATTCACCCAAGATTCATATCTTATAACACACGCGAATATATCATGTAGTAAACTTAGAGAAAAGAATTAGGGATTGTCGAGCCCAAATCAAGGTTAAAGGAGATCTCCCATTTTCAACGGGCCCCAAGGCCAAAAATACGTCTTTTCTGTTGGAAGTAGGTGGGCCTTCTATTAAGGTTTCAAAAACTTTTGACCTACTTAATGCAATGATCAAACACCCAAAAAGGCTAAGAAACCAAAACCAAGATCTAAAACCCTAATTTAATGCATTAATATCAAATATCTATCAAGAAACAAAAAAGCATACAAGATCTACTAAAATAAATAGGTTGTAGATTTATACCTTTGGAACTTGGTTGTGCTTAAATTAAAAACTTGAATACATGATCTCTACGAAAACCCTTTTCACAAATTTGATTTCATTTTGTCTTGTGTTCTTCCACGCTATGACCCATTTGTTGAGAACTTCCCAAAGAGAATGGTGGGATCTCTAAGGAGAAGAAAACCCTAGCACTCTAGAAGGAAAAACCAGAGGAAAGGGAGGCTTATGAGATTGTGCAGAGATCTCTAACCCTCTCCTCTTATTTATAGTTTATGGAGCATCTCCTATTTGTTCATAATTAGAAGAAGACCCACTTATATTCTTAGTGTATGTCATATTCTTCATTTCCTTAAGAGTTTCAATTGGATTAGTAACCTTCTCTTATTAGGGTTAGCATGAAGACCACTAGGGATTCCTTTAAGTCTGGCTCCAGCTAGAAATCTAGACCCCACTACTCATGTAAACTCCAGACTCACAGTTAATTGCGAATAACTCCACTAAATAAATGTAATCGCACTTTAGTCTTAGAAATAATTACAAGAATACCCTAATCTTTTCAATTACTGCAAGTAGGCCCCTCCATCAATTATATTCATTAAACTACTAGAATAAATCCATCCAACCAAATTTTATCCACATTTTATTATCCTTGTGACCCAATTAATCACAATAATCATCAGTATCATCTAATTACTCATAGTTAAAATGGATGCGCACTTAACAATGATAAAATCCATTAACTGTCACAAGAGGATATTTTTTCTCTTAGATGATAGATTCCATATTTAGAATTATATATTCTCACTTCCCACAGTCTCACTATCACGTACCAAAAACGTCGAGGTGTTGATCTATAGTTGGCCTCACTCATTGGTGGCTCAAAGTAAATCCATAGTAGACACTTGATCTCTAAGTATTGAGAGCCTATTGCTTGAGAATTATGAGAGCAATCATTAAACAAAGATAGATTTGCATAAGGTGCTACTCATGGTCATTCAATACATCCAATGTACTAACACAATAATTCATAACTTTACACTCTGATGGTTGAGACAAACCACACTATCTCATAGTGACTCGGGTGTTATAACCTTTTCAAATGAGATGTTTAGTCTCATTACTGGTTGTGAAAACACTTCAAGTATAAGATTTGTGATCAATGTCTCATGTGTGTGAATCTCATCCACACACATGGATTACATTTAATACACTTGTGGGCTTCGGTTCATCTCATGAAATATCATGTCATTGTGTATTAGTTATGCAATCATATAGTAAAATACCATTTATCACATGAATAAAGAATGAAATTATAAATAAATCAATTTATTTGCATCATCTACTAAATTGTGGATATACGATCTAACATTTCCATCTTCTTTTTGGCATGCATTCAAATGGTTCCATAAGCTAGCTATCAGCAGCTTATTATTGGTATGGCAGCACTAAAAAATTCCTCTTTAAAATGAATGAATGTAGCAATCTACATTTGAGATAGATCTAGGACTCAAGCCTAACTTTCAAGCCCACAAGTTGGATCTACTAAATCAGCTAAAACAAGCATAAGATGAATCTGGTTAATTAGGTTTACATTAGTAAATGATATATTAAGGTGAAACTATGATCCTCAGCGGTTTGTAATAAAAGGTGGGCTCATATGATGAATTAACAACACCCTGATGGCCTCTTTCTTTGCATGAAACTCATGAATATATAGAAGTTCATAGTCAATTGAGTTCCAACAAGAATTATTAAAGAGGTGGAGGGCGAATGATATAAGGTAGATGCAATGGTTGGGTATTCATTTCCTATCTCCTCTTATTCCTTTTTTTCATTAAAGATGAGATTATTTGATGACGACTTTTGAATATTTACCTTTAGTTCTTCATTTATATTACTTTCCGAAATACACATTTATAATTCCTAAGAATTAGATCACAAGGAGTCATTTGCTTGAACCCGTTTATACATGTAAATGATATACACGCATAACAATTTGTGCATGAGTGCATTTGTTTTACTCTCACATGTAAATAATGTGTACAATGATATATAAATGAGATCATTTTCATATGAAAATATATGCATTTGAAAATGTATGATAACGTTACACACCTATCGAACTAGGAAAAGCTCTAGTATGACTATGCAATGCTAGGGTTTGGTTGGCCCCAGTGTCTTTACTTTTTGCAACTCATCAATACATTTTTCAAGATCTTAGGGGGTACTGGGGCTGAGCCAAAACACATCAAAACCCAGCCCATTAGCTTATGAAGCACATGGACATGCATCATCATATCAGTTAGCTTGCCATTAATGGAATGAGGAAGGAAATGGGACAATGCCTGCGGATTTTGGTTTGTTTTGGAATTCACTTTCCGGAAAATGTCTGAATGGCGGACCAAGCCAAACAGGAATCCTAGGAAATCATTCCCAGCCTCACACCTGGATCTGCATATCCTGCCCACCTTTACCATACATGGCTAGAAAACAAACTTCCTGTGCAAAAAACACATTACATGGAAAATAGAAGTACACTGCCACTGGACAACCAGTTTGTTCACAACAACCTTCTGTCTATTTTGAAATCCGACATGGCCCCCAAATTGATAAATGAACGGTAGATTAGGCTTCCACCCAAAATCATCTTCATCGATCGCAGATAATTGATGAAATGGACGGCTGAAATCACAGTTACAATTATTGATCGGATGGCTAATAGAAACCAAAATGCATTGGAACTGTATTATTGGCCACTATTGTATTATAAAATTTTCATTTTATTAACACCTAGAACATTAAAAAGTTAAGATTCACAAATTTCTCATCTTTTAGAAGTTTTTTTTTTTTTTTTCAAATCTTTTGGATGTTGCTGGTTGGGTATTATTGATAATTGCATGATGATGTGGCCCACCTTTCATCCATTCAAATTGTTCTCTCCACCTAAAATCCCCATCAACCAATGAGGATATGGGATCACACCACCCACCCACTCTAATGCTCACCATAGGAAGTAATACATTTGAAATAAGTGCATTAAAATGTGATTAATTCATTAAAATAAAATGGAAGTCATTCGACCTCTGAAAAACATGTTTCATCCAAGAGTCAGCCTTGCATTTTGTGGCGCCCACTGGGATTCATGACAATGAAGAGAGATGGATATGGATAGGAATGAACATGGATTAGAGGACCTACGAATTACAATGTCAATTTGATCAAATGATCCCAGCCTTTAATTTTAGCTCCTCGAAGTCTGATCGCTCTATTTCATAAAAATTTACTGTGGTTAAATCTAATGGTGAATAATATCCTGATCGGTATCCAATTAGTTCCACTGAGGGTCCAAAGGATGTACCAGTGAAGAGTTTGATTATAAACCCATTAACTTGTGCAGCCGTACTCCCCCAAGGGCTTTCATGGAATCTTTATTTTGTGATTCAACATCAGTGAATCAATTAGGAGATGAGGATTCTTCTCCAGGATTTTCTTCAGATACAACCTCCCAATCTTTCTCACTCTTCCTGGCAGTCACTGTCACTTTGTGGTGTTTTTGGATTCTTTGAGGGAGGGCTTATCACCGGATATTTCTACCTTATTCAGATTCAAACCTCCCAATCTTTCTCAGTGTCTTCCTGGTAGTCACTATCACTTTTTGTTTTTTTGGTTTCTTTGAGGGAGGGCATCATCACCGGATATAGAAATAGGGAGAAGGAAGTGCTTTGAATCTTCTAGATGGGAGTCAATATTGAAGAATTCTGGAAGCTCATGGAATATGGTTTTGATGGACACTTCTTCCTTCATTTGTTGAGAGAAAAGTATCTGCAAAAGTAACTTTTAGTTTTAGCAAGGGATTATGAAAAGGAACTTCATTGTCTTCCCTCCACTTCTTTGTGCTTGCTCATGAAATTAAAAAAAAAAAAAAAAATTATCAAAAGACCTCATCGTCATCATCAAATCCTCGTCCCAACTATATTAGGGTTGGTTACATAAATTTTTTTCTCTTCTCCCGAGCCAAATTCTCGAATAGGTTGCACTTCTTCGTACTTATCCTTCCTACTTCCATGCATAGACTTTAAATCTCTTTGAATGGAGAAATACAGTTAAGTTTGTACTGTGTAAAACCTTTTATGCAGCCCGAATCCAACACTAAATAGATCACTCCACAGATAGGGGTTGGCCAAATGGATTTCACACACATATTGATACTCATGATCAAAGAAACAATCTTAGAACCAGAGAAATTCAAAAATATTTATTTGAAATAAAGAAGGGTGCCTCTCCCAATAGAGTTATTACATATTTTATATAAGACGGCTTAGACGTCACCCTTCCTAGTGGGTATCTACTTCGTAAAAATACTAAAGGAAACTAAATTTCTTAAAATAAACTTAGCCAAAATATCCAAAATTGTAAGAACCCTAATCAATTAAAAACTCCACAATGGGCCCAGCTAAACTAGGCCAAGCTCAACTTGCACCACATCTCCCCGATCTAGAAAAATTCAACTCCAATGAGCTTATGGCTTGGTGGTGCTCGTAAAGATCTGGATTTAGACGCTAAAACTCAATAGTTATGACCTACAAAACATTTAGAGAGTAAGAAATCACAATGAAAATGAGAAGAGATGGTGCACTTGAAAAAGTTGCAAAGAGAGTGTTAGGGTTGGAAGCGAATGTGTTATGAGAAGGATGGATGGCAACGATTAAATTTTTATACATGACCGATACGGGTTAGTAAAAAAGTCAAAATTGAATCCAAAGCCCTCAGCTTAATATATTATAATGTGATGATAATTCCTAGGGTTTTAAGTTACTTATTATGGGTGTAATTAGATTTCCTAATTTCTTAATTGAGTGATTGTATTCTTATAAATAGGCCCTTTGTGTCTATTCTTGATGAAACTAGCAAAGTAGGAATGTGCACAACACAGGCCGAAATGAGAAGTTAAACATAAAATAAAAATCTATAACAAATGCTTCAAAAAAAATTAATAAATGCGGAAACTAAATTAAAATATAATATTAATTTATAAAGGGAAATGCTCAAATGATAGTAACTCTCATTTTACCATGCGAGTAAGAGGGGGCCCATTGGTTCCATATCCAATATTGTCAACAGCCTATATATAAGCGAAACCCACCCCCCCCCCCCCCCCCCCCCAATCTCATAGCGATCTGAGAGTTAGGAGCATTTTTCATATAATATACAAATAGTTTAAATATAATGTGCAAACAAATACAAAGTAAAGACATGTAACAAATAGTAACCCATGTAGTGTGGTTTGGTTTCATATATTCTTTTGATTTCTCAAAGTATAATAGCACATGGAAATTAAGAGCCATTTGTTTTGTCAAAAGATTCAAATAGCTTGCAATTGTGGGCACATCCAAACACATTTTTAGATATGATCTCAAGCCATGTTGGTTTTGGTATTAGGATTTATATTTCTTATTATAAGTGTGACTTAGATTTCCTAATTTGAGTGATCTTATTCTCATTACTAAGTCATTTGGCTATATTACCAGTAAAGTTATTGAGAATTTGACAAAAATGTATTTTATAGTTCGTAACTTTTAATATAGCATGTAATTGGGATTCTAAAATATAACAAACCCATCTGCTTGTAAACATTCTTTATGATGAGTTGAGTTGGTGGTTGCTATTTTGACTCGCCACCCCCGACTAAGCCTAATACTATTGTCAATGATTCTATGTTGAACTCTTTTTCTTTTTCACGTTGGGCTACTAGTTCACGGGTTCGAGTTGACCTTTTTAACATTCTAAAAACTGACCTTTTTCTCGAGATGGCCATGGATTTGACAAAAAATGGGATCCTCTCGATCTGCCCGTTTTAATCTGTGGTGATTTTGGTAATGTGTTGGTTAAGTGTCATGTTCAGGTAGGGTACAACTTATTGGACTCAAACCTTAGCTGGATTTGGGGTGTGTCTTCAGGTTTTGGCAGAACTTGACCCACTCCACTCTGTTTGTTTTCCATTTATACAGTATTTAAGCTGTACATATGACTCGATTAGCACGGATGGAGACATTGACATTCTTTAACACGCTACGAGTTGAAACCATGTCTATATATAAACTTTGGAGGGTTAGCCGAGTGATCAGGATCATGGTTCTTCTCTCTTTCAGAGCTGGAGGTCTTGATATCGACCACAGTTCTTCCTTCTTCAGGAATCAAAGGTTGAGTCCACCTGGGAGTCATACCCTGCTTTTCTCTAGGCCTCAGGAATTAGTCAAGCCCAAACGGTTGAGAATTCTTCGTTAGCAAAAAAAAATTAAAAATGCCTATACAAATAATATTTCTTATAGTTTAACATAGTGATCAACTACTAACAAATCCGCTAATCTCTACCTCAGCATGATGGTTTGGACCATTGGTTGAAAGCACTAGGTCATGGGTTTGACATGTGGCACCAGAAAAAACAAAGAAAAAACCAACACTAAGCACCAAAAAATAAAGAAAAATAAAAACACTAACAAACCCACGAATCGTATCACAGGGCATGTTTTCAAACGTAAAAGTCTATCACACTACAAATCACTGTCATCCCTACAGTTTTTTCAACTCAGTCGTTGAATAAATTGAATCCTCATAAACGCCCCATTTTAAAATTGACATTTTTCTTTCTGTCCCCCCTCCCCTTCCTTTTTTTTTTTTTTTTTTTCTTTTTTCTCTATCAAGGGACCCACCTTTAGTCAATCTAATATTTTAGGACATACTACCCACCCACGACTATTCCTAAGTCTAAATCTAGTACTTATCCAAATTTTTTTCTCATCATTGGATTGAAATCATTATAAGAAAATGATGCCTTGAAAGCTATTAAATTTTAGGGTCTTGGACCAAAGGGTTAGAATTATCTCATGGAGACAAAATGTTACACATATGTAGGTCTCATGTAGATCTTTCCATTCAATGGACTTTTAAGATAATCAAGTATCTCATTGGGCCCAACTAAGAGGGGTGTTTTTCTTATAAAAACGTGCAGGCGCCGTCTAACATAGCGCATATTATTCATCCTAAAAAACCCAATGTTCTTCCCTGCCTTTCTATTTTCTTCCTCCCTTTTTGTTTTCCTCCTTTTATCACACATGTACCTATCACATATTTGTGGGGGCAGTATAAGGTTGCATAATGGGGCGGGTTGGAGTTAATTCTTATCATGCTTATTATTATTTTTTTTTTGGGAAGAAGAACGATGAGTGCAATGGGTACAAGGAGGTCGAGATGTCAATAGAGATACCTGCAAACAGTTCTTATACATGGCCCCCTCCAAGGTTTTTCTTATTTTACAATGTGGGTGGCCATTTTAGTAATGCTTATTAAGCGCATGAAGACACAATCTTTTGTTTCATTTCCAACGAGAGATCAAACCACTATTTACTAGATGCCCCAGCAGCGTACACGGTATTTGGACTCCTCTGTCAGGTTAGCTATGTTTGGCATTATTATTTTTTGCCTCTATTTCTAAATCTCTCTGTATCGGTAGGTTCGTGGAAAATAGAGGCATTTGGCCTCTATTTTCCACAACCTACCATTGATAGCATGTAGAAAGTAGAGGTAAAAAAAAGCGGGTGAACAATGCTTTTGTCGATTCACGCTCCAGTCTGTTTCTTTTTCTCAAAATCTAAGAGTGTAAATCAAGATCCAAACCGTCGGAAATGTTTACAAGATTAAACACGGTCATTACACCAGATTTCAGTCGTTGGATCATCACGAACCTCGAGAAATGTGCAAAAAAAGTGAGTTATTGGATGCAATTTTCTATAATTTGTGGGCCCCAAATGCAAAATCCACACAATTAGATCTCTTTGGAAGGCTAAAAACGGCTGTGTGGTCAATTCTCAATGCTTGATACCTTATGGATCTCGATATATTTATAAAACAATATCAGCCATTGATATATTATGCTCAATATTGGATTTGTCCATGAGCAGTAATTTTCTCTATTTTTTTAATTATTTATGGGAGTGTAAATTAAGATCAAAATCGTTGGAAATGTTAAAAAGATAAAACATAGCCATGACACCCAAATTCAGCCGTTGGATCATCACTAATCTTGACATATGTGCAGAAATAAAAAAAAAGAGAGCTATTGGATGTAATTTTCTGGATTATGTGGGCCCAAACACAATATCTAAAGCGTTAGATCTCTTTGAAATGCTAAATACAGTTATATGGTTTTTCAAGGTTTGATATCTTATAAATCTCAAAAAATTTGTGAAAAACTTTCAATCATTGATATATAAAAGTCTATTTAAAATAAATCTTTGCATTACCAAATACTTCTTTTAATTTAGCATGTTTTTTTTTTTTTTATTGCTCTTTTCTTAATGGCTTTATTTTGATGAATCTATCCAAACAAGAAAAGAGATATTAAACAAGGCCTTCGTCTATCACACGCATAACCCAATTGAAAAACACCCTTTCTTAAACTCCATTGCAGGATTTAATAATACTTTAATCCTAAAATTGTCAAAAAATAGATGGTGTTAATGAACTTATTAAAAAGAAAAATAATGGAAGTTGCGGTTTTAAACTCACACTCTCTTTGTAGCTACTTGTCGGGCAAAAGCTTTACTTATCTGGTGTGTGGAGGAGACATAGACTTTACGTGTCCCGAAAATAGTCGGTTTTCGAAAAGGCGGAGCACCCTCATCTAAAAGGAAGCTCAAAAAAAAAAGAAAAAAAAAAAAGAAAAGAAAAGTAGAGTGAAAAGCTTAGAAATAAATACTCACCAATTTCCTTTGAAAGGTAAATATTGATGCAGATGTGTACCACTTTGACATGAAAAATGCTACATGGACCGATTCTTGGGATCGGTCTCCCATTTATATTCAATGAATATTAAATGAAAACCTTGGGAATGAATATTAAATGAAAACCTTGGGATCGGTCCAGAGACCGATCCCAAGAATCGGTCCATGTAGTCCGTCTCCTTTGACATGGGTGCGTGCATGAATACAAATCTTCCTGCTCCTGCAGAGCATGAATGTTTTCTTCCAATCATTAGACTTGGAATCTACGTCTCTTCCTTGCAAGCATTGTATCATTGAAAGTTCGTAGTCAGCATTTTTTTTCTTCTTTTACTTGGTTTTTTCTGAAATATTGATGACAAGAAGGACCCCACCAAATTAAAATAATGTAAGAGTCAAAAAGAAAAAGAAAAAGAAAAAGAAAAATTAAGATAACAAAAGTTGCAGGTTTAAAAATATATACAAAAATCACATATCCACATAAAAGTATTAATCAAATAAACTCTAATTTATTAGAAAAATTATTTTTACCACCACCATCATTTTCAAATTCTTGCTGCATCTATCTATCATCAACTTTATGATTTTTATTGAGTTGTTTGTACTCATTCAAGTTTGCTACATCATCATCCATAGCTTGATTCAAATGACAAAATATCTCTAATTTAAATAAATCTGAATAAAATATCATTTAGCTGATTTCATTCCCTCGTCACCATAATTAAAATGCACTATTCTCTTTATGTGTTATCTCGATTAATCGTGCATTCTTCTTACCAAAAAATAGATTGACTTACAAAAAAGTATATATTTGTAAGAGGTTGAGTGAATAGTCAGTTCTTATTTATCTCGTTCTTATGATTATGATTGATATGGATCTTCATGTGTCGGGTGAATAATCACTTTTCGAAGAGGCCGAACACCCTCTTCGAGATTAAAAAATAACCAAAATAAGGAAAATAAAAATTAGAAAAATAGTAATCATTACTAAAAAGAATTTGATGACTTTTTAATCCCTACATCATTATCCGTTCTAGTTTTTCTCTCATTATCTAAACTGACGCTCGAGGAAGTGGTGGAGATCCTCGGTCGAGCATAGTTCAGTTGCTTGCTATTACTGCGGAGGTAAAGGTCGTTGCTTGAAGCTGAAAGAGGAAGAGGAAGAAGAAGAAGAAGACGAAGAGAAAAGGAGAAGAAGATGTTAGGGTTTCGAAGGATCATGCAATTTCTGCTTGTTGCGATGACTCTGCAAATCGCAGCTTGCACTGAGTTCTTTAAACCCTTCAATGTAAGCTACGATCACAGAGCTCTGATCATCGATGGGAAGCGTCGGATGCTCATCTCGTCTGGAATCCATTACCCTCGTGCTACGCCCGAGGTATCAAATCACCCCAAAGCTCTTTTCTTTTAATTCCCTCTGGATGGATGATGTTAGAGCAGTTTTGTTGATGGAAAGTGTGATTTGAGATAGAGAGATGTTTGAATTGGGTGGTGTAATTGGATGCAACATTGACTACTGAGTTGAGAAATGATGATCAGGTCAAAGTCCAATCACAGCACAAGGAAGAACACATTAAAAAGATGATTTTTTTTTTTTTAAATTTGTTTAGATGAATTGGAAGTTGTTCATTGTAGAATGAATGCATGTTATTGTTCATCCAATGAATCATATTACTCTGAGGTTAATGATGTTGAAGTAGTTGAAGGGTTTTATAGGCTTTTGAATGAGTGAATGGTTTTGATGGTTGGATGATGTGCAATGCCATCACATAATGGTCAAAATCAATGAGTGTGGGATGGTTATTGCAGAAAGTTGAAAATATATAAATGTTTAAGATGTTAAAACAACACTTTGGAAATAATTACAGTGGAAGGATACTTCTGCTTCTATTTTCTTTTACAGCCCTTGAATGGTCTGCCTTTGGAGTTATCATAGTATGAGTCATATCTGTTGGCCTTGTTCATGAATCATGTTTTCTTATTAAGCCTATGAAGGTGAAAAAGTATTCATGCTGCATATGTCATACAATGCTTCCATGGACTTGTTACTTCTCTTGTGCATCTTAATTGGATGCTTGTTTCTTACAGCAATTACTTTGAGACTTAAAATGTTCTCTATGATATCAGATGTGGCCTGATCTGATTGCTAAGAGCAAGGAAGGTGGGGCTGATCTGATCCAGACATATGCCTTTTGGAATGGACATGAGCCAATCAGGGGACAGGTACCCTTTTTTTAGCGCCCTAGGTGGATCCGGAACAGTAAAAGATGCTTTTTGCTAATAAGTCATGTTCTTTTGATGTCTTCTGTTCAGTACAACTTTGAAGGAAGATATGATATTGTCAAGTTTATAAAGCTAGCTGGGTCGGCTGGACTCTATTTTCATCTCCGAATAGGTCCTTATGTCTGTGCGGAATGGAATTTTGGGTATATTCCCTTCTCTAATGTTTGACATTTTGTACATTGATAAAGTCCATCCCAAAATTATGTCATTTTTGTTTTAACTATAAATGCTTGCATTGATGTTATGTGACATAGATGGTGACTTCTTCTTTATGAATAAATAAATTTATGCATGCACTTTTGCGTTGCCTAGAATTTTTTTTTTAATTGCACCTGTTATACAATGATCCTTTTGACATGGACATTTGTTGACTCACTTACAGTTTAATTCTGTGAGATCTTTCATCTTCTTGATGCATTTTTAGGGGCTTCCCAGTGTGGTTGCGCGATATTCCGGGGATAGAGTTCCGAACTGACAATGCTCCATTTAAGGTACTTCCATTGTGGCCAGATATACACTTCATTTGCATCTATATGTGTGCATTTCTTGCGTGCACTCTGGTATCAGCTTGGCAATCTTTTTATTTCAGTTACTGCACTATCATATTCTAAAATCTAACTCACCTTCAAGATGTTTGAAGTATTTTTGTGACTGAATAATAAAATGGTACACATTATTTCAAGATCTTTATGGTCATTGGTATGATGAGCGAACTATAGGCTCCATTTTCTTTTCAAATATATATATATATATATATATATATTCTTTTGCACCAAGATTCCAAGAAACATGAAACGGCCAAGAAACCCCATCAGGTAGGAAGGTTCAACCAAGAAAAGGAAAAAACCCCCATAGACAAAGAACTCAAAAAAGAACCAACTATCCCCTGGCCCTCCAAACTAAACTGGAGGCCTCTATAAAAGAGTTGCTTGGCCACTCCCCGCAAACTTCGTCCTATTTAGAAAACAGGTGAGAGCATTCTTATTGATGGAAAATAATGTTACCTGAAGTCCATACTGATCACTTGCTGAATATCCCCCGTTTGGTAGTTTTACTAATATAGTCAAGTGAAGTGAAGTGAAGTTAAACATCCCATCAAAAGCACTTTTTACCAAAATTCCCTCCATCTTTTCCAAAAAAAGTCAAAAAGCAACTACATTTACTCACTAAAAGACAAAAAAACTCCATTTCCCCATACAAAAAGTCAAAAATATTCCATCTCAAACAACTAAAAACAAAATACCATCATAACTCACTTATATTTTATTCATTCTTTTTATTTCACTTCACTCCACTTTATTTTAAAAGTAAATTACCAAACGGGCTTGGCAGGTAGTTCTATCTTTTGATTCTTCTTATACTTCCACCATTTGAAGCATGGTAAAACTCTATGTTCTTTCTTGTGGGTTCTTATGATAACACTTTAAAGTGTGAGACATGTGAACTCTCATATTTTCTGTATGTTCAATGATAGAATAGCTTATTATTTTCATTCCGCTTGTTTTCAACCTAGGAGGGAACGGTTGATAAGTATATTATGGTTTTTTCTTTGTTTTGCGACTCATTTTGTTGCGAAGGGAGAGAAACTTTCAAGATTCCATGGGCCACTGCCAACTATCTTCTGATGTACAGTGTGAAATGTGAAACATAATACAAAACTCTTGCAGAGAGTACTATAAAAATCCTTGTAGTTACATTTTTTTTTTATCACAGGGGATCAAAAGTAGTAAATTTTCCGTTTAAACTTCAATCACTGTTATCCTTAGAGATATATTACCTATGTAGTTAACCTATCTAAAGTGGATCAGGGCATTACTGAAATTAGGTCTATTGATGTCGTGATGTCCTGTCTATTGTGTTCCTCTTTCACATATAGGACATATTTTTGTAACATTGATATGTTTAAAACTTAACATGATGTTTATAGTGCTTGAGTAGCTGGTAACATATTTTTGTTCTTCCCTACCTTCTCCAGGATGAGATGCAGAGGTTTGTTAAGAAGATGGTGGATCTGATGCGACAAGAGATGCTCTTTTCATGGCAAGGTGGTCCAATCATATTATTGCAGGTTGTGATTGAATCGCTTGAACTTGGTTAGACATGAAAGATGCTGTGTTTGAGGGCCATCATTTCATGATGCATTGCAGCTGTTCTTTCTTTTTCTTTTTTAATGAATGTTACATATATGAAAATTTTGTTTGTTCTTTCGTATGTTTTTCTCTAAGAAAAGTATAACAAAAATCGTATTGTCGTCAAAATATTTACACTATTATTGTAACATTTTTTTTTCAGGATATTTCCTTTTAAAACCTTTAGGCTCAATGAAACCTATCTATTTCTCAATCTTGTTTTATTTTCAACCTTATTTTTTTTAAGGTTTCCATAAAAAATTGCTAAGAACATCCCGATCAAGTCGTGAAAATTTGAAAGATCCTTTAAAAATGCTTGTGGTTAGGAACTGACAAGAACATGATTTTTTATATGTATATCTGTGCCCTTTTCTTTGTATGAGTCTGATCAAATAATTTTATTTAGGTAATGATCTAAAGTAGTAGAGTTTATATTTAGAAATTTAGCTTGTTAGTTGTGACACTGTTACTTTTCCATCAATTTCTTTTGCATAAGTCAAGAGATGCCCATGTTTTTGTATGTGTTGAGTCCTTTGGAAGCTATTCCATTTGTGCCTGTTGTCCTTAGAACACAAGAATTTAAATAACTTGAACCACCCTTAACAGATTGAGAATGAATATGGAAATATTGAAGGATCATACGGTCAGAGGGGCAAGGATTATGTTAAATGGGCTGCGGATATGGCAGTTGGGCTTGGTGCTGGTGTTCCCTGGGTCATGTGCAGACAAACTGATGCTCCAGAAAACATTGTAATTTCTCACCTTATATTGCTTTTTTAAATTGGATTTGAAGATAACAATTTGTTTTGATTTGTCTTGAGAACTATTTACTTTCCAAATTGATGTAGGGAAACCAGAATAACTCATCTAGTTTGTCATTAACAATGCCTTTTTATTATGTTTCAACTTTCAAGTAACTTAAAATTTTAGTTTGTGCTTTTGCAAATATGTGAAATATCAGTTTCTAAAAAATAAAAATAAATGTGAAATACCATTAAAAAAATGTGAAATATCAATCTTCTCATTTCTTCTTCTTCTTCTTTCACAGATAGATGCCTGTAATGGATTTTATTGTGATGGTTTCAAGCCAAATTCATATAGAAAACCGGCACTTTGGACAGAGGATTGGAACGGATGGTATGCTAATGCTGTTTATGATTATTGTATGGTCCAATCTACATTTTGCTTTGCCTTTGCCCTTCTGCCTAGCTTTCTGTATAGCTTGTTTCACGTCCTGTTGGGGCTTTAAATTAGCTGGGTTTATCTCATAAATTAGTTGGGTTGATCTCATCACCTGATGGTCCTTGTCTAACTTGGATCCCGGTAGGTGTGGCAATTCTTGACCCGATCAACCAAATCAAACGTAACATGGTAATTCAGGGTTTTTGTTGACGTTCATTTTTCTGATATTGTACTCATAACTCATAAGCAAAGGTTTGTTGAACAATCCGGTTAACCAATCAACCCCAATCTTGCTCATCATATCCGAGCATTTATAGGTATTACCATCCAAACCAACTGCTCTGTTTTTCTTCATCCTGGCTAAAGAAGACTTTACTTCTGTTCCAAATTTTTTTTTATCACTCCTTGATTTGGTTCGAAATCATCATATACGTCACTTGCATACTCTCCATCTAAAAGGTTTTTAATATATGCCTTCCATCTGTTCATGACATCATTTTCAACCAAGACCCTTTCATTTTCATCCTTAATGCATCTAATATGACTGGGAATTGAGATCTCTAGTTTTCCTGTCCTCTTAACTTCGGTAAGCTTATATAAATCTCCTTTCCCCTCTTTGGTTCCTAACTTCGTGTACAAGCTGTTGTAGGCTTCAAACTTCGCTTTACTAACAATTTCTTTCTTTTGCTTATTGAAGTTGTACATTTGTCTTCTTTAATTCTTTTTTTTTTTTGTTATACTTTGACTATTTTTGAATTTTATTAAAAACCTTTAATGAAATCTTCGTATTGTGAATTATATGCAGCTATGTGTCACTCTAATTGGATTAATCTTTTCACTATTGGATAATGGATTAGACTATCCTAATTCCTAAACCCTGATCTTTCTTTGCCTCCTATGACAGGAGCATCTTATCCCAGAGGAGATAAGAGGAAAATGCATTACAAACTAGAACTTATGAATTACGAACTATAGATTTTTTTGGTCTTTCTCGATGCATGTTGTGATGACTACTCGTATTTTTGTCTTCACAGTCGATGCTATAGCATCAACCAAAATCTGCTTCATCTTTCATTATTTTTGTGAAGGTACACATCTTGGGGTGAGAGGGTGCCTCATAGGCCAGTTGAAGACAATGCATTTGCTGTGGCTCGTTTCTTCCAACGTGGTGGGAGCTATCACAACTATTATATGGTAAAACTGTTATCCAATTGTAATTCTTTTAATTTGCTGAGATGATGATGTCAACTACTTTGAGTCTCTGCTGTAAGTGGCTAAAGATTATTTGGCTATGTTGGAAAGGTCCGTACTGGCTAGGAAGTGAGAAATCTGCCATGGATAACCACACTTTCCCTACAAAGGACTGGAGGGTCCATGGGTGGGTCTATATTGGGGATGTAAATGGGTCAGATTTGAGGCAGGACCATGGTGTATTCAGGTCCAGATCCAGTTCCATATTCTACAGGATGGTTGTGTTTCCGGACTGAATCTGACTTGGGCCCTATGTGTTGGACTCAGATCTTGGATCAACTAAAACTGGATATCCATTTCCACAATCAGATCCGTGGTAAAAGGTGGGGGCTCGTATGAGTACTACTTGAATGATAGCCTCAAAATAGATCTGTTTGGCATACACGTGGGGCTCTTAAAACAACAATACGCTTCAATCTCTGCGGGCTACCACATAGAACGACTTAAGCTACTCATCTAAACTGAGAGATATCCTGAGATAACTCAGATCTTGACAATAAAATTTCTTTTGAGAACAGAGAAAATGACTTCGAGAGTTTGACTCATATAGTTTTGGACATCCTACAGTTTGGCTATTCTATATTGCTTGCTAAACAATAGCATTCTTATTGCTGTCTATGAGATTCCTTCCCTTTCTTGTAAAGTTGATTGCTAGTTTTTAGCAAGCATTAGATATGGTGGGCCCCACCAAATTCGGTCTTCAAAAATAAAAATAAAAACTGATTGTGCCAAGTCTTGAACTCATGACCTCTGACTTGAAATTCTAGCTCTCCTCCAACAAGCCTACTTGCTCTTTGTGTATAACTCTTCTCTAATGGGCTTTTAGGTTTAAACCTCTCCAAATTAAGCTCGAATATGCTCGGCTCCTTAAAATTCCTACATAATAAGAAAATGGATATAATTAGAACATTTAAGACAAAAAAACAACTAGCAAATTGAAATATGGATATCCATTTCCACAATCAGATCCGTGGCAAAGGGTGGGGGCTCGAGTACTACTTGGATGACCGCCTCAAAATAGATCTGTTTGGCATACAAGTGGGGCCCTTAAAACAACAATACGCTTCAATCTCTGCTGGCTACCACATAGAGCGACTTAAGCTACTCATCTAAACTGAGAGATATCCCGAGATATGTCTCTTCGGAGACATCTGATATCCCGAGATAACTCAGATCCTGGTAATAAAATTTCTTTTGAGAACAGAGAAAATGGCTTTGAGAGTATGACTCATATGTTTTTGGACATCCTACAGTTTGGCTATTCTATAGTACTTAAAGGTCTGACTAGTCTCAGGCTTCAACAAATTGAGTGGCCTAGAGATAGTTATACTAGTCTCAAATTTCACCATACATTCAAAGAGACACAATCGGGGATGGATGAAGTGACACAACGGGTGAAGGATGAATCTTTCTGTTATTTCCATGGATCCTGTATCTGTTTGATTCATGGTTCACTGTATGTATTGTCATCCACATCTGGTGACGTCTATGGTAAATCAACACTTTGGGCATTTTGTGCTTGTAAAGCTGTCGGTTTCCCATTTGTTAGGATTGTTGCTGGTTTGAAACCTATATAAGTGTGCCACATTGCACTGGGTATTTTGGAAAATTGATATTATTCTTCATTTCCTACCATGAACAGTCAACACTCTGGGAACTTTTAAAATCATGCCTCAAAAAATGGAGCTCAAATATTGATTGATAAATTGAATGCATTTTCCTGTCTCAATGATTTTATTTTCTGACCCAAGTTCATTTGTTGCAGAACTCCACTGTTAGTGGTGTTTCTGTCATAGGTTTTCAAACCTATATTTCTGCAGAATAATCAATGGGTTCGAGGCTATGACTGTTCTATTTAATGAAAACATGAACTGATTAAATTAGTATTATGGATTAAGTGGTATATGGTAGTCCATTAGTAATAATTCCATGGGGGTTATAGATAGTAATGGCGTCATTGTTTTCCTTGATAACCATGTAAAGGTAAATATATTTTTCGGGGCTATATGAAACCCAGATAACAATAACCTGGTTCCAGTATTTCTTTTTAGAAGTTATTGTATCTCAAACTGATGCAGTATTGATGTAACTATAATTTATTTTACTACTAATCATGTGATACACATCCCATGTATTGACGAGCTTATTTACACTTGCCTACCTGATGGCTGCAGTTCTTTGGGGGAACAAACTTTGGCCGGACATCAGGGGGGCCATTCTATGTAACTAGTTATGATTATGATGCTCCAATCGATGAATATGGTACATGACTCTCTTCTTTTGGTTAAATAATGGAATATAATTCCTTGGTTTCAATGCAGTTTCCCACCTCAGGTGTCATTGTGTCCCTGTTTTTTTTATTCGTTTATGTCAAAACTAATTCTAATGCTCATTTATTACATGTTTAACTAACGATATGTACCCTTATTTCAAGGACTTTTGAGCCAACCTAAGTGGGGGCATTTGAAGGATCTACATGCAGCAATAAAGCTATGTGAACCGGCTTTAGTCGCTGTTGATGATGCACCTCGGTATATACGATTGGGACCGATGCAGGAGGTCTGTAATGAGCTACAGAATTTTTTTTATGGGAGTGGTGATGTTGATTTGATACTCTGTGTAGTGTGTAGTTGGTGTTGTGGTTTCTTTTGAGAAGTTAGTGTATTTCGACTTAGTTCCAAAACTAATTATCAGCACTGAATTTACTTCATGTTGTGATGAGTTTTTGAATTTATTGTGTTCTCTGGAAGAATTCCATCATCCAACATGACTCATTGGATAAAGATAAACTTAGAAATCACTGAAGTTATAATTTTCTGGAAAAGATATGGAAAAAAAGTGGTACTCTTATATCTGCCAACGAGCACGTACTGTGGGTGCTGTCTTTTTTCCCCTCAAATATTTTACATGCTGTTAAAGAATGATGTCAATCTTTCAGTTGTTTCCTCCATTGCCTCTGTTGTGCTACTTTTAATCTTTAATCATTTGTATTCATACCAGTTGGAATGGCCTATTTCAGGCTCATGTCTATCAGCATTCTAGTTATGTGGAAGATCAGAGCTCAAGCACATTAGGAAATGGGACCCTATGCTCTGCATTTCTTGCAAATATTGATGAACATAATTCAGCTAATGTTAAATTCCTTGGACAAGTTTATTCTCTACCACCATGGTCAGTCAGTATATTACCTGACTGTAAAAATGTGGCTTTCAACACTGCAAAGGTACCCTTTATCTTTCAATTGCTTCTGGAATATTTTTGAAATGTGCATGTTTATACTTTTCATTTTTTATTTATGTTTAGTATCCCAGACTAACCATATTGTGGAATTTGTGACCATTCATTTTTTTTATTTTTATTTTTATTTTTATTATTATTATTTTTTTTTGTGGAATTTGTGTCTTGCTTTTTGTAAGCCTTGCACATTATTTTATCTGAGAAACTGTGCTAACAGTCATCAACCTTTAGACCAAGAAAATACTTGAAATCAGCCAAAGGTTTTATCTTAAATAATTAAAGTATTCCTGCTCATGTAGATGGTATTACTGCTCACTATATCACCGTCATTAAACATGAAAATGCTACTTCCACATGAAATATACGTAGGAGGATAATGTGATGCATATCCAGTGTTAACAACAATGAAATCTAAGTGAATAGTGCATAACCCTTGTGGAGAATGGAAGTGTCTTCAGTTGGATTACGACTAAGAAGATCATTCTCAAGTCTCAACATCAAATTGTTTTTTTTTTTTTTATTATTTAATTTTTTGTGTTTGTGGGCGAGGAATTTTTAACTATCGCCACTTCTTCCTTTAATATGATGCAACTTTAAATAAGATTAATAGAGCAGCGCCTACAAGACGAGTCAGATATTTTGGGAAACCAGTTTAGGCTTATGCTAGGTCAATCTACTATAGAAGCCATTTTCCTAGTAAGACACTGAAGTAGAAAAGAGGGGAAATCACATATTGGAGAAGGCTCACAAGAAGACTCTGATATAGTTGATTTGCTCAACAAAGAAAATGGCATACCTAATAAATATATCAATGTTTTACAAGACAACCTAATAAATATATCAATATTTTACAAGACATGTATAAGAGGCAGTATTGATGTGAGAACTATGCCTGGGTGACAATGGAGTTCCCAATTGAAGTTTGACTGCACCGGTGGTCCATGTTGAGCTCCTATTTATTTGTCTTGATTATGGAAAACTTAACAGCAATGATTCAGATGATGATTCAGATGAAGACCTGTGGTGTATGTTATTCTCAAATGATGCAGATTTGATGCAGCCTAGGAAGAAGCTGCCATGAGCCCCAAGCTGAGCATAATCCACTAGACCCACAACAGGACTCCGTTGTGATTTATTTTTGTGCTTTGATAAAATAGTCATATTTTTTATACACCAAATGAGGTCTGAACCACTTGAAATTGGGTCCGTTGGGTGTCTTGTTGAGTTAGCCTTCAATGAGCCCAAATTTGTGCAAATCTAATTTCCTTTGAAAAAGTTATGGTCCATTTTATGATAGAATGTAGGATAGTGACAAACATTATGGATCTTCCTTATTATTTTATTGAGAAGATTGTATCTATGACTTTCATTCATCAACTGCACAGAATTACCACAAATAGCAGTTTTGGTTGAGAAACACAAGGCATCCACCGTGCGATGATTATTGATTTTCTTTTACCGAATAAGCCTCATGTCATTCAACAGCCCATTGAAAAAAGTTTGTAGAGTTGTCAACATACAATAACTACTAAATTATCCTTCGGAGGTTTTAGGTCCAAGTATAAGTTTGCTTACCGGCTGCTAATATTTCAGATCCAAGTGATAATTGAGTCAGTTTCGATTTATCTGGGGTGCCGGTCTGATTCAATAATTTACTCTGATGAACCGTGAGCCATTATAGCTGACAAATCTACACTATGTGCTCAGTGAATCAAAGCAGTGTCAGATCAAAGCCTCAAAATACCTTTCCCTGATGGCTTGGGCGATCTTTTGTCGCATGGTGGTCTCATATAATCTTGGAATGATGAAGATCACTCCAATTCAAAGCACAGTACTACTTCAATCCCAGTAAAATTTGGGTAAGCAGCAATGCCCAGGTAGGTGAATCCAGTGGTCTACATTAAAAAAAGTGTCCAACTTCAGATTTGATCAGTGTTTCTGTGAGTTGTGGTACAGCGATCTGGATTTATTCATAGGATACATGCATGTGAGAATTTGTTCATTCAGACAAGTTGACGGATTTAGTATCAGAACCCGATTTGAATAAAAAAACAAAAATGGACCATCATTGGGAGTTTTAAGTGTGAAATGATGGTGGAGATCTGAAAACAAAGGTGGGGCTAGAGTTCTGACCACTTCCTCTCCTGATTACATTTTTTCTTAAAAGGCAACCTACATAATTAAGCAATGTATGACATTTGAAAAGATAATCTGAGTGGCTATGAGATGTTTGATTGAAACTGGAGATCTGACCTATTATATCTAATAGTTTCCTCTTAAATAAATTAAATGAGCATAATCACTTTATTCCAAATCAATTTCTTTGAGTTCATTTTTTTTAATTAATTAATTAATGATTTTTTGCATTCCATGTTCATACCAGGTTGGGTCTCAGATATCTATTAAAACAGTTGAATTTGGTTCCCCCTCTATTGAGAATACAACGGAGCCTGGATACTTATTACTCCATGATGGAGTTCATCACATCTCGAAGAACTGGACAATTCTTAAAGAGCCAATTGGTGAATGGGGTGGAAACAACTTCACTGCAGAAGGCATCCTAGAGCATTTAAATGTAACGAAGGACACCTCTGATTACCTATGGTACATTATGAGGTATTCCGCAGTTAAACTGTTTCACATTTTGTCTTAGCATGGGTAAATCAAGAATTGCATGAAAAGAGCCTTCATGGTTCAAAATATCGGCTGATACAAAATTCAAATTTGTTGGTACTAGTACGCATTTCTGATGTGTTATCATTATCATTCGGCAACCTTCAAATATCGGCAACTTGTCTGTTGTATTGGCTGATAAATTCGGTTTATTGGCTGTATCGACTGTGTTGGAGATTCTTGACCAAGACGCTTATATTTTACTTTCTTTCCTCTTTGCCTTTTTAAAGATTTTTTCTTGTGAAGAAAAAACATCTCTATGCTATAGCACTGAATTGATGTTGTTTCAGGAAAACTGCTTTATAATCCGTCTTAATGGGCAAAGAAGCATTAGTTTTTTTAGCATTTTCTTAACATGTTCAATTTTTATTTTTTTTTTGGAATGAAAAAAACACATCGCAAGGGTCCACCGCAATGCCCATTACAATCATGATTATGAACCATGGTTGATCCTGCCTTGAAATCATGTGTAATATATATATATATATATATATCTACGTGTAACAATTTCATAATTACATGTTATAGGCTTTTATTAGAAAAAGTTTTGTACATTTGGTTAAATATGATGAAAAATTAGAAATTTTTTATGGAGACCTAAAGCTCCCTAGATTTCTTTTCAAATCACAAAATTTTTGATGCAATTATGAAAAAAAACCTAATCCGTCCAAACCAAATGCTAGAAGAAAAACTAAAAAAATTAGCAAACATGTACCTTTCTGAAACTTGCTAACCTGAAGCCCACATAATGCTTTTGTTCTTGCAGAAAGATCACCGGTTCTTTTTCCCCCATCACAAGAAAGATTTGGGCATTTTTAGGTCATTCATCAAGCAGTTAATTTCTTGGGCAATACAAGCCGATATGGGTTTCTCGGTTGAGTATCATATAGGTCTCAGTCGATACCTATTATATATTGGTCGTTACGCCATACAATGGCCGATATTTCAAACAATGGGTAGACCACCTTGGAAGAAACTAGATAGTCAAATTGCTCGATCCTTCTCCACTCTTATTCTTTTCTCTTTCAGAACAACTTGTTTTGAATTTTTGTACTTCAAAATATACTCTAGATTTGCAACATGATCAATCTTTCAGGGCCTTGCTTTATGTGTTTTATTGATAATATAAAAAATTAAAATAGAACAGGACTTATTCTCGTGTTTTTAGGGTTTAAATCATCCTTAGATCCTTCTAGATGCTTGCATTTTTCTCATTTGCAACATTATCACAATTCGACAAAGTAATTCTTTTTATCACTCTCAAGAGTCAATAGTGAACTATCCGATACCTTCTAAAATTCTAAAAGAGGAAATTTTTGATGATCTATAGTCTAGAGAATGAGCAACTGCTTGATTCACCAGGAACTGGCAAACAAATACTTTCTACAACACCTGACCTCCCCTGAAACAGGATATAGACCTGTAGAGTAAACTTGCGGAACTTAAGCTACTGAGCTTAACCAGGCTGCAAGGAATTCACAGGGAAAAATATTTCCCTCAAGAAAGGATCACTTCTTTCATCAGACCAAATGCCAGTACTGAACTTGGCTATGGAGCACCATTGACGACAACAAATAGTGATTTGCTTTATTAAATACCCTACTAAAGCTCTTTTCTGTTTAGGCTACTTAAATTAGTTGCTTTCATTCTCCATGCTTAAAGCATCGGTCAGTGTAACTTATAGTGAGCAATTATAATTTGAATCCATTGATGGAGAAAAGAACTATGCATGAATATTAAATGATGGAACACACATCAGGCTGATATTGGAGATAAGATTATTCAACATTGGCAAGTAGAAGATTTGTTGCCTGTATGAGCAAAGAGCAGGACTTGGGATGGAGCTGAAAAAAGGATTTGGCAGTTCTCATGCATTTTATCTTTGATATCATGTAACATGAAAAGAAGAAAAGGTCTTGGGAAACAGTATGGCTTTCTTGCTAGGTGACTTTGTTAATATAAAATACTCAATGTCAAATAAAAATGTGGACACCAACTTTCATGAGTGCTACTGTGCTAGTCTCAAAATATGTATGAAAAAGGCAGCACAAGATGGAAAATGGCTAACCTGTCCCTACATATAATGGACATTCTGATAGTGAATTGTTTAATATTTTGGTTGTATTTTTTTTTTTTTTGTCATGATGAGATTGGGATATTTCAGTATCGTTTGTGTCTCCTGTCTCCCATTAACCAACAATGTGTTGCTTGCATTAGAAAAATCCATTTTTATCCAGTGCAGATATTGGTTTTACAATTATCTACAACAGTGAAACTTTTGGATTATGGAACGGTTAAATTTGTAGTGTTGGCAGTGCACTGTTAGCAATTACAATGTTTGGTCTACCAAAGCCATTGTCAACGGTCATCACCAGACTTCTAGAGTAAAATGTTTTGCTCATGGCTAACGTCAAATCTCAAATTGTCAAGATTTTGGTTCCAATTATCAATGCATATTTTATCTTCAGTTGGATTCCTATGATTGCTCGCTTTTAATTTCAATTTAGCATTTACTTCAATTTAATGCCATTTGGAATGTAGATTACATATTTCCGACGAGGATATTTCATTCTGGGAGGCAAGTGAGGTTTCTCCAAAACTTATCATTGACAGCATGCGTGATGTGGTTCGAATTTTTGTGAACGGCCAGCTTGCAGGTATTAGTTTAACTTTGGTTTTATGAGGATATTAAATAACTGAAAGACCATTAGATATACCCTGTATACTTGGATATGGGTTTGGGATTCTGACAAGATATGTATCCAGTTATTCATCTTGATCCCCGAATCTAAGAATATGGTTTCTTGACTAATATTTCATATGTCAATAATTCTTTTTCATGGAGGTTCTATTTTATTGATTTTTTTTTTTTTTTATTATAAAATCTCAGTATGTCATTAAAATTAGAAGTATTTTGTATACGTGTTATATATATATATATATATTGGGTAGGCTGCCACGACTGACTTCCAACAGGCTAAGTAGGGCTCAAACTAGGGGTGTTTATGGGCCGGGCTGGGAAATATCCAGGCCTGATTTTAAACAACAGGCCTGAGCCTGGGCCAAGCCCGACTCAGGCCATAAGTACCTGGCCTGAGCCCAACCCACCTAGAATTGGTTAAGCCCGAGCCCGGGTGTATTATATTTTACAAGGAAAAGGGTGAAGCTCACCTGGTTAGGATGTTTGTTTGTATGGGAGAGAAAAAATTTTCTTTTATCAGTAACGCAACTTCCATTAAAGAAGACAAAGCAACATACAAAGCGCAAAACAAAGAAAAAAGAAAAAAGGAGTAACCACTCCCACCCAAGGAGTGGACCTCTCAATTCCCTGCTTAGCTAGAGCATCTGCCATGGAGTTACTTGATCTATTCACATGACAAAACTTGACAGGACTCGTAGAACATAACTCTTCGATTTCATTAAAAAGAAATTGAAATTTCCAAGGACGTAACTTTCGATTAGATGCCCAATCTACCGCATTAGAAGAATCACTTTCCATTAGAAGCCTACCACCAAAACTTTTGGAGAGCAACCTAAGGGCTTCCAAGATGGTTAGACTGCGTGTTCAACTCCTCCTTTTCACAATAAAACTATTTTTTTTTTACTTAAAACAGTGTCTCTAAGGTAAAAATCTTGGGTGCCACGCGTGATAATGCAGGTTCGAGATCTGTGAGCAACCCCTTTGTGTAAAATTGCCAAAGGTTAGGTCTGTCTCTAGTCTGGACCCTCCCAGGACCTTACTTTGGCGGGACCGCACTGGGTGATGACTAAAGTAGTGCCTCTCACTCGGGCTGGGCCAGGCTTCAGGCTTTCTACCACTTAATCCGAGCCCGTACCATAATTAAACGGGCCCAGAGTTTATATCCAAGTCCAGCCCGAGTACTTAAATCTAAGGCTCAAACCTGGCCCAAGCCATGCTGGGCCCTGGTCAGGCTTGGTCTGGCCCAATCCTTGAGCACCCGTAACTCAAATCCTGGTACTCCCTTTGGGAGTGGATGTCCCTAACACCAAGCTATGATTGCGGGGACAATTGTTTTTGTAAATTTAAACTTTAGTTGAATATTAAATCTTTGGCCACTGTTATTTATATCTGACTTGGATCCGTACTCATGGCTTGTCATGTCCAGCATGGTTACTGAAAGGACTTTAAGGATCTGGATATCACAGAAAATAGCCCAGTATTAGTACATATTATAGAGGTCCTGCATTGATTCTGTGCAAGTCTATATGCAGTGTATGATATCTTTGCAAGAAATGTCTGCATCAATATTTGAATCTTTTATCTGTTTGCATTAATGTTTGTTTTATCCTCTTCTTTTGTAATTATTTTGCATGTGGTAATATGGCTAAATGGAAATGAAGGCAGCCATGTTGGTCGTTGGGTGCGGGTTGAGCAGCCTGTGGATTTGGTGCAAGGATACAATGAATTAGCTATATTATCTGAGACTGTGGGCTTGCAGGTGATTTTCAGTATTCACTGAAGTAAATAGTTGTTCGTTTCAATAATATGTTATTGTTTGACAGAAAAAATTGCCATATTTGCTGCAGTCCCCAATTTCAAATGAAGGGGCTGCAACTCCTAACAGTTGCTATAAAACTGCTTCAGCAGGACTCAGCAAGTAAGGCACTCTTGAATACCACAAAATCACAAGAAAGGGGAGAGAACAGCACCAGCACATCAAATAGAGTGTTCTTAATTTGCATGCAAAGTGCAAACCCTATGATTCTCGTCCATTCACGAAGCTTCAAAAGCTTATTTCTCAATTTGATAAAGTTGACCAGCAACAACAAGGGCTGCTGACGGGTTTATTGCTTGATATGTTGAAGATAATTAAACCAAAGCCCTAAAAAATCTAAGCCATACATTCATGTCCAAAAATAAATGTATTAAATCTGAACTCTCACTCGACCTCTTAAATAAAGAGAAAAAAAGAGGAAGTTGCGCAAGACATGCACATGGGCTGGGGCCGAGTCATTAGTTTGGACAATGTGGGCTGGATCTGGATCCAATTTATGACCCAGTTTGTGGCCAGGTCTGGTTCACACAGCCTTGATATTACTTCTTGAGTTGTACTTGTTAATAACCAATAACACCAAAAGCTCGAGCTATTAGTTAACGGCAAAACAATGTATATCAAAGGGTCCTGATAGCTCCCCTCACGTGTGGGGCTCCACACGTGGACAGAAACATCCCAAATGACCAACATGGACAGAAACAAGTCCCAAGGGATTCGAACACACGACCCCGGCTTTGATACCATGTTAATAACCAGTAACACAAAAAGCACGAGGTATTAGTGAATGAGAAAACAATGTATATCAAAGGGCCCTGATAGTACTAATGGATTTGGATTCAGCTTTTATTATTATTTTTTGCTAGAAATTCAGCTTTTAATTTTATTAAGACGTTCGACATTTAGGAATAAGCCATCCATATGTAACCATGACCTACCTTTCCAATGGTCACGTTTTCAATGGTCCTTTTTTATGCATTAATCCATTGATCTTAGTACTTAGATAGCCTCTTTTGCTTTATACCTTAGCTGACGGTCCCTTGTGTGAGCATACTGTGGTGCCTTGTTGCCTGGTATGTTGGCCAACTCGATTTTTACATGATTAAGTGCCCTTCACCTACAATTAGGGAGAGGTCTGACATCTGGCTTCAGCTGATTGTTAAAACTATGCCAAAAACCATTTTGATCTGCTTTTCACCTACCTACCTTGCAATTGGGTATTGGTATTTGAAAATGATGATTGGGATTTGATTTCCACCGCATTTTGCACAACTGTTCACTGTAGTATGGCCTGGCTTGTACTTTAAGCTTGTGAACCTAAGCTTTCCATATTCCTCTCTTTGCTGGAACTGAAGTCCAAGCAGTGTTATTTTTGCTGCTGTATGAATTACAGCTGTTTATTTTGTTCCTAATGTCACTAATGAAGCTTCTTACTTGTTGAATAATTTGGATATGTTATACATATTTGTGCCTTTCATTTGGAGCTTACTTGTTGAAGTTTGGTGATTGAATAATCAAGTTGGAGTGTCATTTTATTCACTATTCTCTGTTATATTATTTCATTCAATATGCAGAACTATGGCGCCTTCTTAGAGAAAGATGGGGCAGGCTTTAAAGGCCAGATTAAACTGACAGGTCTGAAAAGTGGGGAAAATGACCTTACCAACTCACTTTGGGTATATCAGGTGCTATTTCATCCGCATGAGAAGTACTATATTTAATGCCATCCTAATATAGTGTATTTCGTTTAAAATTTTGCTTGCCTGTATCTTAAATCTATAATTGTAAATCCTCTTGGCCATTACAACCTCCTGCATCCAGCGTCACAACTGTATCCGGATTACATGGTTCATCAGCAACATGTTGGTTGGACTCGTTGCTGGAAACTCTGATTGGTTTCAGTCAATATGGCTAGAGCATATGCATTCTTAATAGATTAGCCCTCAACCTTTTCCCTTCTTTGATGGAAGGTGAGGAAATCTAGGAATTGACATGGCCATTTTTTTCTTGTGCCCGGCCTTCCTCAACTTTTTTGGTTCCAAGAGAACTTTAGAAAGTAATAAGGGCATTATTGTTTTTTACTTTTCATCAAAACATATAAAAGGAACACATTCAAACTCATGTTCTGGAGTTGTGAATCCAAATAACTGGATCACAATAAAAAAAATTTAATATGAAGAATTATGCAGAGTGGTTGTAATTTGCTAAGATGGCAAGTGGAGGAACAAAGTGACTTGGTTACATTGATGAAGATTTATGAAACCATCAAGAGATGGTCTAAAATATGGTGATTGGAAAGTTGAAAATATGTTGTGTTGAATTGCATTTTCAATCCCATGGAAGATGTAATTGCTGTCAGTTTTCAATATAGCCAGGCAACAGTGGAGTAATGGGATTCAATATCTTCTGTCTATGCACATAATAAAAAGAATGCTTACATTTATCTACTTGTTAGATTGCACAATTCGAACATAGTGATCTGTATCTAAGATACTACTCTTTAGAAATCTTGGGTATGTGGAGCGAATTAAGCATGTATCAACCTATGTGTTCTTTCTGTACAAAGAAACATAGCAAGGAGTTAAGAGGCACAGCATATTTAAAGTTATTGGAAGGCTTGAATCCTGACTATGAGCCTGTATGTGCTCCAACTTCGAGTGAGGATCCATTATTGCCATTTTTTTTTTTTTGGAACGGCAACAGTAAAATCTTATTAAAAGGAGGTTAAAAGAGCTCAGAAATAGAGCATACAAAATACATCTCAAAGGTGTACTAGTACAAGAGAGATATACCAGCCACCCACCACAACTACATTACATGAGCACTTAAATCACAAGACCGATCTACTCCTTGGTTAGCCAAACAATCCGTCATACTGTTTGCATATCTACTAACATGTTGAAAAGAGACTTGCCACTGAGAGACTATAAGATCAATTTCATTAAATAAGAATTGCATATTCCAAGGCCCTTTCAAAGATTTCACCCAAGGTATGGCATTAGTTGAGCTGCTTTATTTAATGTTGATATAATGAGTGATGGATACGTAGAGCTTCCAAAATGGTCAGAAATTCTGCTTCATTAGAATCTTTAAATCTGACATGTTTAGAAAACATATACAAAATTTGCCCTTTGTGATTTCTTAGATGCTAGCTAACCCCCGTTATCACCATTGAAAAGGGGTAGGCCAAAGACGACATGGATCGAATTAGTAAGGATAGATCTAAAGAACTATAGCCTATCCAAGGATTTGGCCCAAGAAGGATCGACTAAAATGGAGAAACAAAATTTATGTAGCTGGCCCTGGCGGTTGGGATAAGGGTTTGATGAATGATGATGATAATCCATCATTTCCTTTGAGAACAATATTTACCCTTCTACTGAGAGAAGAGAGTCGGCGGTTTGCTCGAGGTTCTAATTGAGTCTTAGTGCCTTAGTGGTTCCAAATTGAGCATCCTTAGCACTGTTGATGCTGGAGGTTAAGGACAAGACCATGGACGTGGTTGTGTTGGACTATCCACTGCATTCAGACATTGAAAGTAGGCAACATTTGTGAGAATCATGATAGCTCTCTCCAAAATATTCCGTGAGGTTAAAACCTGATATGGTAAGCTCCCTTTCATTATATAGACACTAATAATCACAACCATCCATCTATGAAAAGCAAGCAAATCTAAAAAAAAAAAAAAAAATCTTACTTCTGATATTCCGTAACTCTGAAACCTTTTAGTGGGAGAAAGGCAAGCAATCCACCAAATGACTTCAGATTGTCATGAAAAATAGCTTGAAATTCTTCTATATCCTTTTCATCTTAGAGGTGAGATTTTGGCCACTAGATGTGACCTTTTGCCTGTACTATTGTTGGTGTCGACCAAACAGTCTAGGGCAACTAAAGCTCTTGAGAATAGAGAGAATACAAGCAAAAAGGAAAGAAGAGAGAAGGGGAAAGAATAAATAGAAATGTTTTGAAAGAATTGGAAGCCCTCTGGCTCTGGTGCCATGTCATGGATGGTAAAGAAGAAGTAGGAGGTTTGGAGGAAATTGTGAATTAATCAACCAAGATAGGCATTCCATTTTGTAGATCATTTCAAGAAGAAAAGGAGAGGAGGTTAGGGGGAAATTGTGAGTTGATCGACCAAGATGGGTGTTCCTCCACCATTTCAATCTTTAGACGCGCTAAGAAATATTCTTAGATGACCAACTACAGCCACCTGAAATTGGAATGTGATTGTGTAGTATCTTATGGGGTAACGATTAATGCTTCTCTCTTGTGTAAAGACTTGCAAACGCCTGCAGGTCCTAACGTTGCTCCCACTATCACCCGTTCTATTTTGTCTACACGCCTCTCAACAGAAAAGGCATCTACTTTGGTAAAAGTTTTTTTGTTTTTTTTATCTCGAATTCTATTCTACTGTTCAAATATCATTCAGAATTGGTCTAAATTTTGTCTTGTAAGACTGACTTGGTTGCTTCAATCTGGTTATATGTTCTAACAATTTGTGTTGTTTTTTTTTTATAGAACGATAGAGCAAAAATAGTTTGGCTGCATTTACTGAGTTGTCTTCACTTCACTTGTAGGTTGGGTTGAGGGGAGAATTCATGAAAATATTTTCTTTAGAAGAGCATGAGAGTGCAGATTGGGTTGATTTGCCAAATGATTCTGTACCATCTGCCTTTACCTGGTACAAGGTAAGTTTGTCTTTTCATATCTTTTCTATTCACAAAGATGAGATTGAATAATCAACAGTCGTGGAAGGATTTTTTCTCATCACAGTGCCTATCATTAAGGATGTTTTGTTTTACAGATAATTGATGACCCTCACGAATAATCCTGATCTAATATTCAGTTTAGCACACAAGATCATGAGTTCATTCACTGATCTCCTAGCTACAATTGAGTTGTTTTTTGTTTAATGTGCAGATATGTTGTCTAAGCTCATGTGAAACATAACTAACTTCAGGTCTTTGCTTAAAAATTTACAAGATATCTTTAATCTGTCATCATCAGTATCTAGACCGAACATCCTCCATAAAGGCTTTTGCTCCTAATTGTATGATGAAGTGAATCTAAATTCTAAGTCCATTTGTGGGATATGCAGAAATATGGATCTAGTCTCTTTCTTTCTTTTCCTCATTACACTGTTTTTTATAACAAATTTTGATATTTATCTAATGATAATTCTGCGGCCTTTACGGATCAAAAATGGAAAAAAGTACAATGGTGTTCTGCGGCCTTTAATAGTGCAATAGTGTTTTTGGCCACTTTCTTAGTTCTTGCATTAACAGCCGCCTCCTGTCCATGATCTTAGTATTCATTTGCCTGCAGACATTTTTTGATGTCCCTAAAGGTAAGGATCCTGTTTCACTTTATCTGGGAAGCATGGGAAAGGGCCAGGCGTGGGTCAATGGACACGGCATAGGAAGATATTGGTCACTAGTTGCCCCAGTGGATGGATGTCAGAGGTGTGATTATCGTGGAGCATATCATGAAAGCAAGTGCACAACAAACTGCGGAAAACCTACTCAAAGCTGGTATGTTTATGAAAAAAGCATGTGGAACGAAGCCTTTATGAAATGAAAGGGATAAAGTTTTTGAAGATGGGAGGGCTTGTCAATGGGCCCTTATGGTCCCACTGTATAAAACGTGGATCAATTATTTTGTAAAAGTCAGTTTCATTGGAAAGTTTTTGCCAATCAATCAAAGGAAGTGACTCTGAATCATTCACTCTTCCTATGTTGACTGTCCATTTCGTCGCCTTCAATTGGATGGCTAGCAAGATCCGGTGGTTCTGTTTTTGGTAGATACCAATCCATGAATTCTTCTTATATGATGGGACAGTTGGAGTGTTGGACCACACTTTTATTCTCATGCTTTACATAAAATAAACGCTTTTCCCCTTCATTTTGGACAGGCTTCATTACACTACCGAAACTCTGTTTGGTTCCTGCTTCAAAATGATAGCTTTAATGTAATCATTAAAATGTAAATTTTAATGTCAGACAGTTTCATTAATAGGTATATTATGATGCGAAATCTTCATAAATTTAATGCTGATTGAATAATTTCATGCTGCCATAATGTCTTACAATGAATATTTGTATAACATTATTTCTGGTAGAGTTGTCACCTTCTAGTAATTTGGGTCTGAGGCAGATTTATAGGGTCTTGTGCCTCATGAAATATTTATTTTCCCATTTCTCTCTCTGTGCTTGTGGTTTCCATGGTTCAGTGACCTAAAGCGTCTCTCTCCTTTGTTTCTTCTATTTTTTCTTTTGTATATAGCTTGATGCTGTCATTTCCTTTCTATTTTTCTGTTAAATTGATTTTTTGTAATGTCATTGCCAATATTGATTAAATATTCTCTACAGATCAAAAACATAAAATAAATACTCTCATGCCACTCACTGATAGAGCCCAAGACCTATTTTTGTTTTGTATCAAAATCTCATTTTGCTCCTCTCCCTAATATCCTCAATATATATTTGTACTCATTTTCGCTCAGATTTCTCCATCTCCTGACCATGATCTTCTTCTTCTTTCCCAAATGAACTCCTTTTCAATTTAATTACAACCTTTTGCCATCGCTGCCAGTAATTTTAAAGAAGTGGGGTTGGGACTTAGGAGGAGATTGGGCCTGGGGGTGTTTATGGGCCAAGCTTGCCTGAGCATGACCCACATTGGGTGGATTGCTCTTTGTTTTTATATCTGTGGGATGGACATGGACCTAACTTTCTTGCCCAAAAATGAAATGTGCTGTGCAGCAATGTATGCTTAAAGGCTCCAGCTGACCAAACATATTTGGAACGAAGGAATGTATATATTAAGCAAATGTGATGGGTGTGTGTCTGACTTTAAGAGCCATAGGCTGGACCCAGGCCTGAAATATTAGGTACATTAGTGAATGGGTTGGGTGAGGACAAGCTTCAGCTTGGCCAGGCCCAGCCCATGAACACCTCCAGCTTCAAGAGAATGGTTTTGATTCAGGAGATTCTTCAAGAAACATTATTCCTTTTCCCCCTTTAATTCTTCCATAACTAGATCCTTAATTGGAGCCCATGGACTCATCAAAATGTATTGGCAGAGGAAGATTACAAAACCCGGGAATTCTTGCGCATGTTTATACTTAGGTCGAATTCAGGGGCTTGGAAATGTTACCAGGAAAACAGTGGTGCAGAGACTGCAATGCATCTAGTTCTTCTGCATTATCGGGTTTGGTACTGCTTTTTTCATATATCTAGTGTATGAGCTGCATTTTGCATGGAACGGAAGTCCTCAAATTGACAATATCTTAGACCTTAATTTTAGTGGTTAAAATTCTATTGTTAGTTGGACTTCTGGTTGTAGACAAATTTCGAAACATTGGTTCAAAATATTGGCCAAAGCAGACTGGGTATTGGCAGTGAAATATCATCTGTATTGACCAATTCGATGGTAAAACTAACAGGTATTGATAAAGCCAACCCAGAAGTGAGAGATTTTACTTTCTTTCAACTAATTTCTCTGTTTTGTTAGTGGAGTAGGAGAATGCTACTCTTGAGCATTTTAAGGTCAGATTGGAGCATTTTCTAGCAACATGCAAAAATGAAAGTCACCTGTCAGCGATGTGCTAAATTTCCTCTACCTTGTTGGCTGACCTCCACGGAACTTGTTAAGTCAGTAGCCCGTTGTAATGAAGACTCCATTTTTTGAATTATCTGTGAAAATAAAGATGTACTGCCTCATGGTACGTGAGATTGTTAATTCATTTTGAACAAGAAGCTGAAAGAAACAAACAGTGACATCCTAGAGAACGACTCTTAAAAGTTGAACCCCACCACATGCAAGGGTATCGCCTATCTCATTTGCCTATTTGGGATCTTTGAGGATACCTTCAAATTACTCATTAGCATTTTCTCTAACTTCAGTGAGAAATTTGAAACCTTGATGTTGGTGACAGCAACTGTGACAATCACAATCATGGGCCCCATTTCATCCATCTTGACAATCACGCTCAACAGACGGCACTTATTTTTGTGGGCTTGGTAACATGACTTGAATCCAGCCTCCTGGCCGTGACATGGAGCATATTCCAACTGTGATACTGGCTATTTGGTTTTTTCCTTTTCTTTTTTATTTTTTTGTGTGATTTATATTGATGATAAGAAAAGTTCACAAAGGACTCAACCAAAACCAAAACCAGAAGCATAGGTATAACTTTTTGGCATTCTTTTTAATGTTACTCACAAAAAAAATAAAATAAACAGGTACCATATCCCAAGATCATGGTTACAGCCATCCAACAATCTACTTGTCATCTTTGAGGAAACTGGAGGAAACCCATTGGACATATCAGTCAAATTGCACTCTACCAGTTCCATATGTGCCAAGGTGTCAGAGTCTCACTATCCACCACTACACGTATGGTCACATCAGGATATTGTCAATGGAAAAGTATCAATCAACAATGCTGTGCCGGAGATACACTTACAATGTGATAATGGACAGAGAATATCCTCAATAACGTTTGCTAGCTTTGGAACTCCTCAGGGCAGCTGCCAAAGGTTCTCTCAGGGTGACTGTCATGCTCCTAACTCATTCTCTGTTGTATCTGAGGTAAGTATTATTCAGCAGGAAATATGATACTCTAAAAACGGTGTGTTTTGTCTTATTCATTGGTTGGGAAGAAGGGGCTCACATTCAGTGGCTAAGATCCAGTAAGATTTGCCATTCCTAGGCAATATTGGATGAAATAAATATAAAATATAAATGTTCTGTTGGAATCATCTCAGACACTGATTGTGGGCTTCTGAATGGATGGTTAGCATGAATGCAGGCTTCACAGTCAGGGGCTAAGATCCAGTGGGATTTACCATTCCCATCCAGTATTGGATGAAATAAATATAAAATACAAATCTTCTGTTGGAATCATCTCAGTCACCAATTGTTGGCTTGTGAATGGATGGTTAGCATGAATGTATCATGTATGACTATTTGTCAATGTGCAATGAAAAATCTAATGATCAGATGGGTGGGACAGTGATTGGTGAGGTTTTAATTATATTAACCATCCACATAATGGTTCACCAGATGAATAGTTTTTATCGCTGAATGGTGGAATTACTTGTATGAAAATGTCATTAATGTGTTACCCGAAGTTAGCTTGGGTGAGGAGAAACTTCATGTGCAAACAGATAGTTTCTTAAAATCCAGCTACAAAGTTCATTTGTATGGTGTCAATTGAAATTGTTATTTCAGGCATGTCAAGGAAGAAACAACTGCTCCATTGGCGTATCAAATAAGGTGTTTGGAGGAGACCCATGTCATGGTGTCGTTAAGACATTAGCAGTTGAAGCAAAATGCATGTCATTCTCTGAGATTGGGGCACCTTGGTTATGAGTTGTCAATTTTGTATTGACAATCAGTACGAGGGGTGACTGCTTGCACAGTGTAATAATCAAAATGTATATAAACACAGCAAGACTGAGGTTCTTCTGGAGTGATCCTGTGTGTTTTAGGCATTCCAAACTTATCCTTTTGCTGTGTTGTATGTATTATTGAATAAATGCAGAAATCCCACTTTATGATGATAGAACCACCACATTGTCTAGTCTGGCAAGCACTGCCAAAATTCTGCATTGAGTCTTTGTTTTCTATTGCAGTGATCCTCATACATAGTGTAAGTGCAAGTTCTCATTGGATGTATATAACCTTCAGCAATCTCCTATTGCAAGCATGTCTTAGTACATAGATAGTGAATGTACAAGTCAATAGAATATCATCTAGCTTCATCTTGATCATCACAATGGTATCTCCTGGCTTTGATACTTGGGCTGCAAGAATGATTGATCTTGAAAGTTGGATGGGTGGGGTTCCACTTTCGATTGCCATAATGAAATTTGCTCCACATTTCATGACCCGGAGTTTCTATCCTATATATGTATGGCAAGATCATTTCAGATATAGAATTTTTCTTGGCAATCCAAGTTTCGCCCACCAATATCAGTGATTTGGGTCAGTTTGATTCTGAGATTGGTTCTCAGAGGCAAATAGGCCATACACAATGATGGTTAACCCTAGCATGTACATCTAGTAATGCTTGAATTGGACAATTCACATCACCTGTCTCTGTGAGATATGGTGTGCCAATATGCTTTCCAGATTCTTAAATAATTCGTAGCGTCTTAGTCTAAGTTGTTTGCAGGAGGTTCAGCTCATTAGCATCTGTTGCAGCTGCACGTTTTCATATGCAAAACTTGTCACTATATAGTTGTAGACAAAGGGGTACACTGCCCTTTTTTGCCTTTTTCTTCATCACCGGCCCATTCACACTTGTGTTCATTAGGACAAGGAGAAAAAAAATTGAGAAATCCTTATTGTCAAGAGGCTCGTAGAATACTACTCCATCCTGAGTGGTTTTTGATGTACCTTGAAAGTTGAAATCCTTATTGTCAAGAGGCTCGTAGAATACTACTCCATCCTGAGTGGTTTTTGATGTACCTTGAAAGTTGAAATCCTATTTGCTTCTCCATCCTGAAGATTGGTATTATGGTCCATTTCTTTGCTAAGTGTTACAAGTCTTGGGAATTTTAGGACTAGCCTTCCTATCAAAGGGGCGGCTGTTGAATATGTGAAGCTCCACAAATGGCCATCAGGTGGTTGGTTTCTTACACAAGGAAATGAGATCAGATATGAGGAAAGAGAGGGCTTCTCACCTTTTCGGCATACCCTCATCATAACCCACATTACTATGAATGCCTAGGAATTCAAAAGGAGTTGGCTAACAGGCTCTAAATTACTTGTAGGTACAAGCATCATTAACTTCATGATAAAGCCTGAAAGTAACTGATAGCTACTACTATGTGGCATACTATCCGTGGCTGTAATGTAAGACACCTTCAACAATTTTAGAAAAGAGACAAGACACAAGGGCCATGTCCATCATCACACAGACCATAGTGATTATGCATATCAGAGGGATCAAAAAAATGAATTAACCTCTTCTCAAGTGACATCCGATGAGGAAAAAAAAAAAAAAAAAGAAAGAACAGAACTGAAAAAAAAAAAAAAAAAAAAGAAGCCATCTCTAGTAACAATGGACGCTGTAATCACCGTGAAATGTGCTCATTGGTAAATGCTTAAAATACTAGAACTCAAAATTTTAAGACAATAAAACACAAAGTTCCATGTGCAAAATCAACACTAGCACCACTATATGGGTGCAAATAAAAACATATTTAATATAATTAATTCCATTACTTAAATAGAGGGATCTGACATAGGATAGATAGGAATGACAAAATAGAATTCATATAGCCGATGAACACCACAATTTTAGCTTGCTAGAAGGAATATATGGTCTCGGCTACTTTTTTTATTTTTATTTTCTTTCACTAAGCCAACTCCGTACGTTGGGATGAGGCTAAGAGGAGGATCATGATGGTGGTGAATTTTACCCGGCTTTCTCCAATGAGCCCGTAAGGATTATTCTGGCCCAAAGGGCTGGAACCTGCGTTATAAAAAAAAAAGAAAAAAGAAAAAAAGAAAAGGAGGATGATGATGGTGGTGAGTGATATCATAATGAAAATGCAAGTCCATAATACCGCAAAATGTGCTCCCGGGTTTTTTTCACAACAAACTTCCAAAAACACATAAAATGTCTGTTCTTTATTATGCAAAATCCTGTAAGCACATTATCCAATATCAACAGTGCTGCCTTATGCTTAATCCATTGCTTCCTTCCCCATAGATTACATTGCTCAGACAGGCTACACATGCAAAAATCTCTGTCCCTATCCATCACTTACCAATAGCCCCCAAAAAAACACAGTTTGGACGCACACGTTTGGAAATATAAGCCACTCACCATCATTGGAAAGGCATGGCCCCCAACACTCCCTATGTATATTTTGATCATTGTATCCAATGGAATGGACAGAAACAATCAATAGGTACATTTCTGATGGGTGCTTCAGATTGTAAGAATCATAGGAAATAGTGGGGCTGGGACATCTTCCCTCCACCAGGGTCCCCAATATTTTGAATGATTTGGATTGCCAAAAGGTAGGTCTCACATGTAAATCATATATTTCCTAAAAACGATAGTATACAAAGAAATTATCAAAAACTAACAATCAAGGTAGCAGCAACAAACTTGGAAAAGATAAAAGAAATTGAATCTTAGTTGCTTATGTAAATACAACAAATATTATGAGAAAAATTAAGAGAAATACAAGGTTTACCCCTCAAAACTTCAAGTTTATTGTCACCAAAAGGAACACACAAGTAGACAGAAAGAATGCAATTCTAGAAAGTTCCTTTGTGTATAAACAGCCTTAAGAGCTATCTACAGACCCGCGCTCCCCATAAATCATGAACTCATTTTCTTCCAAGTGGAAAGCACCAACATTTCTGAAAGAAAAAAACAAAGACAAAACTGTCATAAAATCTGCAATTTAAGGTTGTGTTTGGATGTACCCCCAAAATGGATAACTGATCCTGTTTGGAACAATATGGAAATCAGAAGTCACATTAGGTTAGTAATGTTTTCCAGTCAATTTTTTTTCTCCAAATCACTACTGCTGCCAAGGACATAGATGTGACAAACAGTGTCCACCCTAATGTAGTTTTCTGCATAATCAAAATGTAAAGTGGTTGGATAACACTCCAATCTACAGAACAATTTGGTCCATTGCAAAATCTCTGATGCAAACAAACACAACCTCAAATCCAACAATATATATATATATATATATAAATATTTTGCTCCAGTAAATACTCACACCCCCACACAAACACACCCTTCCCAAGTCCCCACACCATTAGCACTATAGCGGGGGGTGGGGGTTGATCCTTGGTTGTTTCTGTGGAGGCACCGGGGTGGGTGGGTGTTGAGGTTGATCCTTGGTTGTTTCTGTGGAGGGTAGGTGCCTCACTAATGAACTACCAGTGGATTGACAACTAAAAGCCAAACAACAATGTAATAAAGTTGAGGAATGGATCATACACACCACTGGTCCAAAATCATCAGAGCTGTCCTTTCTATGGTCGTTGTAAGATGACTCAGTTGGCATGGCGGGAACTTTCGCTGCTCCTGTCTGCTTCTCCTCCCTCACTTTGTTGAAGATATGGGTAAAACCATCAGCTGATGCAGGGTTGTTTTCATCCCATTCACCGAATTTTGGTACTGCTGGACCTCTTTCAGGCTGCCATGTCATAGTTTACAGGAAAAAACCCAATCAGCACAAGCATGTTCCAAACAGAGGGCATGTTTGTTTGTTTGCACATGGTTGTTGCATAAAAATGCATTTAACATAGTTGGATTTACCCAAAATAGCAACTTGTTTGGACACTTAGTAGAATGGACTCTCTGATTTAGGGCAGCAATATAATCAAGATAATATTTAATGGGATCCGCAGATTTCAGGTGGAAAAGGCAGAAACAGAATCCTCACTAGTATGTTAAATAGTTTCCGCAAACCCCAAAATGAAAACCTGACCAGCCCTGATACGCAGATACTCCAAAATAGTCAGTATATCTGTAGTGTATCATATCAGATCCGATACTTCATACTATATATGGGTAAAATCTGTATTCATGTATCCATGAAGTGTCCTTGCCGTGTCTGCGCCATATATGGGCATAATAGCTGATGGATGACCAGTCATTCTACCAAACTATTCAAGCATATTGAAATTTGGATGTAGCCAACATACCCTATAAAACCATATAAAAAAATGGAAAAGCATACAGTTTCATCAATGGAAGATCTCAATTTGGATCTAGCAGGGGTAGAGGGGGCAACCGAATGGCCGCGGCCAGCTTCAGATGAACCCTTCCTTTCCCATGATGGAGAATTCACCCCACCCTTACTTACAGCCCGTGTCTGTTGGTGTGGGTGAAGAGGCGAGTGCTCAACGCTGCGGTCTGATGTGCCACTCAACCTGCTGCCTCGAGGGTGGTTGCCAGAGTTCCCTCCACGATCACTGTACCGTTGAGGTGAATCAGTGACAGCTTTCCGCCCCCCAATATCATTGCGTGCTGGAGACTCAACTGACCGGCTAAATTCACCATCTTCCCCACTTGAGTGCCGCACATGCTTGGGCTTTGATGCTGCTGGTGATGCCCTGGCTGCAGGGACCTCAGGATCAGATGAAGTTGGAGGAGCATGAACTGGGGGCATTTTGTCGTAAAATGCATCTGGATTGTCCTGAGGATCATTTGGATTAATTATCTTTCCACCTCTACCTTGCCTCGCCTTATCAAAATAGGCAGTGTATGGGACAGTCTCTCCAGCCTCCCAGTTGCCGAATTTAGGTACGTGGGAACGTTGCTGCCAGAAAAACAGAAGCCGTTACTAAGGAATGGCATGAAGCTACTGTCATCTGTTCACAATTCTAGATATGATATGGCCCAACCCCAAATTGATTCACTGAAATATTAGATTCTTGTTTGATGAAACCTGATGATCAGATAATTAACCCCAATGCTAGTTGATCAAAGAATTAAATCTAGAAACAACTCTACTAAACCAAAAGATAGCAATCAGCTAACTTTTCTAATTTTGCTAAAAACTTGTTTAAGGATCTGGTTAAACAATCAACCTCACTATTACCCATCAAAACCCAGATCTATTTGAAAATTGAATTGATTGTTGGATCCAGACTTCTATGTCATGTTTCACAATCTAATCTCCAGTGCATATTCATTCCTCGAGGACCAATGTACTGCATGTTGGATTACATATGGGCCTCTTAGCATACAGCTACGATGAACCCAACAGCATATCTTTGATTGGTCAATGAATTGAATGAACAACATCTGCTTGATTGGTCAATAATGAATCAGCTCTAAATGATTTATGAAAGCTTTGACGGTGGACATAAGAAGTCCCTCCCAAGCTAATATGTGATAAAAGTTTTTGAATCATTATAAGCCACAATAAAAAGCTTGATGTGATTCAATCAATACGAAGCTCATCATACTCCTATGTGAAAAGGATAAAGGCAATATCCCAAGATGTATATACCGGTCAACTTTAATTATTCCACCGGCTGGTTCATGCCAGACAAGATAACTTTAACTCCATTACCCCAACCTGATCTATATGCTACTTAAATACTTAGAGGAGAACTGTTATTCATATTCTCACATGACTAAATACTTAGAGGAGAATTGTTATTCATATTCTCACATGACTGTGTTAGGCATTGGAATATCTACTTCAAAACCTACAGCACCTCAAATTGTGCTACCTGAACCATTTAATTGTCACATTATCCCATGCAGTAATAATCATATTCCTAAAAGAGAGAGTAATTATTTTAACAGAATAATGCTTAAACAAAATTCCCAATTTAATTGGCTTTGCATGGCATAACATCATATTCTACACCACTAAATACTAATCAAGTCCTTTCAATTAATCATGTAACAATATGATAAAAGCCCAACTTCAAAAATATTTTCATGACTCCAGAGAGTAAACATGAATGGAACTTATAAGCAACCAATGCCTTGTTGAAAGGGGATGGGAGGGGAAGGGGAACAACCTCTAAAAAAATCCTAATGTTTTAGTTGACCGTTGCGTTTTGTGCATCTTTCCAGAACTAAGCATCAATAAATTTTGTAGAACTACCTCTCCCACATCAACCTGTTAACGCTAGAGTCAGCAGGCTATAAATATAAGTTAGTGATGAGAATATATCAACAACAACGGAAGAGAAGGCCAAAGAACAAAGATTTGGGAGCTTCCAATCTGGCGGATTCTGTTTCTTCATTCCTGAAGCAGGGCCATCATATTCAAAATCAGGATAAAAACATAGGCCGTATACAATATTTGTATCTAGGTCCAAGATTTCTTAAAGTACAGAGTTGTATCCTCTATCTCTGTTTTTGTTTCCGTATCTATGCAAAATAGGTTGGGCCCTTCAGGCCAACCTATCTAAATGTTGGAACAAGTAGCAAAAGTACAGGCACACCCAAGGTGACAAGGCCAGTTGGAGCTGTATGGTGGGGGGGAGAACAGATGGTATACTTACAGAAATGTCAGTTTTGATGGAGCAAAGTAGGATTGATTAGTTAACTAAAATGTTTAAAAAAAATTGAGTACTATACTTGCTAGCTGGAAAAAAAATGTTGCGATCCATTTATCCATAATAACAGAGATATTTTAAAACTGTGCAAACCACCTAAATAACTAAACTAATGAAAATATGACTAAACTTTGGGAGAGAGTAATACAGTAACACAACAGTAAGAATGAAATGCTTCAGAAAACTAGTTTGGAGCCAATATTTCAGATCTATGGGGCCCACCTTCCCCCTCTCATGATCAATCAATCTAAGCTCTTCCACTCAATTCCAAACTACCCCCACCCACCCATGAACCCAAAAAGACAAAAAGGTCAAAAAAAAAAAAAAAAAAAAAACTCCACATGTATGAATTAGCACCTACAAAGATTTTGGCACTCATTCGAGTTGGTAGAGTCTTCAATTGATCATGCAAACTTTGGCACCCATCTTACTTTATCTAACACCTAAATTTAGACAACTTTGAAACCCTTCAAACAGTATTGTGATTTGATTAATCCATTTTCTGCACATGGGTATGTTATAAATTGACTTCCAAACCCTTAACCCCCTCATGACTTTCATGCTTTCAGGTGAGCCCCACATGCTGGACCTTCCCAAGCTAGGGACAGTCTGTTCATTCCTAAATAATGACTCAAGGAAATAATGAGAATGAGAAAAATGATAATTAAGAAAGAATAAATGTGACAGCAAATACAACATTCAGATGATTAGGAAATGTAATATTTGGCAAGAAATGAAGACTCAAGGAAACTAAGATGTCCAAAGTAAATTAGCTTAAAGGGATTATCAGAATCCAATATCTCACAGTCACAGGCCAAAATTTACTACCAGCAACGATATACCCAGATGCAGCAGGATACAATAGAGATATACATGAGTAATATTGAATTATCAGACATGAAGAAAACAGAGATATACTACATATCTTGAAGTATCCGGGTACCATATACCAAAATCAAAATTTCAACTTCCACAATTAAAAGAAAATATCCAAATTTCACAATGACCCACTTGTCTCAACTTAATATTGTCAACCCCCTCCAAAATGATTCAATGAAATGGAGAAAATCCAATCAAACACAACCAACCCCCTATCTTCCAGAGTGCCAATACAGACATAAACAGAGAATTGATATTAAAAAAAAAAAACCCACAAAAAACCACAATCCCATGCACCAATCATTAAAAACAAGCAACAAAACTATAGCTAATGCACAATGTCCTCCCAAGTTTACAGTATGTGTGTGCTCATACCAAATGGAAAGAAGGTAAAAAAAAAAGAGAATGAAAAGACGAAGGGCAAAGAAAGAGAATGAAAAGCCGAAGACCTGAATTTCTGGTGCAATTTAGCTTCATGCATAGACAAAAAAACAGTCCATTCTTCTATCAAAAGTTTTACCGAGCTTCAAATCTCAATATACATATATGCATAAATTAACAAAAGAAACAAATTAAAGGAGGAACCCAAACAAACAAAGGCCACATTCAAAATCATTATTAAAAAGAAAAAAAAAAATCCACAAACTGAAGCACAAACAAACTTTAAATAAAACAAAAAAACCCCAGTTTCAAGAATAAATCCTGTGCCCAAAACTCACAATCTGATGACAACAACAACAATAAAGATCTCAGAAGATAATAATTAAGATCTCTGTAGATCTATCCTCATCATAATCTTAGAAACCCAAAGCCAAGATTCATCTCTTCTTACCAAACAAATAGGAAAAAGAAAAAGAGAGGTCAAAAAAAGATGCTCAAAATTTAACCACTTTAAACATCATTCTTGCTAAAAAAAAAAAAAAAGAGTTCTCAATTTTATCACCTCAAACATCAAAACCCAAAATTCTGATTCTGTCACTGATCACCAGAAAGCAAAAAACCTATACCCAAACTCTCATGTCTTTCCAAAAGCAAGAACTTAACAGTTATCCCTCCTTCAAACAGCAAATTCCTCATCTCTTACCCACAGCCCAAAAGAACCAAATCCAAATTCTTAGACTTTTCACTTTGTGTTTTCTTCAAACATTAAATCTCTAACAACCACAAATAAAAGATCAATCATTTCCTGACAAACCTGAAAACCCACAAAAGACCCAATTCCAAACCCACAGTCATCATCATCATCATCTAATCCATATCCCAGCTCATTAGTCAATACCCAGAAAAAAAAAAAAGGGAGGAAGAAACTCATCTTCAATCATTAAATCATAAAAAAAATCACATCCAAACATACCATTTCTCATAAAAAAAAGCAAAGATCTTTCTACAAAAAGAAAAACCAAAATTCTCACCCAAAAAGGAAAATAAAAAAGAGAAGAAAAAGCAAACTCACAGCCATTTTGATGAACCCCTACTCAGAAATTCTTCAAAAGATCCTCCTCAAATCCAGAAAAGAGATAAAAGAAGCAAGATTTCAAGGGTCTCTCTGAATATCCAAAGCAAGGAGGGGAGAGAAAATGGGGAAAAAATAAGGAGAAAAAGACTTCATTATTCATTGACCGACGCCAACAGCCCCATTTGACTTTTCAATTCTAGTCTATTTCTCTCCCATTGTGTGTATACTTTAACGTACGTACATACACTGTATAGCTATATCAAGTTGGAGCAGTAAAGTGTTTAAAGTAGCAGCCATTTTTATCTGAACTGCTACAGAATGTTGCAGTAATTATGGATTAGTCTGCTCTAATGAATGTCCCATCTGCATCCAAATTTTCAATCTTTTCTGCCATTTATATATAGGGTCAGCTTAAATGGGTCTCTAATTCATTAAAAACAAAAAAAGAATACATATATTCCATCTTGGTACCATTGCAGTAGTATAAGAAACTAAAAGTGAATCTTTCCTCCTAATAATAGGGCGTGTTCGTGTAATATTTTGATTTTGTATAAAAGCATTTTAGTTTTGGTAGAAAAGTAGAGAAAGTTAAACCCCACTTTCTTTAAGAAAGAATCCAAATTCTCCTTAGTCTTACTTCGGCGGGAAGAAAAGGTGTTGCATCAAATCGTGAAAAAATTATCATATAAAAGAGTATTCCATCTTTCTATAAATATGGCCTGATATTGGACTTCCTCTTTCAGGTTAGTTACTTAGATTCGTAGGACTTCTCTTTTCTCTTGGAAAAAAAATATGTAAAATGCAAAATCCTCTCATTACACAACATGTCCAAAAAGAGTATTTGGAGGGAGAGATACTTTTAAAGAATGGTTCTAAAATAAGGTTAGATAATCTACAGGGTCAAGGAACACACAATCATCACAATCATCACTAAAAGGTAAGATCTCCTTTTAAGGTTCAATTTCAAATTTTCAAGCCTATGCTAGACCCACATATTTGATCTTTAGAGTTTTGTTGCCAATTGGTGGTCAAGTTTTTATGGGTTGACTCCTTACTTGTGGCTAAATGAAGAGGGACTCATGCATTCCCAAGAGGTGAGTCTTTATAGTTTAAGAGCCTCTTTACATTTGGGAAGCCAATCCTGCTCAACCTTTGATATTTCTGAAGTTTAAGATTTCTAAAATTTTCACACACTGAAATTTCTTAAATCTTTTTTTCTAGGTGAGAATTATTCTTAATCAAAACACAAATAAAGAACACAATATCCATCATATACAAAATACTGGTAGTGGTAGGTAATATGTTATACAAATATGCAGTTTGCAGGTCTTAATTTATTGGTTGGCAGTGCTGTTCCTGGACAGAGACAATAGAGCAGAAAGCTACTGTTCTGAATCAGCACATGTATTTCCTTGGACACCATTGTCATGGCCCACTTCTGATGATCTGGACCAACCATCTTATAAAATGGACCGTTGATATACAAGACAATAAAATCCTTCTCAATCAAAGTGATCCCAACCATTGATCAGGATTCTTCTTCATAATGTTCTATGTGACTAGGTGGTCCCCCCTTACATGAAACAATCTTGACCGTCCAGATTTTTGTCTCTTTTCCCTCCACAATTGAATGTGACCCGTTACATTTTTTTTTTTTTCCCACTTCTCTCACCATCTTATAATTTGCAAGCCGATCTATGAATCGCAAGGATTGTGTGGTGATGGACGGCTTCTGTTCCATCTTCCATAATTAATGATCTGATTGCAGAAAGTGGGCCCCACACTTATGGGCCACGGGCCTGCACAAATTTTGATTTATCAATTCTGACAGTGCATGATGCAAACGTATGATGGGTGTGAGTGGCCAAAATCACACGTCACAAGAGTGGGCCCCACATTTTGATGGGGACCATGTAAAATATAATGTTGGGTAAAGTAGTCAACAGTCTCTAAGTACGATCTTCTAAGGCATCTAGTCCAACAACTTTTTCTTTCATATCTATAGTTCAGATAGCTGAAGATATTTTTATGAGAGGTCCCTAATTCGCCACTTCAAAGATAGAGACGATTTTACTTTCTCTTACTCTTTCGTCTGAAATCTCTTTTAAATCTCTCTCTCTCTCTCTCTCTCTCTCTCTCTCTCTCTTTACAACTGATTTGAAACAGAGCATTTTGCTCTTTTGCTTGTTTTCCCTCTCTCTTTTTTTTTATTGGATCATGGTCATCAAGTGTTCCTGTTTTGGATTTCGATTTTTATTAGAATCTGATATTCCGTATTCTGACATTTGGTGTCGTCGATAGGGGCGGAATTAGGGGGGGGCTGGCAGGGGCCATGGCCCCCCCAAAGATATGAAAATCTCTATTGGGAGAGATCTTATGGCCCCCCCTATCATATGCCCATCAATTAATGGATTGCACCCTTTTGTTAGCAATTAACAATTCTAATCACCGGTCCTAGAATTATGCTGACACAATCTTAGCTGATTTTGGCAAAAAAAGAAATAAAAATGGAATGAAGGAAAGGCATTAAGGAAATGCAAGGGAATGAAGGAAAGAAGGAATTAAGGAAAGAAGGAAGGAAGAAAGAAAGAAATAAGTATGAAAGGATCAAAGAATAGATTTCTTCCCATCTTACATTTGCGTTTGCTTGGAGTATTGGGATCTAGATCTCTCCCTTATCGTTACAAATTTTAAGGTTTTACTGAAAGTTCAAGGTATGTTTGAGAAGAACAGAACCCATCTCTGGAATTTATTTGCTTTAGTAGATTACAATTGGTACATATAGTAGGAAACGATGCATCATTGTGATTCTCACTCATTGATGCTCGTACATGAAATCCAAACCACTCAAAATTACTTGGCTTTTGTATTCTTTTATAAAATGAATTTCTAATCCAATCATAGTTGTATACAATGCAGATTAAAAAATAATTAGTTTCATGTGCCATTTTATTATGATTTTTTGTCATAATAAATCCAAATGGAGGAAAATCTTTTAAATTGATAAAAATTGGTGGGAACGTGTTTTTTGAATGGTTTAGATTTCAAATATGGGTCTGGACCACATATTTATATATGATGACGATACTAAGTTAGTTGTACCAAAAAAATCCCAATGTCACTTTTGAGATTTTGCATGAATAAGAAGTAACTTTTGTCTCACTTCTCAGCTATCCAGTCTTGAAGCAACCGGGGTCTTTTAAAAATGGGTTAAGGGTGATTATTTAATTTATTACATTATGTTTAGTATAAATATAAAATATAAGTATGGAAAATTTATAAAATTGACTCGAAGAATTTGTGAGGTTCCTTATTGGGGTATATTTATGAAGATAAAATGTTTAAAATAAATGACCCCACTCTTAAGCCCTCGCAAGAATTCATTCTAATAAAAGATGGCCTGCCATCAAATTGATTAATAAAATAAACAAATTTGTCATGATTTATTGTTCACAATTGTTTGCAAGTGATCAATATGAAAGTGGACCAAAATCCTATTTAAATGAAATTTTTTGAGGATTTGGCCTATTTTGAGATGCCTTAAACTTTTCCCTTATTACATAAAATTTTAATCCAATCAGAATTTATCTACCATGGATAAATATAAAAAAAATATATATTTTCCTTATTATTAATCCTGGGAGAACAGGTTTGATTGAAGCAAATTCTTCTATGTAGATAAAAAAAGAGTTATTTTGTTTAAAGTCTATTTTTTTCTTTGGCCCCCCCTAAATAAAATTTCTGGTTCCGCCCCTGGTCGTCGAGCTCGGATAAATTTAACGAAAACTCTGATAAACTGGACAAAAACTCAGATAAATTTGCCAAAATTCAGATAAATTTATCTGTGTTTTCGGTAAACTTACCTGAACTTCTGGCAAAAGTTAGATAAATTTGCCAAAACTCAGATAAATTTATCTGAGTTTTCGGCAAACTTACCTGAACTTCTGGCAAAACTCAGATAAATTTATCTAAGTTTTGAACAACTTTTTTGAGTTTCGAACAAATTTATCTGAGTTTTGAACAAATTGATTTGACTTTCGCTTGCTTTTTCTCTTGAATTGAGGTTTGTTTTAGCCATTGTCTACATAGAGTTGAGCATAAAGAATAGAAAAAAATCAGATAATAATAAAATTAAATTAGGTTTTTAGTTTTTTCCAGAAAAAATTATCTTGTACATCTTCTTTTTAGGAATGGAAGAAGTATTTTTTTCTAACCAAGTGAAGACGATTCAGATGATGGAGGTCCTCGATCAGTTGGGTTTGCTTTTAGATTTTGCAGTTTCATTCGGCTTCGCCTTTTGCTCCTGCGATTTAGATGAATCTGATTTTTTGCTTCTCTGAAATGGTTGCAAGCGGTTTTAAGCGAAGCCTTTTTGCTAATGTGTATAAGAGCTTTTTTGTCTTTTTCATTGCATCATTTTCACAAGAGGATTACCGCTGGTACGATAAAAATATTGTGGACTTTATGCTATAAAAGCAATTGATGAGGGAGCTCCCGCCAAAGGCCCCTAAAATGGGGTTACTTATGGTTTGTGTCTTTTATGGGTACCCCTTTAGAAGTCTTTTTTATGGCCTTTGGATTTGCATCTATGGGGCTGTACATGTGGGCCCACTATTCATGATCAAGACCGTTGATCAGATGGCCCACCTTTGGATAGGGAAGAGTCGAGGGATTCTCATTGCTCAAACGTGGTCAAAGTTGATAGGTTTGGAATTGGATGCACCTACCCAAGTCCCCAAAATATTGAAAAGATAAAAAAAGGACTGGTCAAGAAAGGGTCCACGGTCAGCAGCCCCAAGAACTGGTCAAAGAAGAACTGTCTACCAAGGTTAGGGTTTACTTGCCCCCCAACCATGGTTCAAGGACAGGAGGACAAGGTTTCTATGACTGCTGATTAGCCCCAGGGATGGCAATGGGTCGGGTTAAAACAGGCCTGACGTGACCCTTTATCCAACAGGTGTCATGGGTCAAATTTGGTATCACAAAAAATAAATCCGTGGACGCGACCTGATATATTTTGAACCTGGCCCTAACCTTCAGATTAGTGGGCTGGAGCCCTGCTTGAATACTTTAACCCAACAAAAAAACAGGCTGGGTTTAGGCAAGCGTCGACCTGCCGACCCAACCCATGGAGACCCCTAGTCCCTAGGAGGCTAGGACACAGTAAAACCAACGCCCCCCCCCCCCCCGCCCCCCCAGGCTGGGTTTAGGCAAGCGTCGACCTGCCGACCCAACCCATGGAGACCCCTAGTCCCTAGGAGGCTAGGACACAGTAAAACCAACGGCACCCCCCCCCCCCCCCCCACCAACAAAAAAAAAAAAAAAAAAAAAAAAAAAAAAATCCAAAGGTTACAGAGAAAATCATACTGGATAAGGCATAGGAATAAAACCCACAACTTTTAATAACTAAAAACAATGAATGAGAGTGCCCACCTTGAACATGTTGCAGAAATAAAGTCCTATATGTTGAAGGGCAGTGGCCTTTAAAGTGATAAAACAGTTGAGGTGGGGCCTAATTGAATGTGCTACTACCCAAAACCATTCATTTGAAAACATGTGTCAATTCAAGCTAAAATGACCCAACACCAACCAACATGCAAGTGTCTCTCATTTATATCTCTTAAATACTTTATGGCAAGCAACTCTGCAATGGAAAGACTGCACAAGTTTATCATTATTATTTTTTTTTTTTTTTGACTCAAGTAACTTACTAAGGAGAAGACAAAACCAAAATGAGTAGAGTTGTGATTTGTGGTCCTGGCATCTAATTCTAAAAATAGCTTTGATGGTTTAATAACCAAAGAATAGGTCCAAACAAGTCATTGGGTGAGGGTTGGAATGTTAAATAAGTACATTTGGGGACTATATCCAGGGGGTTAAGAGATCTACTCATGGGAGGGGATTGTTTTATAGTTGTATGGGGTGAATACATCTCTTTTTTCCCTTTTCGCTATTTCTGTTTGTATCTTTGTCTCTTTTAACGAAGTTTCTTGTTACCGTCTCAAAAAAAAATAAAAAAATCCTTATTTCTGTTTGTATCTTTCGTCTCTTTTTGAAGTTTCTTATTACTGTCTATTAAAAAAAAAAAAAAAAAAGAAAAAGGGATTATATTTAGAGGGGATATAAGCATTTCAATTTATGATACAAATAAATTTTTAGGGCTGCCTATTGAAACTGGCCAGGTCAAGCCCAACCGGTACTGGGCTGGATTTAGTTTGTGCTTTTAGGGTTGTGGTCTGGACCCAGGATAATATTCTCGCTCCATAGTCAGCTGGGCCAGGCTTAGGCCTATGGATCATATAAACTGTTAAATGGGGTGGATCATAGACTGACTTTTAATTCATAGACTGACTTTTACTCCATAGGCTGGATCTGGACATGAAAATTAGGCCTGGAAACTAAATGGGCTGGGGCCTGAAATTAGAGTTAATTGAGTGGTGTTGGCACCTTGGTTTCACATACATGGCCAGGTTGGGTTCTCAAGTTAAAGTACCACTCTTGTACCACTAGCCCAGCTTAGCTAAAAAAGGGCTGGGGCCAGAAATTAGAGACCCCATCAAGATTTTCAAGTTGACTTATGTATATCATCTTCACCCAAAAGGACAGCTTAATTATATTAAAAAGAAGAAAAAAATTTTAAAAACTTAATAATCATAAATTATAATTTCTTTGCTAAACTAAGCTTCAAGCCCATGAAACTGGAACCCTATGCATGGTAATTCAGCCCATCTAACCCATTTTCAACTTATGTTACACATCACCAAGTATTCTACTTTCACTGTGGGACTTAAACAAAAGGCTCTACCTTTTTTCTTGAGTTCCACCAATTTTCAAGATCATTTTGAACAAGGTTCTCATGTTTGTCAACCTTTGAATTAAAGAGTATATTAAATATTAGCACTTCATATAGAGCATAGTGTGCCTCAAGGCGGTGGCTCAGTTGGTTTGAGCCTTGGGTTTGCTCTCCAAAGTCTTGAGTTTGACTCCCACCCCTTGTGTTATCTGGGTACTATATGTGTGGTCAAGCATGTACCAATGAGTCAGAGGGTACTATATGTGCGGCCATTGGAAAGAAAATAAAAATAATAATACAAGATATATGTTATGGGATGAATAAACAAAAGGGTTTTGGCACAAAAGAAGAAATTTAATGATAGATGGGAGAACATGAGATGTATGGTGAAGTAGATTTTAAGCTAAGACAAACAAAGTGTGATCAATGAGACATCTACATCAGATATAAAAAATTAGCTAAAATAACAAAACATAAAGCAATAAAGCATCAGGACCCTCGGTGCATCCCATAAATTCTATTTAGATGGTCACGATATTAGGATTGATTGGTTAATCAAATTGTCCAATAAAATTTTAAATACATGTACATTGTGATATTTAAGAAAGAACAATGTGAACCCTTTGTATAAGACAATGAGCTAATCATTGAAATTGTAATAGACTATGCTCATTCAAGATACACTATGCTTCCATCTCACTTTTTAATTGTAATACAACTAATCAATCATTCATGGCTAGACTTGATTTTTCACACAAAGTAATCAAGCATTAATCGCTATAAGACCTTCAACTACATCAATCCACTGGTAGCTCAATTGGTAAGACACCTCCCTTTAGCATAAACAAACTAGGGATCAATTCCGGGCTGTAGTGATAATGGTAAGGGACTTAAGGTGAGTGTGTGTATGGGTGAGTACTTATCTTAACAAAAAAAAAAAAACCCCAAAAAACCTACATCAATCAATGACTATAACTTGACTGTTAAAGAAAAAGAGAAAATATACAACACATATCCAAGGACTTGGCACATGATAGACTGGAATGGAGAAACATAATCCACATGGCCAACCAAATGTAGTTGGGACAAGACTTTAATGATGAGGATGATGATCATATTTCTCGTCTATCTGTCAACGGAAAGAATGTTGTACTTGAAGCTCCACATGAAGAGAAAAGATACACAAATAAAATTTAGATGATTTAGGATAAAAGTTGTAGGTAAATGAGCTGAATTAAAAGTAGGGTAAAAAGCTCATAAATATGAAAAGAAACACTTGTTTGAACTTTCCTACCATACCAACACTGGTTCCATGAATCAATGATTCAGTTCTACATCAAGGACTCCATGATAAAAGTAATAATATACGTTGTCAGCTAAACATACAGATTTCATAGTTATGGAAGGATTCCTCGATACATGTAAATCTCCAATTTGAATTGTCATCTGGCTGAGTTGCAGTCCATGTGCCGCACCCTTGTCTTGCTTCGATTTGGAAATGAAGTCAAAAGCCAAATTTGGTTGCTCATTTTTGCGAACTATATATGCAACAAAGAAATGTGTGTACTACATTGCTTTGAATCCTTCCAACTCCTGTTTACTGCCCAGCACTGAACGAGTGCTCTAGTAACTTGAATGGAAATATGAAAATGATAAAAGACAACATACAATGTGTGTCATCTAGATTTCTGTCTATGTTCAGTTGCAAGTTGACTCACAAAATACTATAGAAACAAGCCAAAAAAATCTAGAATAACAGCATTTCAAAAGTAACAATAAAAGAATATAACATTACAAATACAACGCATTAGGAACCAAGAAGACCAAAAGGAAGAAAAAGTTGAATCTTTCAAGTATATCAGCATAGAGAACAACATCCCAAAGAGCTTGCCCTCCCAGGTAAATGTGACTCTGAACAATTGACATCAATTTTGTTGATTTTGGTTCAGTTGGGAAGGTGGCTAAAATTCTTCTGCATTCAACTGAGGAAACGAGTCCAGAGAGAAATCCATTACCTTTCCTTCAATGAGCTGTTGCTGGACCAACTCAAATCCCAAGATGAGCTAATGAAGGGAGGAGATGTATACTGTCGCAGTGAGATAGAAGACATGCAGCTGAACGCGCTGCCTCTCAGCCTTGTTTTCTCACCTTCAGGGTCTTTGCAATCACGATCATTAGGGATGGCATTAATCTGAAGTGCCTCGGGTAGGATGCAGTTGCAGACTGACCCTACAGAACATACAATTAAAACAGAGAAGTTCATACTTGCCATTTGAAGTGCTGAAGAACGATAATATTACGATGTGCCTTTGTCATGAAACACTTGCAGCTCATGACTTGGTTAATAGTGCTGACTTTGCAATTTGAACTGATTTGGCATCCCATTTGGTTAATAGTAGGTACATCCTCAGTGATGTACCTACTGTATATCAAGTTCAGATCCTCTACTCAGTCAATGGATTCAGTCCAGACCAACATTAGAGAAATGCAGACATGGCATGCCTATGAGGCCAACCATCCCTGCGAGATAAAGGGCAGTTTCTAGATTAGGCATCCGCCGGAAGTTAACCGCATTTTGAGTTTCTAGCCATCCAACATAAGGCCATGAAATGGACAGTAGGAAAGTAAAGATCAAGTTCCTATTCCAGTAGAGAAACTTTTAAGAGAAGCCAAATATAGAAACAGACAAATACAAAACCTGTCCTATTTTCAAATGCTGGTCCATACTGATTCCAGCGAGGAAGCGACCACTGGAGACAAACTGAACTCTTAACCAATACCCAATGTGAAAAGATCCAGAATGAGATTACATACCTATACCAGCGAGTCGATTTACCCATTTTGGAATCTTTCTTTTGGTCAACTTGTAACAAACATCCTTGCAGAAATGATTGCAGTTCTTAACAATCAAATGGTATGTGTTACCATTGTAATTCACAGAGTGGCGCTCCATGAACTCTCTGATCTGATTTGGGTCCAAGATTGTGGTGCCCATGAATATTGACTTCCTAAACTTGAAGCCTGGGCATTGTCGAGGCTCAACCTCAAAAACTCCGCTTGATGGATAATCATGTGCACCAAATGCATATTCTACTCCATAGACTGTATTCATGCATGTGGGACATCAGAAAAATTTATTTCATAACAAGTGTACAGTGTTAAGTGAAATATGGGAGAAAATTTCAAGCGATCAATGACGTCTATGATATTAAAGGAAAAGCTCCAACAGGACACCACTGGCTGTATAAGAAATGAAGTTTCGTCATATAAATGTTCTATAGACATTAGACACACACATGAAACAATTTTTATAAAATCCAACCTGTTTAAGGTTAATTAATGGCCCCTCCTAAGTTTCCATGCATTATTATAATTTTCATAAAATTCAACCACAAGGCCAGCTGCAGGCTTAGGGCCACGACCAAAGGCTTGAAAGAGCATTCCGGCTCAGATCAACATTCTTGAATTACATTTGGTCTTATTGATTGGATTACCAGGCTGGGCGCCCGGACGAAACTTGACCCAGCTCAGGCCGACCCAGTTTGCAAAACCTCTTGCCAAATGAATAAAGACATTGACTTGATGAAAATAACCACCAAACAAACCTATCATCATCATCATTGTCTTAGCCTTATCCCATTGATCAAGGGCCAGCAAACTAACTAATTCAATATATATTTAAAATTACATAAATAAGTGTATATTCTTGTGTTGGACGTGTTTTTTAAATAAATCTATGAAGGATGGTTCCTGTATTGAATGGGCAATGTTGAAACGCTGTTGATAAGTTGTGCTTGGATAATATTCTTTATAACTGGGAAGATGTATGATGTGTAGTCATGCTAAGATAAGTAGGCAGTGTCCTCCTTTAGATGGAGCAGCCAGCGGCAAGCAAAATCCAGCAGGTATAGGAGTTGTTCTTCGCAGCAACAAAGGAGAGGTTTTGGTTTCTTTTTCCAAGCTAGTTGGTGTTAAAGACTCCAACGTGGCTGAGGTTATGGCTATCCTTGAGGCTTCAAGGATTTTTATGCTTTTTCTTCATGAAGCGTTCATTATGGACAAAAAGGGTAGATAGCTTTGAACCTTTTGTTGGTCCTTTGTTGTAATCTTAGATTTGTTAGCCTTTTGTTTTGTTTGCTATGGTATAAATCTCTTGGACCATGGTTTGGGGGTTTTGTCATACCATTTATGAGTTCACTTTTTAATAAAATTTACTGATAATGATAAGAAGAAGGAAAGAAAAATGGTTCCTGTATTGACTACTTCAGAAATCCAGTCAATGCTGCTGCACTGGTTGACCAGTGCTCAAAATCACCACTACCAGAGGTTACTTAAATGACAATTAACAAGAGCCGGTAGCACAGTCGGAAAGTGGTCATTCTGTGCATCAAGGGTGCTGATTCAACTCAAGTTAACCAGAGAAGAGAGCAGTAGAATTAGACAGGAAGGCAGGGGCCAAGGAGTACTTTGAAAAATACCCTTTACTTAAAAAGAACCATATTCTAGTGAGAGAGAGAGATAACAACTGAATTTAGACTTTATTCACATCGAGATTAAAATGATCTTTTAATGATAAATCCAATCACAGACAACCATTGGATGGGTGCAAAATTGGAATGGCTAACAATTTATGAGGTTAGGTAGACATGTCAAGGTTTCAGTTGATCATAGGTGGACCCGCTAAACGTTACTTATAGTTCCTCCAGGAGCACTACTCCCATGCCTGCAATTGAGAGAGGAATATTTTCAACATAGCTTTTTTAAACACAACCAATCCTCAAGATAAGGGGAAGACCGCTGTAACTTTGACTACATTGTTTTTTATTAGTACCTTTGACAACATTCCAAACACTATCATAATGTGGTATCAATTTGGTTTGTCAAAGCTCCATGAGAACAAGAAAGCACACAATCAATAAACTACTAATTCAAGAGTACAACAACAAATGTAAGTTCCCTTGAATTGGAAGCTGAAATATAATCATAAGTCTAATACCTTCAATTCCCGTGTGAAAGATTCCGATTCCAGCCCAATAAAAATAGTCATTCGCAGGCGTCAAGTCGTACACATTGAGATAAACCGGCGCACGCCCTGGAGTCATCACTGAAGGCTGCACTTCAGAGAACATGCAGAAACACCCTGATTTCATGATCCCTATTCATCAATTGAACAAATGGAGCAGGTCAGTGCCCAATTCTGGACTCACTATCATAGGAACAACAGAGTTGTTGGTGATCATCTCATAAAAAAAAAAATAATAAGAAAAAACTGAAAACAAAACAAAATCAGAATATACAATCTATGACATGTTTGGTCAAACATAATGTCACAAAACTTACATGGTTTTACACTGTCATTCTGGTTAAGATCATGTTGCTAAAGTATCTTTAAGAATTAAATAGCAGAATTCTTTAAGCCAACTTTTGCTTGATTAGATAAGTCTGAGATGGGATGATGATGATAATGACCATAACATTGGCATATTGGCTGTAATTCAAAGAGATGCATATAGATGTTGCAAGAAATGGCATCAAATTTTCTGTTCCAAGGCATAACACTGGTTTATTTTAATCATTGCAGTATTTGGTAGAAGGCGGAAACCTCGCAATATTCCTAACATTTCAGAAATATGAGCTTTGTTTATTTCAAAATATCAAACAATGACCAGAGATTGCAACAACAAATCCATGACAAATAAAAACCCCATCATTAATGAAAGATGGTCTAAAAATGCGAAGAGAAGACGATAGATAAACGCATATAAATCCAGGATATCTAATACAACAACTAAAGAAATACAACACAAACAACCAAAACAAGTACCAGTTATTCATGAGAGATGGTCAAAAAAAAAAAAAAAAACCCCAAAAGAAAGGACAATAAATCAATGAAAAAAAATAATTCAGGAAATAACATGCAACAACTAAACCAAATAAAACAGAAAAAGGAAACCCATAACAAAACTACAAATTGCTCATGGAAATGGTTCAGAATCCAAAACAAGACCAATCAATAAAAACCATATAAATTCAGGACATCTAATGCAACAGCTGGAGAAATACAACACCAAAGCAAGAAACAACAGAACATAATATCTATCTTGGGTCAATAAAGAAGGCTAATAAATGAAAACACAAATATGCACAGGACATGAAACAACAATCCACCAAAAGACATACCCAGATATATTCTTCTGAACAAAAATTGGGATCTTGGGTCCAATTAGATGTTCCTCAAATCACAAAAAAATTTAAGAATAATGCATTTGGGGAGGATAGAAAAAACTGGATTGGGTCTGGTGGGAATGCATGATTTTCTGCAGTTTCCACCCCAAAATCAATATCTGTTTGGATATTGATTGGAGTGGAAACGCATCTGAAGGCTTAACCGGATATGAGTCGCAACAAATTGGGATTATGAGAATTTCAATCCAAATTCTCCTCTTCTTCTTCTTCTTCTTCTTCTTCTTGTTTATTAGTATGAAAGGAATGAAGGATGATAAGATTTTCAACAGAACGTGATACCATGCTATTTAATCTCAGTTTGCAATTTCATCTCAACAAGTGTTTTATTATTATAGATGTCAATGGACCTCCCGACCCAAATAGCATGCGGCACGTGGAATGGAATCCCCTCCCAGGCTAAATAAGGATTCCCGGGTTAAATGCAAGTGACCCAACATAACAAATTCCATGAAAAGAGAATTACAGGTAATTTGATTTTTCAGGGAAACTGATTTTCGAGCATCCAAAAATACACACACATGACTGGACTCTATCGCACGCTGTGGGCAAAAAAACTCCTTTCCAAATGGAAACACCCAAAATCCATCGCCCAAATCCATGCTTTTCTGCTCATGACTGGAGTTCTCAGCAGTCATGAACACCCCAATGCTCATCTCATTGCCTCCTATGCTAACTCAGGTGATATGTGCTCTGCTCTCCAACTGTTTGACGAAATGCCCCTACGAATGACACCCACATGGAATGCAATGATTATTGCTTATTCTCGCAGCCATTCCCCTATGAAAGTCCTTAGTCTCTATCGCCGGATGATTATTGATGGAGTTCGACCCGACAGCTCGACCTTCACTGTCGCGCTTAAGGCCTGTGCCAACCTGTTTGATCTTGAATTTGGTGAAGAAATTCGATCTCTGGCGGTTAATTGTGGATATAAAGATGATGTCTTTGTTGGGTCGTCGTTGTTGAATTTGTATGCCAAGTGTGGGAAGATGGATGAAGCGATGAGAGTGTTTGATAGTATGCCTAAGAGGGATCTTGTTTGTTGGACGACGATGATTACGGGTTTTTCGCAATGTGGACGTGCAGCTGAGGCAGTGGGGGTCTACCGGCGTATGAAGGGTGAGGGATTAGAAGGTGATTCCATTGTGATGGTGGGTTTAATTCAGGTGTGTGCCATTCTTGGTGATGTGAAAATGGGTCTTTCTATTCATGGGCTTATGATCCGACGAGATCTTCGTATGGATGTTTTCGTTGAAACAAGCCTGGTCGATATGTATGCGAAGAACGGGTTGTTAGAGATTGCTCGCCATGTCTTTGAGAAGATGTCTTGGAGGAATGTGGTTTCTTGGAGCGCATTGATTTCTGGCTATGCACAAAATGGTTTTGCAGGTGACGCGCTTAGACTGCTCATTGAGATGCAGGATAGTGGATTGGAACCAGATTTGGTGGCACTTGTGAGCGCTCTGTTAGCATGCTCCCATATTGGTTTCTTGAAACCGGGAAAATCTATACATGGTTTCATCATGAGAAGGCTCGAAATCAATCGAATTTCAGCTACTGCAATCATTGACATGTACTCAAAATGTGGGAACTTGTCAAGCGCACGTGCGCTTTTCGATCGAATAACTTCGAGAGACACAATCTCTTGGAACGCAATGGTTGCTGGCTATGGAATGCATGGCCATGGAAGGGAAGCTCTTTCTCTTTTCATTCAAATGAAGTCTCAGTCACAACCAGATGATGCAACCTTCGCTTCGCTTTTATCAGCTTTAAGTCATTCAGGCCTTGTTGAAGAAGGTCAGTATTGGTTTGATCTCATGGTAAAAGAATTCAGAATCCAACCGAGTGAGAAGCATTATGTTTGTATGGTCGATCTCTTGGCTCGAGCTGGACGTATCAAAGAAGCTCAAAAGCTAATAGAATCGATGACAATTGAACCAGGCATTCCAGTTTGGGTTGCTCTCCTTTCAGGTTGCCGTAATCATCGGAAATTGAAACTAGGAGAGATGGCAGCAAAAAAGGTTCTTGAGCTCAAACCAGATGATGCAGGGATCTATACTTTGGTATCAAACGTTTTCGCTGCAGCAAGAAAGTGGGATGAAGTTGCTAGTGTGAGGAAGGTGATGAAGGAGAAAGGGATCAAGAAGGTGCCTGGTTATAGTGTAGCAGAAGTGAATGGAAACCTTCATGCGTTTCTAATGGAGGATAAGAGCCATCCTCAACATGAGATGATAATGGCAATGTTGAAGAGATTGAATTCTGAGATGAGGGAAATGGGCTATGTTCCAGAGACTGAGTTTGTGTTGCATGATCTTGAAGAGGAAGTGAAGGAGCAGATGCTGTGCAATCACAGTGAGAGGTTGGCCATTGCGTTTGTGCTGTTGAATACTGCCCCAAGAACTAGAATTCTGATCACAAAGAACCTCAGGGTGTGTGGGGATTGCCACACTGCTACTAAGTTCATCTCTGAAATTGCTGACCGCGAGATTGTTGTGAGGGATGTGAAGCGCTTCCATCATTTCAAGGATGGCATTTGCTCGTGCGGGGATTACTGGTGAGGCTTGGCTTATAAATATGAGGCAGCTTTTTGCATGGGTTTGCTCTGGTATTGGAACAAATGCATTTCTTGCACCTACAAATGAGCAAAAGGGCTTGCATCAGAAGTATGTCCAATTTGCAACCAGACAAGCTCTTGGATACCTCTCCAAAAGGGAATCATATGGACTCTTGCCTTGCTCTCAGCTAAATCACACTATCTCTAACAGTGTTTACCAGTAATTGTGTATGGCAAAGAACAAAACAACTGTCACAGATAAATGGTCCAAATGGACAGACCTGACTGCCAGTAAGGTATTCCATTGAATTCTGGGGGGAAAAAATGGTTAAAAAGGTATGGAGATTGTCGCGAGAAACTTCCATTTTCTCTATGGACATATCATCCATTGGTGTGATCCATCATTTGTTAACAGGGTTACCTGCTTTCAGTTTACTAAGATGCCACAGGCTCATGCCTACAGGTATGACTGATGTTGAATGACAGGGTCATGTGTATCAAAGGAAAAGGAAAGACAGTTGAAAGAGGACCAGAAGATGCATGAAGTGATCTTTTTTGAATCTAGGATAAATTTTGAGACACTCCAGCTGGTGAATTCATCAATTTAATGGTCTGGATTTCAAACTCAAAACCATGATTGGAACCGAAAGTGTCACATGTTGAATATGCTACTGAACCTGCGCGAATTTGTTCGAGTTTGAACCTATAATGGCCCCAACAAGTCCAAAGAGAATAGGGGCCACCTTCAGCTAACAAAAATATCCAATAATTCCTTGATTCTGTTGTTCAGGCTTTACATTGCAACCTTCAGCTTTGAGGTTTGATCCTTCTCTAACTACAAAATGAAGATAAACCTGTTCTAGATCACATTCGATAATTTATGGAATGAAGAGCAGGTGTAGTGCAGATCAAATGTATTTGTTTTTAGTAAAAATCAAGTCCTATATCAGCTTTCTACACCATATTAAATCATGATGTTGGTTGTTGATTCTATTTACCTAAGCAGTTCTGCTGCCACAAGCGCACACACAAAAATGAGACTGATGCTGTGCAAATTTTCTTGCGACGTGAAAGTTAATTGGTATATGATCCCAAGGATTAAGCGATTAGAATTTAATCATTGTCAATTTCTAGAGGTGGTTCTCATGTTGTATTTCTAAAGGTGGGCCTCATGTACAATAATTTCTAAAGACGGTTGTAATATAATTTCTAAAGCCGAGTAGATGTTAGACAAACACAAAAGGTGAGCTAACATTTCAATTCCTAAAGATAGATCCCATCACACCCAAGGGGTTGACCGAGTGGTCAGGAGCACGGTTCCTCCCTCGTCCGGAGCTAGAAGTCTTGGTATCAACCATCAGTTCCCCCGTCTTCACGAATCAAAAGTTGAGTCCACTAGTGCTACCAATTTGGGGCCACAGGGGTGTTTGACCAGCTTCCTCTGGGCCGGAGGGATTAGTCCAACCCTACTCCGATAGCCAAAAAAAAAAAAAAAAAATTGGGTCCCATCAATATAGCCTAGTTGGAGGGGAAATTTTTCTAAGTCCAGGTTGAGCTGGAATTAGACCGTTCTAATTGGACTTGTGGGCTGGGCCCAAGTGTGATATATTGGAGCTAGAGCTCAACAAACTGGGCCTGGGTGGGTCCGACTATATTGGGCATAAAAAATTATAGAGAGCCATAGTGTCATTTTTAGGACCGGCCAAGCCATCCCTAGGCATGGCGTGGTCCATGCAGCCTGCCCGTAAAACTAGGATGGTCCTAATTCAAGAGCAGTAGGCAATTTGAGGGTTTTAGGTCGATCCTAGAGTGGGCCAAATGGGCCCTACTTGCAAGGTTATTCCATGAACGGCTTGGCTTTAGTCAATGCCTGATCCTACCTGCGAGAGTTGCACCCGTTTGGCAATTTACTATTAAAGTAAAAATAATGTAAAGCATTAAATCAAGAGAGAATAAAATATAAGATGATTACGATAGTTTTTTGTCTTTAGTGGATTAGTAGGGAATCTTTTTAATTTATTGAGTAAAAAATAAGTGTTTTGTTTTTAATTTTTTAATAGAGAAAGGAAGTTGCTTTTTTATTGCTTTTTTTTTTTTTTTAATTTTTGTAAAAGGATGAGGGAATTTTGAAGATGTGTACTTTTGAAGGGACTCCTTTTCTGAAAAATAGAAGCTTTACATTACTTTTACTAACCTAGTAAATTGTCAAACATGTTAGATTTTTTATTTTTTTTTTAACTAAAGGGGTCATTTTGTTAATAGTATGTAAATGATTCTCATGCATGACTTTTACCCTTAAAAGGGGTCATTTGTTAATGGTATGTAATTGATTGCCATGCATGACTGTTTGCTTAAAATAATTTATACATGTAATCTATAAATGAGGTATAAAAATGGTGTAAATATGGTAAAATCGTTTACACACCTCTCCAGGAAAAGGTGTGAGCACAGCCTCGATGTGTTTTTATCTTGTGGCCACATCGATGACCTTTTTTTTTTTTTTTTTTCTTTTTAAATTCCCATGGAAACCATATTTATAATCTAAACCATTTGTTTTGTTTATTGAACTAATAAAACCCAACATCTTGAAGCTAATTATCTTAAATCTTCATATGTTCCGAATAATTTATAAAAAAAAGTCTCAACCCATAGACCACACTTCTGTGAGCCCCCAATTCATGATCTAAACCATTCATTATTCTTGTATTATATATCAAATTAATTTCATATCTTAATTCTTCATGGATTTTCAGAAATTACTGAAAAAGGTACATAAAGTTCAAATACATATAAATCTGTTGATCTACTCATTTACTTGATAAAAATGGTGATTTTGACAAAGATGACAATTTTTTTCCCGTCTAACATTTGCATATGGAGCATTTACATATTTAAATATGAGAAGTGCTCATGTGAGAGTACTTTTCACCTTGCTATGAGAGATAGGAGTGGGGGCCCTCACATTTAAATTGTTGGTATTTGATATAGATGTAAGGGCTCCCACCTTATCTTTCATGATAAGATGAGAGCATCTCTTATAGAAATATCTCCCTTTAAATATCATTTTTCCTATCACATGCAAAGAAGGCAAGCGACACCTGGGCGATAAAAATTCAACATATCCCACTTCAAGAATGGTTGTTAAGAGGCGGCAGTTCTTACTTGGCTGCCTAGGATTCGAACTTGGACAGTTACCTTCCATCACCCGAGGTTTGTCATACCTCTCCTGAGGTCTATTTTCCTCACCTAAGAGCTCGTTTACCTAATTTGAGGTCTACTTCTCTCACCTGAGAGCTGAGGTCCCAACCCCACTAAGCTGAGTACCAAAAAAAAAAAAAAAAATGAGACACACACAAATCCATGAATAGGAAAGCATTGTTTTATAAGTGTTGTTAGCTTTCTTACTTTCCAATGCAAGAAAACTTAACTTAGAAGGCACAACTTTATTAGTTTAAAAATGTAGTATAAGTGAAAACTAATACTTCAAACAGAAGTCTTAATAAGATATGAAGCTTCAAGTTATGAATAAGAAAGCATCATCTCTATCCGGGTCTTGGATTTCAGAAATGGAAAAGTTGAACCTCTGAAGTCCATATTCGTACCCATATATATAGGCATAATAGATAGTGAGTATGCTGTGCCAATCAGTGAAGGCAGCCTACCAAGCATTTCCTTTTTGTTGAAAAAACATCCATACAAAGAAATAAGAATTGAACCTACTTGCGAAGCTGATATATATAACCAACATGAATTGATCCTTTTTCATTTTGATATTTTGAACTACAATACATACTATGGAACCAAGTACCCTACAATGTGCTGCCCTTGATTGCCTTTATAGGTTGAGCAGGTGCTTACATGAACTGCTTAAGAAATTCTGTTGCTACAAGCCGCCCTCGTGTGTTCACAGATAATTTCAACTCACCTATCTCCTTATCAATGTCCTACAGGAAGCAGAAGAAAACAATTAGTAGGAAGCAGAAGAATTAGAGTTCCTCAACATGAACAAGAAAAGAAATCGCAAATTCAGAAAAAAAACACACAAAACAAAACCAACTGGAGCGGGTGATTGTCAAATTTAAAGAGAACAACTTGCCTCCATGAATTGCACAATGAAATCTATAAGTTTATGTTTCTGCATATCTTCACAGTGGTAGTTTGTGACAAGAAAGCTGATATCATAACCCTGAAAACAGTAAGTTCGTTTGTACTATTCAGTAATATATATGAAATTAAATCAAGTTTTTGTTACTCCAATATTTCTTTGATGGTAGCATATCTGCATGGATAGTTCAGTATAATTCAGTTGGTGCATCAAAACTAGATACCTAATTGACACTATAATTTGCATGCAGCATGACTTTAATTAGGTTGAGATGGAAGTACAACTCAAAAGGCCAAACTTAGATGGGATACGGCTTTGATGACGATGATGATGAAAACAACAGTAGTGATGTCTTTGGGTTTTCCGTTGTGGTTCCAGATTGTTCTTTTTTTCCTTTTCTAATAAATTCTTTGTTACCATTAAAAAAAATGTATTTGGGTTCTTCCTAGGTAGAAGAGTATACATTTCTGTGTATTGGATGTACAATTGTTTTGTTAGAATGCACAAGTAGGGGATGATCCAGTTGGATATTTTTGCTTACTCGTGATGTGAAATTCTCATTTAAACATAAGATACTGAAATGGAATTTACATGTGTGTGTATACATACACTATTCTTTGAAATAGTAACTCAACTTTATTCCTTACAAAGAAAGTGGAGGGATCCTCTAAACCCGAATTCTCAAGATAGGACGATGGCCTGTTTTGTTGACATCTATAAATGTGATCGTGTTACAACACTTCCTCAGCAATATAAATGTCCAGCACATACTTATAGCCTTGTTGGTATTATTTGCTCGGACTTTTAAATAACTGACAGGTCCAAAATGTTCTGCTACAAGCAAACTGCATATTGATAACATGCAGTCCAGTTCATGGAGCCCACTTAGATAGATGTCCATCAATGGGCGAGGGCAGATGGAAAGGTCTCCTTGTGCACAAGGAAGAGCCAAAAAATCAGTACCACCAAGTTATCCTAGCCCTTGATTTAACAGCCTTAAAATTTAATGGCATCTTAACCGAAGATTTTTTTGAGATCCAATCCAACGGTGAGTTAGGTTCAATGAGGAGGATCCAAGGGGCTGAGCTGGTCAAAGGTAGGCCCAAGTGGGCCCCATAGAGCTGGACTGCACATGCAGTCCACTTGTAGGAGAATATTCTCCATCCAAAGAATCCTTAAGTATCCAGCTTGAGTAATCTAGTTTCGAAAGGATCCTTATCAACTTTCATGCATGGTTACCAACCTAATCAAGAATGTCAGATGAAGATCAATTGAATGAGGACTCAAGTCAATACACATCAAACCAAAGTTATTTTAAACATAAGAATTGTGTGATATAAATTGTTAAGTGGTTCACAAACAGCTCGAATTCCGGTTATGAACAAATTGAACGAATAAAGTGAACATGGTTGATTAGAAACATATTTGCAGTTCACAGTGTCAGGGTTCATTTAATTAATACTGCATGTCAACAAAGCAAAATTAAGTGGTTTGCTCATCAATCTGAAGTCTATCCAATGGATGGCCACCCATAGGATTGTCTATAACCTTGAGCTTGGATCCTTTGGGTGGCCTTAGCCATCTAACCACCTAAAATTCTGAGTTGGATGCTGGTAAGTCATGAGTGAAAATCATACAAAAATCCCACCAAACAGGGAGCCGCTTATCTTCCAGCAGTATGATTTTTAGCCAGTAGTTCATTCTGTGTGGCTCAGTAGCTTGGATCAATCAGAAGTCGTTGCCAATCAAAAACTATATAAATAAAAAAATGATACAAGTACAACAGAAGTAAGATCCATATAATAAATGGATGTCTGGAGGAAGCCAAAACACCTAATTTTGAAGTGACGGGGAATTCAAGCCAACCAAAAGGGTGACCCACAAATGAAATTAGCAGCCATTACCTATTGAAAACTAGCGATAGCTTATTGAGGAATAAAATGTGTAAAAGACTTGAGGTAGCATACAAAGGGAGATTAGTGGCAAGCAAATCAAAGCAGAGAAGGAAATGTCACCATACCTGTACTGGTTTTCTCCTAAGAACTTGAAATGCCTCTGCCCTCATCGACAAAAATCTAAGAAATTTTTTAGTAAGTATGTTTTCAAGCTCATCTGCCTGCCTTACCTATACAAAGAGAGATAAATTGATGAGTACAAAAATAAGGGGGGAAAAGATGACGAATGCATGATAATCAATTTTAATAGCACACCACTTAATAGATATGCAAAGTAAATTGCCAGAAATGGAGATACATGGAAAGAAATGCCGACTACTAGATCTCTAATAATTGGTATCAGACAAATTAATGGAAAAAAATATCCATAAGGGAAAAAGTTTTCTACATTAATGTGCACATACGCACTAAGGTATCTAACTACATTTTGATGCAGCCCACTTGCAATAGATGTATTTTGTTGGAATTGTACATATTGTTGGCATTCCTCCAAGAAGTATTGATATGTGGCCTTATAAAATACTAATATATTTCAGCATTTAATCATGCAGGCATAAGGGGGCGGATGCAGACTGAAGATAAGCCCACCACGAAGGCTCAAACGTGCACCAGGCCGACTTCATATAGACTGTTTATATTATCCTAATAAGTGGGCATATTTTGGGGTGGATGACACCCTCACTGAAAGAATCCCTTGTGGGCTATTCTATCACCACCAGACTCATGGACGAACATGGGCCTGGCTGGGCTTCACTTGAGATAGAAGTAGATCAGGATAATAAAACTAAGCCTGCTTATGTTCCTTTCTTTTAGTTAGTTAGGGCTGTCAATTGGGCCCTCCTATAAGGGTACCCGGCCCAGCCCAGCACTCAAAAAAGTGTGCATGAGGGCTTCTGTTTTCCTTAAAAGCCTGAGCACCAGGCTTGGACAAAATTTTTGTAGGCCTGCCAATTTTGCTAGGGGTGCTTGTCCATGTTGAGTGTTGAGAGACTATTTATCTACTCCTTTTTAGATGATGAAATTTCAGAGGTCACCCTAACAACTATCCCAAAAATCTATGCAACATCACCTATTCTTGTCTAATATTATTATTCTTGTCTTATATTATTATTCTATTTGTCTATTACGATTTTCTTCTAAAGCTGCATTTTTTTTTTCATTGAGCTTATGAGGCTCAATGGCCTGACATTAACGCACTATTGCTGGAATATCAACTATTATTAGGTTTCATTTCACAATCAATTAAGAAAATGATCTAGAAATTTTATCATTGTAAATTTATCCCTGATCGATGCATCTTATTTGATTTGAGAGGGATCCACTTTCAATCAAAACCAAGTGCATTTGGAATTTCAGCAAGACTTATTGTTCAGATCCAATCCATGAAAATTTGCATATTTCTAATACACAGTAGTAAGATCAGCAAGTGAACTATCAACATGGTTTTGACAATGGGAACTGGTCAGAGGCTTGATAAGCACCAAAGAAATAATTGTAATAATAGAGCAATGAAAATCACCTTGATGCTTATGCGAAGAGAATTGATAGATGTCTCTATCAAGCATTTTTCTGCCTCATTTCGACATATCAAAACCTGTAACGGCAATCATAGAAACAATTTGACAGTTGACTTCAAATGTTAGCAAGTGCAGCAATGGAATTTGAGAAGTTAAGGACCCAAGTCACAAACTTCATAAAAAAGCTTATGAGAAGATTAAGTAATGCAAGCATACACATATTATTCATCAAGAAAATGAAATGAAGACAGGTTACACAACCTGATTTCTTTTTAGATTATAAACTGGCCTGACATCTTATGTGATGATTAGCTCTCCCGCGTCAATTGGATTTCTGATGATTACTCTCATGGAGGGTTTTTTGAAAAGATATCTAACAATAGGAAATTCTACCATCTTTCCTTCTTTCAGATGATCTCTACCATCTTTGCTTTGCAATAGGAAATTCCACCATCATCTTAGCCAAGCATGAGAAGATCTCTTCTATAATGCCCCAAATAATCTGCCAAAGATCAAAACTTATCCTCCATCCAACATGCAAAGAGACTCGTTTCGCCCTCGCCAAACCTAGGATAGAGGTGGTTCAATCACCTCTGTGGCTCTGCCCACCTATCAATGCTCAAAAAAGGAGACAGACTAACGTTAAGCCCTCCAACAACAGTAGCCTGTACCTCTTGGTTTGACCCAAAAAATAAAAACACACACATACATACACCTGTAAACCACTGAGCCACCCTCCAACAACAATAGGCTGTACCTCTTGCTTTGACCAAAAAAAAATTAACCACACCTGTAAATCATTGAACCACTTGAATTCCAAAAGAAAATCCCAAGCCTCATCTCTCCCTAGTTCATCCTTGAATCTCATCCAAAGACATCGTACAGTTAGAGAGATTTCCAATGGAGGTATTGTATAATTGGCCCTTCAATCCATGCATGACACTGTGCTCCCATCATACATGCAATTTCATACAAATCTGCCCATGGTGCATCTCTTATGCAACAGATTTAGGCCCGAGTTTCTGAGAACCAATCTCATGAACTCCTTGTCCCTCCATCCTCCTCCCTTGTGGTCTCTGATTTGACATATTAAAAAGGCTATTAGTTAGCTCTCTAAATCCTCTTCCTCCTCTACTTCTTTTCAAATGATTGAGCTCTCTAGATCCTCATCACATAATCTCCTACCCAACTCCTATTTAGCTAATTCAGAGCTCTATCTCAGTGTCAATCACAAATTGCACAAAACCAAAACTTCTCCCCTGCCAGAATACTGGCCTAAGGGAATGGAACAATAAAAAACCACAGCAGCTTGCACGAACAATAGAGCACACTTATTGGTAAGTAGTATGGAGGCAAATTTTTCATGAATAAAGAGATGGAATCACTCCCACAGCGCCCCCCCTCAACCATCCATTCAAATCATTACTCCATTAATCTTTCATGAGATACAACCAGATTTTGGTAGTCCTCTAGGGTACTGTTAAAGTTTTACCAGTAAATCCCATACTTGCAGTTGTGCACTTGTGCTCACTAATATGATAACAAAGAATGCATGGATCTTCAAATACAGATTTACTAGGCATGGGAGGTTATTGTACATAACACTAAGCAAAGAAAGCTCAGCATGAACAATGCATTCTTGCACAGAGTGTACAAAAATGAAAATGGGACTGGATAAGAAATAGTAAGCATTTGCATTGCGATTGCACCATTGAAAAGCTGTAAAATGGTGCTATAAGTGTTAACAGGTGCAAGCAATTATGTCAATAACATAAAAAAAGACAGTCATACCGGATTTAGTAGAAGTTCTGGACTGGTCCTGAGAATTGAAAAGAGAATATTAGATCAATCAAAATAAGAAAACTAATAAGATGTGAATGAATGAACAATATAGGCACTGCCCCAGCTAAGAGCAAATTGCAGCACATGAATGCATCAAGGTCACAACTTTCATCAGTCTTTACAGTTATTTGGACCAAATCAGCAGCCACTGTTATTTATCTCAAGAGCTGATATCAGATCTAGTATTAAGAGAACAAAAAGGTTATGACCTAACACTCAGATCTACCAGAATCAGATACTCGGATAAAGGGCCCCCTTTCAAAAGGTAAAAGCACTTTATACCTAGTAGTTACTCAGCTTAAATGCATAATGATAATTTCTCACAACCCCAATCTGTAAATAGTGTTGGTTCTCTGACTTCTTAAAAGCATTCCTGAGCATATCCATACCATGAGAACGAGGCCAGAATAATACTGATGATCTCATGTCAACTGGTCTATCATGATTGCATCCATATGTTTTATCTTCTTGGTTTCTATTAGGAACGTTAATAGGCAACCCTGAGACTTGAAGATTGAGGCTGATCTAAACAATTGAAACTACTTAAACATGCATCAATATGGATTAGATGAGAAACTGCGACAATTGGTAAGTCTATCTCAGACTTTTGTTTCAACAAACCATTCATTAAAAGGCCGCATCAAAATTCACATGCAACTATTTACTTAATTTAATAATGCTGTAGAGCCAGTGACAATAGTAAGATAAAAGTGGCCTCTAAAATCTTGTTAAGAACTTCAAGAAGGATTCAATTCAATTCCACCTCCATTGGCATAAACAAACCTTTGAAGAACTTTCTTCAGACATATCAATTTCTTATACAGATTACTTATTCACTCTTTCTGATTTGTAATTACTTTGCTTCACAGTTCTCATTTTGTAACTTTTCTAGGGTTTACAATTAACAGATCTATTTAAGAATTGGAATTTACATAAGGTGCAAGTCCATTAAAGAAAAAGATACAGTTGCATTCACAGACTGATAAAAATGGCTTGGGGCAGAATCCTTACTTTAGTTCCACCTCTGGCTTGTTATGCCTTTCAACTTCTTGACAAGGAAAGTTCTACAATAAGAAATGCAAAATGGATGACTATTAAAGCAATTTATAGGATCATACTAAAGTTCAATCTCATTTGAATACAAATTTGCTAAACTAGAGGCTATTAAAAAAATACACATAATAATCCAAAGCCATCTCACAATAATCCGGTGAGAATAATACCAATTCGAAAAATAAAAGCCATAAAATTAAAAATAAAATCAAATGCCGATATATCTCACATTTCCAAAGATATCCCTATAACAAATGTGGTCCAAACCTTTTCGATATATCTCACATTTCCAAAGATATCCCTATAACAAATGTGGTCCAAACTTTTTTCAATACTACGGGAAGGTAAAAAATCAATATCCCAATTTTGCTAAAGCACTTTTCTTTTACCCAAACACAATCAACATCGAATTCCAAGTTCCTCAAATCCATTACAACCATCAAGCTCGCATTTGTCCCCCCAAAATTCTCAGTAGCAAAGACCACTATCTGACCTTCTGGTACTCTATGTATGCCACCAATAGGGAAGTCCACATACCTGCAGACACATGGCTGCTTCCAAAGTGTTCCTTATGCAAGTCAAGTAAAGGCGCAATGTGTTTGCCTGGAAACATAGATAATAAAGAAAACCCACCAATCATTCATATAAGGTAAAGTGTTTAACTTTCTAACAAGCGATAGATTTACATGGATAAGAAGAACATAATCATGCAATGCGAGGATTTTCTCCGTTGAATGCTATCTGCTGCTGTCAATCGTATATAAGATTCTTTTCCCTTTTATGTAATTTTATACGCACTACGTAGGATCCATGTAAATTTTCTTTCTTTGGATGATAATATGATTTAGCAACAATACCATCATTCTCAATATATATATAAACGCATAACAGATTTGTAGAGAGAGGAGGGGCAAAAAGGATGAATTAGGGTTTCGGATTACCATTTTGGTGAGTGGCAGGGGATCTGTTCGACGAAAGTCCTGAACGAGAACGAGAACGAGAACGAGAACGAGAACGAGAGCGAGAGCGAGCTGAGCGAGCGGTCAGAGAGTGTAGCGAGTTCGGACGAAGCTTTCGTCGCTGCTGTTGCGGATGCGGAAGCTGCACTCCAACGAGGTGGAAATGGAAAGAGATCCGTGCGCTGTGTCGCTAAAATGCGCCAAAAGCTTGATCTCATGCTGACCTCTGCTGGAAACTGATATGGGTCCCCCCCGCTCTCCACGCACCCTTCTTTTTTTTTTTTTTAATGTTGTCGAACCCATGGCCCAAAGCCCACTCATGTGGTATGTCATCATGATATGAACTATCGGATACTTTGTTATCTAATGCTTAATTTTATTGTTTTGCTCACTTTTTAAAAAGTCTAATCGCTTCATCTGTGGCCTACGAGTTTAATGGCTTCATATTCAAAAAGAGATTCAACTATCGATCCAACGGTTCATTTAGTTTATTCGGATGTGTGCCAATCATTGGAATCCGTGACTACTAGAGCTCCTTATTTATGCATGGTTTGGATGGATTGCTAGGTGGGCCCCACCAATAGTTCTCGCTGAAGCTTGGTGAGAAGAACCAGTTCTCACCCTGAATATTTCCGTATAAGTATTTGAGCACATTTATTTACATAGAATTGAATTTCGATTTTAAATAAAAGAGTATATAAATATATAAATATATATATATATATATATATATATAACACTATGTGGGCATTCCATCAAAATAGTATGTATCTTCTTGGACGGGAAATATTTGCCCAGCCATCATCACTGTACTAAATTATACTGCAGCAAAATAATTTTTTTTTTATCTACTTGCATGCTGCTATAAAATATATTTTTTTTTATCTACTTGCATGCTGCTATTACGTTGTATTATCGATCTGAACACAAATAAAGAAGGAATGTTAATGGCTTAACATCAAAATCACACTCCATAGTCCTAAGACAATGTAGAAGAATAAAAATAAATTAAATTTCTCTTCTTCATGTCATAGTCCACGAGGGCTTGACAATTGCATAGGTAGTGCATGCACCCCGAGGGCTTTTGTCTGCATTAGGTCAAACCCACGTATGTTTGAAAGCGGGGCTCGGACAAACTTGGGCCGGGCCCTTTCACGGCACCGGGTCAGATTTCGGCCCGGTTCTTTGGTAACCGGGTAATCGGAGCTCCACTAGCATCTCATTCCATTCTCTTCTCTTGTTCTCCATGAAGAAGAAAGAACAAGAAAATCAAAGAGAGAAAAGAAAGAGAAAGATCCAAACAGAAGAAATTCCTACGAATCAGTCGAGTTTTTCTTGGAATTGTAGCTTATGCCACTGAGAATTCCTCCTGTTGGGGGCAGGATTCCATGTTTTGAGTGATCCGAAACAAAACCCTAGCTGTGTTTAGATCTGAATCACATGAGAAGAGGGAAAACACCTTTAGAAATCTAAATCATTCGACCAAAGACAGTGAAAGCGGGGGAAAAGATGCAATCTTGATGCAGAAATCTGCACCTTTTTTTCTTGGATTTCAGAAATCATGATGAGCAAAACCCTACTGATTTGAATTACTGGATCTTGCTTGTTTCACCTTTGTTTGATCGGATCTTGAAACCCCAACAAGGAAATGAGGAGGTAGCAGTCATTTCTCTGCAAATCTTCAGTTTTTCAGATCTGAATCTTGTACTCTTCTCTTTTTTAACTGTCATTGACGTTTTATTGTATGTATCTATCTTCTATCTTTCTGCTAGACCTGGAGAGCTCATGGGGAGGCGAAGTGGGCATCGGCCGCTGAAGCAGCCGAGCGGCGGAATGCGAGGATTGGCCGGGCGGATGTCGGTCATTATCGCCTGTATATTGCTCTTCACCGTGTTGATGTTCTCATCCTCGATCAGGGGAGGCCACACTGTTGTGTCCAAGGTTGAATCTCTTTCTCTCTCTCTCATACATATATATATATATATATATATATATATATATATATCTTTTGTGTCGGTGCGCGTGTAATTTTGATTGATTGGGGGTGTTTGGATGTGCAAGATATATTGCATTTGGTTTGGTTATATTGGGGAAATGAATCGATGTCTGTTTAAGTCCATTTGGGGTGGTGGAGAAACTGGAAAAGTTATAGCTCCACCCCCTCCTCGCAACCCGCCCACCACCACAACCAAAAGAAAAAAAAAATGTTATGAAGTTCTAACTGATGGCATTATTATCACCTTCTATAGGAATGCACCAGAGCAGATTTGAGGTAAAAACAGTCTGTCTTTAAGGTGGATGAATGGTCTATGGATGGGCTGTCAGGGGTACAAAATCAGGGGCATTTGTTTGATACTCCTAGGCTTACATAAGCCTGTAGATAAAACAAAAAGCTTGTAGTGGGTGTGAGCGGCTTGGATTTGATCATGGGTGGGCACCAAAGGCTTACTGCTATAGCTTAAGAGTTCTCTGACCTCTCTGCATAATTTCTGACCACCCTTCCATTAATATCTATTCTTTTGATCCTACAGTCCATGTAAGTGTGTAAGTGAAATCATTTTTGTAAACATCTCAGCTCTTTTGCTTGATAACATGCAAACAGATCAAATTGGATGACCTTTGGGGGACTGCTGCTTCTGGTGGTTGGAGGCCGTCATCTACACCACGATCTGATTGGCCCCGTACGTAAATTTTCAATATATATATATATATTTTTTTACTTCAGCCAAATTGCATCAAGCTCTAAAGACGCAGAAAGGGTTGATCTCATGAAGATGTGTTTTCTGTTTTATTTATTTTGGATTTTTACTAATGGTTTCAACAGTCTGTCTTGAGTTCCTTTTGCTTTTCTTATTTTCATTTGGCAGCCCCTCCAACTGAGAGTAGTGGGTATTTACGAGTTCGTTGCAATGGTGGTCTAAATCAGCAACGTACTGCGGTATGTATTAGTTTCTTGATTCGTGATGTTTTGCGATAAGAAGTTTTCGAAGTTATTTTTCACTTTTATATTAAAAAATAAAGCATGTTTGCATCCAATTCATGTAACGGCTTTTGAGATGAGGAAAGGGGATCCAACATGTAGAAGTAAAATAACTTAATAAAATGATGAGATACATAAAAGAGACATATATCGGATGATTTGAAACCCTCATGTATAAATTTGATGCTTTCAGGCCATTGGATTATGTGGTTTATGGAACAATTAAAGACAAACATTATCTATGATTTACTCTTTTTTTTTTTTTTAAAGGAAAATTGCTGCATCCGTTTCCATGTACTGGGAGAGGAACCTGAGGGCCTGTTTGGGGGCTTTACTAGTAGAGTCAAGTAAGATAAAGCTCCAATTTCTATAAAAAAATTCCCACTAAAACACTTTAATTCAAATTTTCCACCATATTTTTTTTTTAAAAAGTCAAAAAATAACCTCATTTCTCCACTAAAAGACAAAAAAACTCCACTTTTCAATTAAAAAAAAAAAGTCAAAAAGATTCCATAACAAACAACTAAAAATAAAATACCATCATAACTCACTTATATTTTATTATTTCCTCAAAATAACATTTACTCCACTCAACTCCACTAGTAAAGCCCCAAAACAGGCCCTGATGAGTTGAAGCAAAATAAATTGAAGAAATAATGGGAAGCTTACTAGATAGAATCATTGGCTTTTGCTGCTCATTTGGCTTGGGTATTTCATTCTTTCAAGCCACTTCATAATGGTCGTCTAGAGTATCCCTCAGATGACGTTCTTCTTACTTTCCAGAACCTTAGAGTCGAGGTTTCATGGGCAATATGATAAGAGGCATTTCTAGTTTAATAGAGAAGACACCTTCACATACACACACGTCCTTTAGAAATTTGGAATTTAAGATGACATTGTTTCTCTATAGTATATTGTAGCACTCTTCAAGTCGAATCTAGAGAGATGGATAAGGCTAAGATGATAATGATGACACCTTTGACCTTTCTGAAGATTTCCCATTAGGATCTTATCACCGTGATTTTAACATTAAAGCTGGTTTTCTCAAAGTGATGCTAACCTGTTGGTGTGGGATGGCAATCTATTTTGGATTCATATTCTAGACCTGGGAAGTTCAATGGACAGGGATGCTAACTTGTCTGGCTTAGTTAGGTATGATGGGTGTGGCTTGCTTATGTCTGTTTGGTGTTTTCAATGTGACTCATGGTGGTCCCATGGTTGATTTGTCTCATTTCAGTCTCTGCTTATTCGGGTTCATTGGGCGTGTTGTTCTCATGGATTTCTAGATCCATTATTTAGGTCCACACTTACTTCAGGTCCATTTGTATTATTCAATTTGTAGGGTGCAGAAGTTATGGCACTGGCAATGCTTATAGGTTGTTGGGAGCTCTAGTGCTTAAAGCTTTTAAGAGCGATGGTAGTGGGAGATTTTTTCTGGTGATAGTTGCGCTTCCTCTTGGTGCAATTATCCTTGGAGATGGGCAGAATTGGATTGAAGAATTCAGTTTATCACTGTGTGAAGGGGTTTTCTTTTAAACATTTTCCTTGTGAGGCAAATATGTTGGCAGACAGGATAGCCAAGGAAGGATTAACAGTTTGGTGTTTGAATAGTTTTGAATAGTTTTTTAGCTTCCTTTTTTGATTGTTTCCTTTTTGTAAATAAACATTCATTAATAAATCTCATTTCTTAAACTCAATGTTGATCATGTTTTGCTGAAATATTTGTATTTTGGTGGTTATCAAAAAAAATATTTGTATTTTGTCTGTAACTATGTTTACTGTTACTATGATTAGGCAATTGCAACCTCTTTATATATTTATGTATTAGGACTATTAATCTGTTTTGTTTGGTTATTCTAGATATGTAATGCAGTTCTTGCTGCACGAATCATGAATGCTACACTTGTGCTGCCGGAATTGGACACAAATTCATTTTGGCATGATGAAAGGTATCAATACAGATTGATTTCCCTGTAATTATTTATTCATTTAACCAGGCTGCTCTCTCTCTCTCTCTCTCTCTCATAAGTGATTGGTCCTCCCTTCTTTTATTATAAGTCTATTCCATTTACAATAAGTATAGATTAGCAATATCCCCTTAATTGTTGTGATTTTCCCTGATTGGGGCCATCCTAATCTCTAGAGATTATTGCACATATCTTACATCAGATGTTGGTCCAGAACACCATGTTAATATTCAGCAGTGTGTACAAATTACATACCCTATTCTGGGGTTCATTAATTTTAAAAATCGTGATTCACCTTTCCATGTTATCCATGTGCTTGTATGTTACTTTTTTTCGACAATAATGTCTATTCCTACACAGTGGCTTTCCAGGAATTTATGATGTTGAGCATTTTATTAAGTCATTGAGATATGATGTACGGATTGTTGAAAGTCTTCCTGAATTCCATCCACATCGGAAGAATGGCAAGGCCAAAAAGATGAAAGCTTATCAGGTGAGGTTCTATTATTTGGTATATTAATCACACTTTTTTTCTGTTTCTTTTTCTTTTCTATTTCAGAGATTCATGTGCATACGTGTTTTCATTTTGAGCTTCCAAAAGTTTATTAACTATTTATTGTATTCTCTATTTCAGCTTCGACCCCCTAGAGATGCTCCTCCTAGTTGGTATACTACTGTTGCATTGGAGAAGATGAAGGTGCATGGTGCCATTTACCTCACTCCATTTTCGCACCGTTTAGCTGAAGAGATTGATAACCCAGAATACCAGCGGTTGAGATGCCGAGTGAATTATCATGCCCTTAGGTTTAAGCCACATATTAAGAAGTTAAGTGACTCAATAGTTAGTCGGCTCCGGACACAAGGACACTTTATGGCAATACACCTTCGGTTTGAGATGGACATGCTTGCATTTGCTGGGTAAGATATCATATTAACTTCCCTTTGTGTTTGTGAAACAAAAAAAAAAAAAAAAAAAAAAGTTAAAACAGATTAAAGCTAAATTCGTGAAATTGACAAATGAACACAAGGCGTGTTGCTGGGGTCCAATAGCCAAACCTGATATAATGATGGGCTTTGGATTAGGGATCTACTAAATCTGCCCTATTGGACATTTCTTCTATACAATCTAAGTTAACAATATGGGTGCTTGGAATGTTTCATTGTGACTGTCCAATTTAACATGATAGATCAGATGGTTGGAAATTTCCAATGAAGCTAACTTTTGGTAGACCTTAATCTACAGCCAATCATGGTATTTGGTAGGGCTACGGGATCCTACCAAGGTGCCACATATCTCAACTGGAAACTTGTGTTCCATCAACTGCTGTTTTTGTCCCGCTATGATACAGTTCCTTTGTAAAACACATTTTATGTGAAAACTTGGACTGAAGTTGTAGGGAATGACATCATAGCTGAAAAAATGTCTCCATGTCATTGATCTATTGCTGACATTTTCACATTTATAAAATTGTTAGCTTTTAGTTCTTCCTTTGACTGAACTTACACTGAAATGTTGTTTGCTTTTCAAACTGTCAGTTATTATGTTTCTAATCATTGTATGAGCAACATACAGGAGTCAGATTAAGAAACTCGTTTTGGTTTTTGAGCACTGACTATCATATCACCATTTTATGAGCATGATGCACAGAAATTTGGATATGATAGTATGACACTCGATCTGCTGTAGGGCAGTCAAATGGGTCTGTCACCCAGAGTTTGAACTAATCCGACCAGGCTATTGGACCAGGCCTGTTCAAAATATAGGTTCTTCAATATCTAAACCTGGTTCCATTGACAGCCCTCACTATACATTTGTAAATGTTCCCTGGCCCCATTGAGTGACTTCAGACAACTAAATGCATTAACCAGTCCTCTTTTTTGTTATCTTTTATTTATTTTAAATAGCATTAAGCTATTAACAAATCTTAAGGTCCTATCTTATCACTTTTTAAAGTTATTTCATTTCATAGCTTGTGTTTGGAGAAGGAAGAGAAAGGAAAGAGAGGAGAAGAGAGAGAAGGAGACCACCCACCCTCACTTAATAGACTTTTCTAGAGTTATTTTATACCTTACGTTTCAGTTTTGGAGGGGAAAATGGAAATTCATGTGTAGATAAATGTTTATAAGCCGACCTTTCTTTTCTTTAAATGTGGATATGTGGAGAGGGAAGACCATCCCCCCTTTCTGTGTTGTGAAAACATGATTCATTCTCGATTAGCTGATTTGAAATATGAACTTAAACCCATATAACAATTAACACATGTATATAAGACTGGGAACATCCATTATACATTTTGATTCTTGTGAAGTCATCAAAATTACCATGTCTTGTAAGTTCGTAGACAGCAAGTTGATTGCTTGATACTTGTATAATTTATTCGCTGCCAATTGATAAGAAGTCCCATTGAATTTTTAAATGATGTTAATATTCCAAGAGAAAGGTTGTGCTGGGTTGAAAGAGTTTTGTTGTCGTGAAGGTTTTTGAACTTTGATGTGAAAACTTTCAGGTGCTTGGACATCTTTACTCCTGAAGAGCAGAGTATATTGAGGAAGTACCGGAAGGAAAATTTTGCAGAGAAGAAACTTGTTTATAGTGAAAGGAGAGCTATTGGAAAATGTCCGTTAACACCAGAAGAGGTAATAATTCTTTTTCATATAAATTTTGGTTGGCAACAGAATGAATGTTAGAGATCTGAGAGCATCGGCGGAACTCTGTTTTTTTTTTTTTTTTTGGTTGGGGTGGGGTGGGGTGGGGTGGATGGAATTTTGGAAACCCCCCTTATGTTGTGATGAATTTTTAGTTTTTTTACCTCTACACCCTCTAAGAATTTCTGGTTCCGCCTGTCTGAGAGGACGGCATAGGAGATGCATACTGCATCCAAAGTACAAGTGTGTTGATCCCTTCCAACCACAAACAAACGCATAAAGAATATCTATCAAGATGGCGTATCTGCCCCTTAGTTTACTTATGTGAATAAATGAGAAAAGTTCACATTCATGTCTGCGCAAAACTCCCATATCTCCTATATGGTAAAATCCATCCTCCATGTAAGTTTGTCCCCCCACCCCAACACACAAGTTAATTGTGTTTATCGAGTCACATTCTTTATTATCTTTTCATACAAATCTCTCTTTAAAGGACTTGGTTGCATGGTGGATAGTTAACACCTCAGCTTCATTAGACTCCTTGAAACCTACTTGGGGTCACAAATGGGTTGGGTTTGGAATGGAACCACGTTGTGTCTGGATGCGAACCCTTTTTGTGTGCATGGATCTGAATCCAGCCAGAAACTGTCAAATGGAGACAGACCTGCCCGGAACCTGCCAAATGATTGCAATGTTAATGATGTCAGGACAGGCAACGCCCACCTCCCAACTCCTGGCATGGAAATAATATCAAAACTGAATCAACTCTTGCAATATTTCCACTCCATTCCTTGTGTTTTTGATATGTCAGTGGTGCTGTTGATTGTTTGTAAATGACCAAGTAAACGTTATATATCTTTCTTTCTTCTGTACAGGTTGGTCTCATCTTGAGAGCCATGGGCTTCAACAACTCCACACGCATATACCTGGCTGCAGGAGAATTGTTTGGTGGAGAACGCTTTATGCAGCCATTCCGAGCTCTGTTCCCTCACCTCGAGAACCACAGCACGGTGGGCTCTGCTGAGGAGATATCAGAGAACTCCCGGGGCCTGGTTGGTGCCGCTGTGGATTACATGGTCTGTCTCTTGGCGGACATTTTCCTGCCGACATATGATGGCCCGAGCAACTTTGCCAACAACCTCATGGGTCACCGCCTGTATTATGGCTTCCGGACCACAATCCAACCCGACAGGAAGGCCCTTGCTCCCATCTTTATCGACCGAGAGAATGGCCAGACTAATGGCTTTGAGGAATCCATCCAGCAGGTCATGTTCAACTCCAGATTTGGTGGCCCCCACAAGAGGGTCCGGCCAGAGTCATTCTATACAAACTCATGGCCTGAGTGTTTTTGCCAGATCTCTTCGCAGAATCCCACTGATAGGTGCCCACCTGAGGATGTCTTGGAAGTTCTGGACAGCCGTTTACAGTTGGAAGAAAGTGGGGAGGAACCAGAACAAGCAATCCCATCAAATTTGACAGATTCAGGGGCCAAAACAGAAGTGGTTTGAGGTGCAGTTGTGATGTAGGAGGTGACTCAATTCTTTTTTCACCGTCACTATCAGGCACAGAAGTGTGAGCTCTTTGTAACTCGTCGAGGTGTTCTTTTTGGACTGAAAGATGGAATTAAGCTTATTGCTAGCCCTGAAGGAAGAGCTCCTATGACATGGATGTGGTTTGGCTTGTCCTGTAATATAGAGATGATAGGAGCAACATGAAAGGTAAGTTTTTCTACCTCATTTTTGACCAGTTGAGAGAAGTACTTTGCTCTATATCCTGTGTATTCTGTATCACATTAACATCCTGGTCTAAAATGAAAATTTTATTTTTATTTATTACAAATAACCACTTGCATATTTAACTGAGACTGTTTATTTTCACAAATAACCGCCTCTACTTTGTCAGCCACACTCACCAGCAGTCAAGCGACTCATTTTGTACCAGTTCATGAACTCTGGCAGATTCATCAGTCGCTAAAAATTCTCCAAGATCTATAACCGTCTGGATCATAAATCATCATCATTATCATAATTTACCCTGATGCATCCTCACGGCATCATTGGGGTTGCACATTGGCCTTTGATTGCCTGTTAAAGGTGGCTGATTGAGATTGACAAGGCGGTGAGTTTGAACCTCGGGGAGGCATTATTCCCCAATGTTGCGTGAACAATCACGTATTGCATAATAGGCAAGCGTGGGTTGCGAATTCGAACAATATCTGTATTTTCAGCGAGGCATTGCATGTTTGTAAGGCACATGTAAGGAGAGAGAGAGAGAGAGATCCTAGGGTTCAATCCTTGGTCATCAGGGAGAGAGGTGGGGTTTCCAATCAACTGGGCATCCCTTCATTCTCACACACAAATTTTGTTTGGTGGCTGGAATGAGCATCATGTAAGTATCCAATGTATTTTACTAAAGTAAATGTATACCTTCACTTTAGTTTACCAAGCTATAGCTGCTAAAGAAGGTGCTCGAGCGCATGCAACTTGTACAGATTATGTTCTACCAAATAAAAAAAAACAAGAAGAATAAAAAAAACACCAGAAACTATGGAGTTGTATGATTGAATGTTTATTATTATTATTTTGGCTGATGAGGGTCTTTGGCCTCTTCGACTATTCCCCTAGGCATGTGAAATCCCTTCCTCCCCCACTGAGTGAGGCTTTTGCGTCGGCAACTCGCCCTAGTCTGTTTTTATTACATTCTTGGAAAAACTTTTTTTTTTGTCACTTTTCATATATCGAAAATAGTGTTTCATTTAAATTGAGATCTATGAAAATTGATAACCCGGATTTATTGGTATCTCATCATCCATGGAAATGTTTTGTTGTATTTTTAGCATCCATGGAATATTGGTGTCTTTGATGTGCTCCAATAATAAAGGGGAATTTTTAATCTTTAGTATTGTCCCTTTGGATAAGTGGCGAGTCATATGCCTTTCCACACGGACCACTTGTTGTTTTGTTGGTTAGGGACTTGCCGAGGAAAAAAGAAGAAAGAAACGAAAAAAATTGATAAGGTCCCGTTAGACCTAACTATCTAGAAGTCCCTGCAGCGCTGATAATCATTCTTAGTCCTTCAATATCTGTGTTTTTTGGACTGCCCCTCAATAATCCTACCCTTGATCACTTAAGCTGTCAAGAAAGAAATCAGACCCGACCCCAGGCCATGGGATGATGACAATACACAAACCTAAATGAACCCCAGTTTGGCCACCTGAATTGTGACTGATATGGAAGTTTCTAGATTTGCCACATTTAAAGGATGGGACCTAAACGTCTATACCATCAGGGGCATATAGAGATTAGAGGCAGGGCTTGTTCATGGGCCACATCGGGATAAAGCTCGCTAAGCCCAGTCGATAGCAGTTATTGGGCTCTATATTCAGGCTCGATCGCATCCTGTTGGTGCCCGATTCTTCGGGCCTGTTTGGGGAACTTACTAATATAGTCTAGTGAAGTAAAGATTATTTTGGAGAAAGAATAAAATATCATTAGGTTATGATGGTATTTTATTTTTAGTTGTTTGGTATGTAATCTTTTCTACTTTTTGCATAGAAATGAAGAATTTTTTTTGTCATTTAGTGGAGAAGGGAGGTTGTTTTTTTTTATTTTTAAAAGATGGAGGGAATTTTGAATTAAAGTGCTTTTGATGTAACTTTTTATTGAGATATGAAGGTTTTAATTTACTTGACTCTATTAGTAGAGTTGCCAAACAAACCCACAATTCAGCCCATTTATGAAATCGTATCTTCGGCTTGCTTGGTCTCCTTAGATGGGCTTTCAAGTGTTCAAATTGCAGTCACAGCCTGATTAACTATATGCTTAGATAATAGTCTTAGGCCCAACCCATTGGCCTACTTTACAGTGCAAATCGACCAACCGTCAAGCACCAAACCGCACGGACGAAGGGATTAGACCGACCAGGAAGGCCCCACAACGCTACAACAAGGTAGGATTTGGTGCTGACCATCATCTCCCCGTCTCCCACCTCCTGAAAATAAATGTTTGCGATTGAAGAAACGGACCGTCGGGCACCGAACCACACGGACGAAGGGACTGGACCAACCGAGAAGGCACCACAACGCGACAACAAGGTGCAAACCCAGCCTAATGTGGGCCTGTCCCGGCCCACTAACAGTCGGGTTCATGTCATACCCAGACTGGGACCTGGGAATCAGACTACCAGGACAAGTCTTGCATCTGGAAGACTCAGATTAGACTTAAAACAAGGACTGAAATCGTTTATCCTATCAAAAACTGTATAAACGGCTAGTTGGATAATGAAAGGTGTATGGATGTCCCATTTACTCCAATAGTGCCATCATTTATCACATCAGTTTCTAGGATTAGAGATTTTTCTCATCTTTTACACAGTATGAGAGGGAAAATTTATTTTATTTTATTTATTTATTCTGGTCTATTTTTATGTTGAGTTGGAACTCTTTTAAGTGATCCTAAATCAATTGGATAAGGCTTCACTGTTGATGATGATTAGTATGTACATAATCATAATATATATATATATATATATATCCTTACAACTTACGATGCGGACCGTCTAGTGGAGGCCCACCGTGAGACCCCACTGGTCATGAGACAAAAGGGCTGGGGACCGAAAGATCCAAGTAGGACCAACCTACATATCAAATTCAATCGAATACCTCTAATCCCTTCATCCATGGTCCACAAATTTAACGACGACTTTACATCAAATAAGAAAAATTGACCCTCAATACAATGGTCTAGTTCACCCGAATCCATGCAAATTCATAGGATTCGATGCCTGGAAGAGGGTTGTGTATGTGTGGTCAATTTGGATGGGTCATAAGATGGGCCCTAGTGAGCATTCCAAACAGTGCAGACCATAAGGACGAGACAAGTTCATATATATATATATATATAGGGAAGTTTCAAGTGCATCTATCAATCACCATAGGGTGAGGGATACTTTCCTTTTTGCACATGAAGGCAAGCATCTATCCCTCACCCTATGTACTTAAAAAGTAACTTTTGTACTTGAAAATTTTCAATTATGGAAGTATCCCTCACCCTATGGTGAGGGATAGATGCACTTGAAACTTCCCCTATATATATATATATATATATTCAAGTGCATTTATCCCTTACCATAGGGTGGGGGACACTCTGTTTTTTTAGAAGTTTCAAATACAAAAGCACTTTTGTACTTTTTGGGAAGATTCTCTTTTGTACTTGAAATTTTTTAAAAATGGGAGTGTCCCTCACTCTATGGTAAGGGATAAATGCACTTAAATATTTTCCATATTTATAATATTGCATTTTGGCATGAAAACCACTGGTCTGGTCATGGACCTGAATCTGATAAATTATCAAAGGCAAAAGGAATCATCCATGCATAAGAAATTTTCAGGTCTAAGTCTGAGGTCCCATTAGTCAGCAACTCGAATCCATTTGCACAAGCGACAGATGTTGCCATTACATTTATTTGATGGTTGGATTCACAACTACTCATGCTGACTTTCTCTCTTCGTCCTTTTCAAAAGAGATGATAGTGTGGTTGGACTGGTGGAGAATTCAATTCCTCACCAAGATAAGAAATCCCATGGTTATTAATGTAAAATGGGGTCACCAGATCTCCTCCAATAGACAGCCACAAAGTGGTTCTCAATGTCATCCTTTTCCCTGGATTTTTCTACTCCTAATTAAGATGTGCAGCTATCCTACAAACTTCATTGTGAATCCAAACAGGCCTCAAAACAGACTTTTCAGGTTGTAGTTATCTTCCTTGTCCAAGTTGTTACACTCACACAACCATGCATCTTTGTCACCGGGGTCGATCATCACAGTCCACATCTTTCCCATCTGACTTTTGGTTCTGTTATTATCTAAAAATATGAAGTCAAGCTTGATAAGATATGACAATTAGTTTTATCTGTCATGTGATCAATAAATAGTAACTGTATTCGTAGAATTTAATAATCCACCCAAAAGCAAGAGGTGATTGTTGATTTGCCATTTGGCTCCATCCATTGAAAAATTATCTTGTGTGGCATTTTTAGATGTAAGAATAAATATGATTATTCTTAGTAGTTAACTGATTTTTATTTTGATTGTTAACTTATTTCTCTCTCTCTCTCTCTCTCTCTCTCTCTCTCATTCATGTGGAATGTGGGGATCCAAAGGCCAAGATGGGACGCATCTATTAAGGCAGCGTTTGAAAGGCCTAGAGGGGACCCATCTGCGTGCATGAAATTTCAAATCCATCAAATCATCTTAACTCCTTGAACCTAGGCCCTCCAATTGGAAGAAATCAATTTTTTTTTTTAATCCAACAATCAATCTCTTTGAGATGGGTGTAAAAAAACCTAAATCTTAAGACATCTCACACTGGGTGGGGGAGGGGGTGGCGTTTGGTTTGGGCCATGGCTTCCCAAGATTTATTTGCATGTCAATATGGCACGTAGGCATTTTTTTTTCTCCCTCTTTATCTATGCATTTAAATGGACCAAATGGGCCCGGTTCTTTACATGTAGTTGGAACCTATGTATTCAAATGAGTTTGTTTGTTGGCATGAAATTGGATATATGAGAATTCATTATCAAATGGGTTGATTTGTTTGCATGGAATTTGAATGTATAGAGATTTATTGTGAAATGGGCATATCATCTTCACAAAATTATAGGCTTATTTGTTTATATGGAATCAAAATACATAGGAAGTAATTAATTCAGATATGCCTATTTATTTGCATGGAATTGAATTAGGGATTCATTGTCAAATAACCTAAATTCGAATACATAGGAATTCATTGATGGAATGAGTTTATTTTCTTGCATAGAGTTGGAAAACATATAAAGTTATTGATTCAAATGTGCCTATTTTTTCCCACAAAATTAGGATATATTGCATAAAATTGAAATACGTATGAAGTAATTGTTGAAGTTAACGTCCACCCTCTCTCTCGCCCTCAACCATAAAATTATTGTTGTGCAGTTTTCTACCGTAATTAATTCAAATGTATCTATTTATGCCGTATAGAATTAAAATATATAGAAAGTCAATGATTCAAATGACCTTGTTTATTTGCATGGAATTAAATATGTTTGTAGATATAAATTCGAGTTACAACCAGATACATTTATTTGTCTGCCGTATTCACAGCTACCCAAGAGCTGACTTTCTCTCCTCTTGAAAAGGAGAGAAAGAAATCCCATGTTCAATGTAAATGGGGTCCCCATTCTACTGCAGTACACAGCCAGGAACAGCTTCTCTCACTGTCCTCCCTTTTCCTTTTCCTGTGTATTCTCCATCTAAGATGTGTGTGTATGATGCATATTCCTACAAACTCCATTATCAATCCAGACAGACCTCAAAAACAGCTTCCTTTTGCAGGCTGTACTTTTCTTCCTGCGTATGAGCTTATCCATGCACTCGCTACCATCTTCTTTCTTCGCTGTCGTCCTTGTCGTCGTCTCTATAATTCAAAGTCCACATGCTTCCCATCTTACTGGTGGTTTGTTATCAACAAAAAAATATATATCAAGTCAAGCTTGATAAATGATAAGGCATGTCATTTAGTTTTCACTTGTCATGTCAATAAATATGTGATGTGTGGGGTGGAATTTAATGACCCACCAAATGCAAAGGGTGATTGATTTTCCATTTTGCCCCCATCCGCAGAAACTAATATTCTTGCATGGCATTTTTAGATGTTTGAGTAAAAATGATAATTATTAGTGGTTAACTGATTTTTATTATGGTCGTTAATGTAAGTCTTGCATGATGCATCTGATGGTTAAGATTGTCAAATGACTTTTTTTAATTAGTTACTAGCATAATAATCTATACTTAGCACAAATATGACCAATATTGCAATTTAAATATTCATGTTTTAAAAAAATTCATAAATTATAGAAAAACATAAAAGAAAAAGGTTATGAGAGTACATGTTTATGTAATCCAAAAGCTAGTGGCGTAGATGGGAAAGAGGAGAATTTCAGTGGAAAGGAAATGGTTGATTTTGAATAGAAATGGAGTGTTTGCAGGAAAAAAAGTGGAATTTAAAAATCGAAGAGTGGTTATTAGTGCTTTCCATAATGGTATAATATGGGTAGTTGCATGGGATAGAAAGTGGGGAGTAGTTGTATAAGATAAGTGGGGAGTGAAAATTTGAAAAAAGAATAACTTCTAGGAAAATTCTAAATGCACCCTTTATTTTGCTGAGCACATCCACCTTTAAAAAATAAAATCACTGTTCATAAATGGATGTGAATGTGCTCAGCAAAACGATGAGTGCATATAGAATCACCCATAACTTCTAATCAAAATCTCAACCAACAATCAAAGTTAAAGTCAAAACCCGTGGCTTCAATATAGTATAATTGCTTTACCCTATCTTTCTCAATCAATCAATATTTCTGTGAGAGACTTGAGTGACAAATCTTGTAAGACTAGCGAGAGAGTTTCATGGGGTTGGATTGATCGCATGGGTCAAATTTATGTGTCAATGTAAGGCTAGTGTGACAGGCACCTTTATGGGGGTTGGGTTTACTTTGCAAAGATTGCAATAAACCCACCTGAGCCCACCTGCGGTCATGAAAATCCTGGTGGAGGTGAGAGATGGAAAGATCTTATAAATAAGACACGGGAGATGAAAAGATCCTAATGACCCCACTCTCCCCCCACCCCAATATAAAACCCCTCATGTTTAATGGTCTTGGAAGGTATTATATATATAATTTCTACCAAATGGTGAGTAATACTCTAAAACCTCACTCTCCCACTGCTGCTTACCTTTGGTTAAAATTCTAAAACTATGATGCTTTCTAAAATTATTAAACTTGAGGGCCATTGAACCGGGGGTTAAGATGATCTTAAAAAGTATAATTAATCTTACCCACACATTAGGTTTCATTCAGATCTTTTGATCCCCTACCTCTCTTAAGATATATATGCAGCCCTACGTGGGCTTCACAAGGGAGTCTGCACGCAAGATCCAAGGTGAACACAACCTGATTAATATTATATATGTAAGTATGTATACAATATATATATATATATATATATATATGCAAAATGTTCTCCAGCCACTGGATTGCATGTGCGGCCAGCTAAAGGGGGGGCACACCTTTTATTAGTGCTGCCCTTTTTATGATCTTGATATCCAATGATCTAGCATCATGCCTAATTTTGAACTCACAGAACTTTCACTTGATGATGGAATGTATATCAAAATAATTTAGGGTGAAGAAGCTATTGGATTTTAAGGGCATTAAATCAAGGGCTACGGTAATTTGATGGGGTCTAATGCAATTAAGCAATATACAGTCTGCTCGTGGGATAACATTCTCTTAATTTATATATATTGCATTATATTTCCTCTCTGCGTCCAGATCAAGGTATGGGTTGGGGTCTCACTTGGACCTACACCGACGTGCAAATAGATCCTTTGTTGCAGTAGTGGATGACCCTAAAATTTAATGGGTCTGAGTTACCAGTGCCATATTTTAATGAGTTAGGTCCAGGACAGATTCAAATAAATGGGTGTTCTCGGTTGCAATACATAGTTTAGATTTATGGAGAGGAAGTCCCATCTGAAAGATAAGAGAATCTAGAACTCGATTATGAATGGAGTCCCAGCCGACAGATTAAGAATCTAGAGCTGGATTGGCATTGGTTGGTCCATTTTATCCTGATTCAATTCTAACCACTTGATGATGGAACTTAATGCAATTTGACAGTTGGTATTTAATGTTGAAAAGGGTTGTACAAGTGGTAAGCCGCATCGGTATCTGAAGTTCGAACTCCGAGTACGTTACCTTTTTTTTTTTTCCTTGCTTGAAAGACTTTTTTTCCACATGTTTCTTTTCCATTTGAGAGAGTTGTCTACTCGTATGTTTGCGGGCTCTCTCTTAGGTCTCTATCCCCTTGGGTGGGTGAAAAAAAAGGAAAGAAGAGGATTATAACTATGTCAGATATGAAGTCCCTTCTTTGATTGGAAATGTGTTAAAAAGAGGCATTATTAATAGTGACATATTTAACCTTGTTGGGGAGCTTTTTCTAACTTTAATCACACCTTTTGAATAAGAGGCTGCATATGTATTTTCAGATGGCTTCCAAAAGGCCAATGTGTTTTGTGTGACTAATGCCAAAACATGGGCTAATCCTATACCCGCAAAGCCTACGGTAAGCATCTCTATTTTCAACCTCTATTTGTCTAAATGTCTAAAGCGAGTGAAGATTTAAAAAATAAAAGTGTGTGGCACACGTTTATGGGCTTGCGAAAATAAGAGCTTTAGCTTTTTCTTTTCTTTTTTATTTGTTGTAGCTCTATTTTGGATGGATTTATAGAAATAAGAGTAGAAATACCAAACAACTGATAACAATAACAAATATTGTAACTGATTCTTCCATTTTGATTATTATTATTTTCTTCATTGAAATGATCTACCCTAGAGAAAAAACTCATATGACTCGGTCATGATTTTGCCAAAATCTTCTTTTGCACAAATGCTCCTTTTTAAGCTTTCATTTAAGGGACCCTACCACTGATCAATCCAGCTCATGCAAACCCACCAGGACGCTTCAGATCCCATCTTCATTATTTTGGATATTATTCACAGTTATATTTTATCACAATAAGTTCATACATATATAATCATTAAACTTTGAGGACCAAAAACTAATGATTAAAATTATTCTATCTACTTCATATTACATATTTTCCATTTCTACGCTCTCCACTTTTTTTTTTATTTTTATTTTTATTTTTTTGTCCTATGCTTTCCTTGGTAATCAAGAAGTTCAAACTATTTGTTTCATTGCCAAACTAGCTAGGGCAAGCTTTTGTAAAAAATATAAGATGCAGAAGCCTTTTTGATGTAATCTAAAGATATAGGAGCTGTTTTTGTAAAAGCCACCTTCACAGTGATTAGACATATCACTTTGTTCAATGTGATGAATGTGATTTTTGGGTCCATGAAAAGGATTGATCATAATTAAGAATTTGTCGGCACAAGGTGAGATTGAGTACAAATCAAATTTTGAGCAAAAAGTCTACGGACCCCGGGCTTTTGTGCCCGGGATCTGGCACGGGTCCCATGGGAGCCTGGGATCCAACGGCTCAACGGCTCCCATGGGGAGCCGTGCCACAGCCCGGGCACAAAGCTGGGGTCTATAGCACGGCTGAATTTTGAGATTTGCTTTTGCTGGTGTTTGCAGAAGACAAGCTACACGAAACTTAATCCAACCCACTAATGTAGGAATAGCCCCTTTATATTAAAGGTTAAAAATTATTCCTCTTGTAATAAGGGCTGGATTTTTTATTGTTGGGTCAAAGATCTTGCGGACAACCACATCATAAAAAATAGGGATTTTTACGAAAAAAATAGCCTTAAACCCTAATTATACAAATTGATCAAGAACTAAACTATCACATCGAATTAGGGCGTCATATGTAACGAAAAGACCAATTTGCCCCGCATAGATATCGTTAGGGGAAGAAAACTCAAATAAAGGTTTTTATTTTTCAAATGAGCTCTGGCGATATCGTTCTGGGGCAAATTGGTCATTTGACTACGCCCAACGCCCTAATTGAATGTTTTAGGATGTTTCTTAATTAATTTGTGTGATTAGGGTTTATGACTAATCTTCTCGTAAAAGTTCTTAAAAAGTAAAACTAAAAAGAGGTTGGAAACTATTTGTGATAGCATGTCATGGGTTCTACTCTTCTTAAAATAGCTACACAGTTGTTTGAGGAGAAGAATAAAGGAGCATAAATTATACATGGCCCTGCACCCACAACGGCCATCTTGTTCAGGAGTATTTATGACTTTTATGAGTTTGTCTGACTATTATTTCCATTGTACTGGTTGCCTTGGCCCCAGTCCCATTATAACCAATGCTTGGGACCATTGTCACAAATACCTGAGATTGTTTTTTTTTTTTTTTTTTTTTTTTTTTTTTTTAGAGAAATCACAATATTATGATGAAATTAAACTTATTGATGGTTTTTAGAATATTGCGATTTTTCATGAGAAGATTTGGGTAGAATTAAATTGAAAAATGTTGTTTTTATGATATTAAAACTTTATGATTTTATTTGTTTTAAAGCAAGTTTTAATTTTTGCCGTTCACCGTGTGGGATGGTCTGAAAGTGGGTCAGGCCCAAATTGGTTTTCAGGCTGCAGTGCTGCACCCTGATTTATCCCTTGGGGAGGAGGCGAATGGGCTTGACCTAGTGCTGTATTTTTGGGTTGCATCCACGTCTGTTTTTGGCCCAATAGATATAGGCTTGGTTTAGGCCTTGCAACGCTTAAAGCCCTGACAGTAGGCCAGCTCGCCCCAAATTATCCAACACAAGGAACCTGGGCCAGAATATTTGCCCAATTACTAAATGATATGGGCTTTGCAAGTTTCAGGATATCAGGCAGGGCCCAAACATAGGCCAAGCACAGATCACTGGTGCAGTTTGTGCCCATGTTAAACAGTCTCAAATTTCTTGTGGGACACACATATCCAAGCAGCCCATAAGTTTTTTTTTTTTTTTGGGGTTTGTACAGAAGAGGGGTTCCCACATTTGTGATGCCAGTACATATTTTACTATCCAAATTCATGTCCATTCTACACAAACCCAGAAACACGAGTCCTGAGTTTGCCCAGTAAGGCTTATATGAGGCCCAAGCCTGCAAATTAAGGCTTGAGCTCGATAAGAGACCGAACCCCAAAATCCAGAAATGTTCGAAACCAGGCCCGGTAAGAGTTTTGGATCCTAAACTGGGGTCCTGGTCCAGCCCGTCCAGCCCATCGAACAGCCTGAATCCAACAATTATCAGATTTGGGCCCGAGCATATCCGAGCCGGAACCAGGTTCCTTGATGGCCCATCTAAGTTTGTCCTGCAGTAGAAAGAATTTGGTCGTCTCTGATATGTGAGGCCCACTTGTACATTGATTTAATCAGAGTGTTCTTCCAAATCGTCCTGATACCATTAAATGGTATGTCCATTGTACTTTCTAGAAACAGGTAAGAATTAAAGGATGGCAGAGGAAGAGGTAAGAATTAAAGGAGAAACTTGAAATATCTAGGGCACGTTTGTGTACACACTCTTTCCACGTCATGGAAAGGGGAAATTGCCACGTCAGTAAATTCCATAGAAATGAAAACCTCGGAAAATGATTTCCATAGAATTTAGAAATTTATGTTTGGTTCAAAGAGAGTTTTCTCATTAAATTGGTGCTAATGTTGTTTGGTGTAGCTGTGGATTCCTTATAGAAAATCAAAATTTCTTATTTGGTGATATACTTTTTTGAAGAAAAATAACATAACATGTATATTATTAATTCAACATTAAAGAATAATTTATATAAAGAAATAAAAAATAAAAGATTTGTAGGGTTTTTGGGTTGAAATGGACAAGAGTGGGGAATAGAAGATGAAGTTTTCCAAGGAAATCTATTCCCCATACCCCTTATAGGAAAACTCATTTCCACAATTATCAAGGAAAATGCTAACTGGGCAGGAAAGCATTTCCGCAGAATTGTTCCGCATCAAATGCCGGACAAATGGATTTTCCGCGGAAAAGTGTTACACAAACATGCCTCTAGGGTTCAGATCAGAATATTCTCCTCTCCATCTCCTTCCCTTTGAGAGAAGGAGAAAAACAGATTTCCTAAAAAAAAAAAAAAATTGGGGGTAGTTAGCATTAGATAAACCCTAATGGTGGGTAACCCTAGTGGGTACAATTTATTCTCATTATTTTTGTAGATTGCTATGCCTGTAAACATACTATCAAGCAACTAGCAACTCATATCCTTTAACAAAATAAAACCAACTCATCTTGTAGACTTGTACTAAGAGATATCCATTTCTTTCAGTTGGTTATGAAGTAGAATTCTGACTATTTCAAAATTCTATAATAAGACAATGGAATTAATGACTTATGTATGTAGGGGGGCCTCACTACCTTTGTATTTGGAATAATTGTAAAAACCCTTTGCCCCCCCTTTTTTTTTTCACTTTTAGGATCATAATAGATAACATTTATAGTAGCATATTTACTTCTTACACTTTTTTTTAGAGATAGGTGATCATTTGCTTTTAAATTACAATGTACTTTGTAATTGAAAAGCTAAAGAAAAAACCTTTTTTTTTTTTTTACAACTCTGTAACATACAATGTGCACCCCATCAAATAATGACACTTATGGTTATTGAATAGAGTAACATCTGGCATTAATTTTGGCAGCAGGAAACTATTCAAAATGTAGTTCATCCCATCATTGATAGCTTCAACTATTCTTTTCCCCATATGCTCTTGTAAAAGTTCACTTTCCACAAAAGATGCAATAAATTATGTGGTTTGAACTACCAAATCATAGGCCTCTAAATAGGAAAAGTGAACAAGGGCATTTACATCATGCACCAATCCATACACTTTATCTGCTAAATGATGTAGACACATCAAGTCCGTGTGAGTATAGTTTGGGAGACTTTGATTGTCACATGTGGAGCTCAAGTTAGTTTTTTTTTTTTTTTGGCTTTGTCATTACTCAAGGTAATCTTTTGTTTTACCCAAAAATAAGTACTTGATTAATGGAGCAATTGAGGAGGTCATTATCCAATACATGGATTACATGGATTAATATAGAGCGGTCACATTCTATTTTTAAAACAAACCCTATTTTTTTTCTCTTACGAAGTTTTATCCTTGTAACATCATCACATTTAGAAAGATAGTCTAAGTAGGATTGGTGATGCTGAAGATAAACACTCTATTGATGATAAATCAAGTGGGGCTCGGAATGCCCACCCGGGTGTTAGTGCAATGACACAAGGCATGCCCGTAGTATATTTGTGTGGGTTTAGCAGGTGATTAGTCCTATTGAGTCAAAGACCTCAAGAATACCCACGTCGTAAATAAAAAACGAAAGGAAAAAATGAGTTTGGCTCTAATGGGGCCATGGTACACTTCCAACCTTACAATGCAAAACACAAAACCCCCACCAATTGGGAAGTTATGAATGTCTCACTAAGGCAAATCACAAATGCTGACCATCTACATTGGGCCTTCTGGATGATTGGTTTGGAAGGGCCATAACGACCACAGTCTCGTGTAGTCCTGCAGAGCAATGAACCCTCCATTCCTCTCTCTTGCTCTGTTTGTAAAGATTCTGTTTTGAGTGTAAATAAAAGCACTTTTCTTAGCAAGAGGAAAAAAGAGAGATCCTGTTTGGAAGAGGACAAGTATCCCAAAGGAATCTATGAAATAAAAGTACTGGAATCATTCAGTAACACTCAAATTTACAACAATCCTTTATAGTAGTATGAAGTGTGATAAGAGAGGCCTACCTAAAACAAAGAAATTTATAAGTATGATAGAGATTGTGGTATAAATGCCACACACATCCCCAACCATATCTGTCCTTCCATATCAGTCTGTTAGACTGGGATTCCATTTATCTCCAAATTACCTTATTCAATTTATTTTTTAAATTCATTAAATGCGAAAGCAAGACAACAACTACAAGCATTAACCCACCCAAATAATGACAACAAAACCAACTCCCCAATAGGCAACCCACCCTTGAGAATGGTTTTTCCCACAACACTCCTTCCACCAATCCATTAACTCCACAAAATGAAGCTTTTTTCTTGTTTTCTCCTCTTAATAAAGTTTTATTACCGTTGCAAAAAAAAAAAAAAAAATGAAGATTGTTAGTTTGAAGACCGAAGTGGGTGCCGAACCGACATGCTCTAGCACATTCACATTTCATTAGAGCATGATCAATCGTTTTCTCCTTTACCCCACATAAAGTACATAAGGGGCTTACATAATAGATTTAGATATGCTTTTGACCCATATGGTCTGGGCCCAATCACATATGGGCTTTTCATTGAGTATAGGCCCAATTGCGTACATTTGAGGAAATCAGGTTCAATTTCGGGTCTAGGTGTCCGTGGGCGAGCGAGTGGGGTCCATTCATTTTGTGGTCATGATTGTTCCAATAAAATTTCTGAAAATCATTTTATGGATGTCAAAACTGTTTTTGATCAACCGAGCTAGGTCTGCCTTCTAGTGAGCCCAAAAGTTTCCTTTACCAACAATCGGCTCTAGGGGTGTAAAAAAAAACCAAAAAATCGTCTAACCGAACTGAAACGACGGTTAATAACCGTATTTCATTGTTTTAATCACGGTTACAGCTATTAAAATCGAAAAGCCGTGCTTCACGGTTCGATTTTGGTTTTCAATTTCGACTCACGGTCATTAACCAAACCGAACCGTAAAATACGATTGGTTAATCGTTTTTTTCTAAAACACCGTTAACCGAACCATTACACCCCAACACCTTATTATTTAATTTGTTTATGTGAACATTTTAATGCTACTTCAGTATTTTGGAATTATATAATTTGTTATCTAGGATATTTGGTTTTGACTTTTGGACATGTATTTTGCATTATGAGAAAAGAAAAAAAAACATGTATTTTAAGTGATAATTAACAGTAACCGAACCGTCTAGTACAGTTAACCGTGCTTCGGTTTTTTAACAGTTTTTTAAGATATATTATGGATACATTTTTTAAAAACTGAAAACCGTAAAATATGCGGTGTTTCCCAAAATATACTATTAAATGAACTGTTACACCCCGAATCGGCTCCATTATTCTAATTTTGATCACGTGTCGAATCATGAATAGGCATTAACTAGTCACGATCATTTGATGAGGAGAGTTTTCAATTGGGGAGTTTACAACATGACCCATAAATTGAACGTTGCATTAAATAACATATAAACTCGGCCGCTAGAGTTGTTGAATTGGATAAACATAATGCGAAGAATGCAAATAGGTTGGGTCAGACCCAAGACCACTATTGACCTGGATACTCAGTCAAACTACAAGTCTAGTCCCAATGAACCTTTACTCTAGGATGCAAGATGCAGCAGACCAAATTAAAATTAAGAATGGCAGACCCAACTTAGATCCGAATAGTAAAACTCACACATATTACATATTTTCTTATATTCATATCTTTTTTAAGAAAGATTTTCTCCAGCGCGCGCGCAGGAGCATACATCCGGACTATCACGAAAGGCAGGACCCCCTGAATCTCACCGGGTCTCACGCGATGAATGGCAGCAATGTAGATGGTGCAGGAGAAAATTGTCCCTTACCTAAACCCATTTATCACTGTAAATTTTGTTGTGGGCTTGAAAGCTATAGCCCTGGGCCTCATGGATCACAACTTAAAACTGTAGACAAGCCAGATACAGTTCAGAGGTCATTAATTACAGGTTCAAGACCAACCCAACATGAACCTAAGAAAAACAATATAATCAACTCATGGGACAAAAGCCATGAACAACTCTCTCTCTCTCTCTCTCTCTCTCTCTCTCTCTCTCTCTCAAGTTAATCAATCAATGTACGGTCCCCTGTTCTTAATTTCTGCCCACACAACCACCTCAACAGTAACCTACGGTCCCCCTGTTCTTAATTTCTGCCCACACAACCACCTCTACAGCAACCTCCATAGTCTTTATAAGCTCACTGTCCAAGCAGCGCAGCCCAAACAATACTCCATCAAGAACACTCTAAAAACATGGAGAGTGTAACAGTGTTACAAAATTTTAAGCTTGTATTGGAGCCGGAGGAGCTCATCGTGACGACGATGGTCGAGAAGTTCACGGTGGTGCCACAGACACCAGGCCGACGGCGCCGGCTCTTCCTGTCTAACATAGACCTGACACTGGTGGCATTCTTAGAGACTGTAACATTTTTCGAGCCGCCTCCGAGTCCAGTTGCATTGGCTGAATTGGCAGACACCTTTCGTGGGGCGCTTAGCCGGCTTCTGGTGGCCTATGACTTCTTGGCTGGCCGGCTTGAGAGGGAGCGAGAGGGTGAGCGGCTGGAGATCGACTGCAATGGGGCTGGTGTCGTTGTCGTCACGGCGACTTGCTCGGTCGATATGAGCCAGCTTGGGGAGCTAAGGGCTCCCAAGCCGGCTTATAAGGAGTTGGCTAGGTTTTTGCAAGATGTTGGAGGGGAGGAGCTCAGAGATAAGCCCCTCATGCTTTTTCAGGTTACACTGTCATGATCCTCTTCTTCTTTGGAATTTTTTTTTTTTTTTTTTTTTTTATGTTTTTCTTCTTCTCAAAGAACATGAGATCGAGAGTTTGTGAAGATTTGGCACAAGATATGAGGGTTTTAAAGTTTGCCATGAGAAAAAAAAAAAAAAAAAATCAAGCCCTTTGAAGGTTTGATCCACCTATATGACTAAAAATAAATGATCTATTTTATTTTATTTTATTTTATTTTATTTTCTCAAATAGAAAGAAAATATATCATTAAAACCCATTTCATGAAACATAATAAAGGAAGTAAAAATGATTGTAACAATGTTGGCTGCCAATTTTATGGCAGATTGTAACATCAAACATAGTTAAATTATAGCATCAAGTGGACATGATTTTATATAAATGGTCAAGAGAGCGCAAATGTTATTTGATATGTCTTATTTTAAAAAGTAGCATTAACCAATCATGGTTAAACATGTGGTCATTGACCATTTTGGTGGGCTTCACTTAAAAACATATAAATCGTTTAAAACAAGTTTGTTTTTTTTTTAGATGACCTTTGTTTTTTTAGAAAAATAAATAGATAAGGTTATTTTGAGAAAATACATACTGAAATTTGATTTAAACCAGTCAAAAAACTTGAGCGACGGTGAGGGGCGGATTTGTAAATATTTTGCTCGAAGGATCATTTAGGTTTAACTTGTTTCTCTTCTAGAGAAACCTCTTTTCTCCATTTACTTTGCTTTTAGGTTTTCAGTTTTTACATGAAAATATGAGTCCGACAACTCCCCATAAAAAAAAAATTGTGTTTCCGCGGAAGAGGAAGGCAGCTTCCCTCTTCCACATACAAATACTTTTCCACAAAGAAAAATACATTAAAAGTACTATAATTTTGCATTTTTTTTTTCAAAAATGTGTTTCAAAAAAGGAGGCAGAGGTAGGCAGATGGGAGAGGGAAAAAAACTCATGAAAAAGTAAAAATCCGCATACTATCCAATCTCACACCCAATCCCATGTTTAGCCACATTTTGTAACCTAGGAACATAGCCAAAGGCAACAAAAGAAAAGGACAGCCTCAAAAGTATAATGTCCCAAACAATAGGGCTGGTGGCCCAGTAATCTCGATCTTCCTTTGATGCATTGGAGAGCATCAGGCAAAATAGAGACCTTAGAAAAGCCCCTTTGACAACGTCATGTAATGTAGCTTTCAATGTCCCCTTTTTATGTCTAATTCTTATTATGTAGCAGCTCATTGGATGAAATAAATCCATGGTTGAGTGGTACTAAGGATTATCTCTTTTGTGGAAAAAAAAAAAAAAATGTCTCATCTCTAGGCTCTATTTGTGAAAGCTATTTCCTCTTTTAATTTGGCCGTGTGGTCTTCCTTATTTTTTCTTATAGGTACTTTTCCAAGGAGTATCTCTTCTATTATCATTATAATTATTTTTAATTATTGTGTTGTTCTTCGACATATCCGTGTTTTTTGAAAGACTAAAAGTTAATTTAGACCTTCGTTTAACCTCTTAGTCATTGTTTTTCATTATTAAAGAGAATAGTAAGAAAGATTTATCCCTTATATTTATTAGTACAATGGATATTATTTCCCATATTAAGAGATTTTAAAGTTGACAGTTTTTTTAGCATTGTTACTATTATTGTCACTATAAAAAGACTAAAGGGTGTATGGGTTTATATCTTTCCTTTTAGCTTTTCTCCATTGCTTCAAATTATTAAAATCTATATTTTCTCCGCCTTCTTATAATTTATATATTTTTCTTTCTTTAATTTTTTATTTAAAATTGAAATTTTGCATAAACGTTAAAATTTCAAAAGCAAATTAAAAATAATCTAAGAAGGATAGCAATTTCAGATGAGCTTTTAATATATTTTCTTTCACAAAACTCTTTTAGTTTTATTTAATTTTTAATAAATTTTTATTCTATTTTAATTATTAATCTTTTATGATTTTATTACTTCCCAATCATACCTTTAAAGGTATCTAAAACTTTAAATTTTCCAGTACTTTCTTAAGACAATAATTTGATGTAGAAATTAGGAATATGTTTATGAGAATTTAGAAATAGTGGACTGCAAGAGTAGAGATGTAAATGAGTCATCGATTCTTCGATTACCATGAGGTTCAGACCAGTTAAAAACTAGGTCTGGATCTTTATTTAGGTCCCGATAAGTAAATGGGTCCGGGTCCGATTCCACCTTGGTTCAAACCCGTGGACCTGAAACTTGACATATTACCTCAATTCACTAGAATCTCTCCTAAAAATTATGTTTTTTTAATATCATTCTTTACCTAGACCCGCACCGAGATCCAAACCCGTCCCATATATGGTTCTGATTCCGGAACCAAGAAACTGGTTCTGAAACGGATCCAGATCCGGATCCGGTTCCACCTTTTCCTTAACGGTTCCAGTTCCAAGTTCGGAACCGATCCGTTTACAACCCTTTGCAGGAGTACTACAGCATGATAACCCCCACAGGCTCCTGTGCAGTAAATCATTGGAGGGATACGTCCAAGGCCATCAGGAGAGTAGATTAGATGGGCCATCCTTACCAAAATCTAGCTGATCAAACAAATCTAAACCACTAAAATTAGAATTTCCACCCGTCTGTTGAGACCCTTAATTCATTTCAATTCAAACAGTCCATTTGCATGAGACAAACCCCAACCGAATGATCCAGCCATTGAATTAAAAAAAAAAAAATAATAATAACTTTGGCCACTCGAGCAACATTTTGCCTTCATGATCAGGAGACTCGGTGAGTTGACTGAGTACAACCTTGTACTCAAGCGAACTTGATCGGGTTGCGTCAACTCACATAACTTGGGATGAGTCAAATCAGTGAGAATAATTTCATGAACTGGACCCTCTATTTCTGGTTTGGATCGATAACTCCAACCTGATTAAGAAAGGGACCATCTCAAGAGCTGGGTGCACATGCACTGCCTTCACTAGTAAACCCAAGTTGACCCAACCCGACTTGACCGTTTAATTCAACAGATTAATTTATAACACCTCATGTGTACCAAATTCGGGGTTTCAACCAATTTAAGTCCACACTGGCCCAGGCCCGACAAGGGCCATAAAGTTAAGCCTGAGCCCGCCCATTTCATCAATCGGGCCGGACTGAGCCAGGCTTTTCATCACTTTTGTGGGCATTAGAGCACTAATTAAATTAAATTACATTCATTTCTTACACAAGAAGGGCCTGGACACGGCTATGGGCTTTCCATCACTTAATCCAACAAGCCCAACCCAATTATTAATCGGGCCCTAATTACATATCCAAGCCCGGCCAAAAGCGAGCTATGCCCGGATCGGGCTCGGGCTGGCTCGGCCCATGAGCACCCCTACAAAGTTCCATCCAATAAAACCTAATAGTAATTTCTACCCCAACCAAAAAGGAAAAAAAAAAAAAAATTACTAAGACTCATCGGTGCTTGGGTCCCCAACATGAATATTTTTTTATAGCTGAATGATGGGCTACACTTTCAGAAACTAGAAATTAAAGAGAACAAATTCTACATATCTATCTACACACAAGCATTGCATCATAAAGCTTGCTATAAAAGGCGCATCACATTTCAATTCATTCAGATGGACATTTCAATTCATTCAGATGGGTCAAGTGTCAATTGATCTAAACCATCTATCTCATGAGTCTCTCACTTTTGGTGGGACACTAGTCCAAAATTGTGCTGGTTCCTTACAATTACTAACCTTACCAGTCAAGGAATTGGCTTCCTGCAAACGAACTTGACTCAATGAAGATCCTCTGATCAGTGCAAAAAAAAAAATCACTTCTTTAGTCTTATATCTTACACAAGGGTAGTTACTTAGATTATCTTAACTGTACTAGTACTAACAGTCTCATGTTTGGTGTTTGTGAGTTCAGCTGACTCAGTTCAAATGCGGTGGCCTAGCAATTGCAACTAGATCCAATCACTGCCTCATGGATGGCGTTGCTGGCCATGAATTCCAGATCAACTTCGCCTCCTTCACTCGCGGAGGAGGCCTCATCGTCGTGCCCAACTCCGACCGCTCGGTCTTCAAATCACGAGACCCACCAGAGATCAACCACCCCCACTACGAGTACTCTAAACTCACCGACTTGGCATCAACATTCTCCTTGCGCGGCCTATGCAGCCCCACCCTCAAGCAACTCCCAAGCGAGGAGCTCCGCCTGGTCTACATCTCCCCCAAGAGAATTGCTCGCCTGAAATCCGAAGCTCTCAGTGACCACCAGCTCAAAAACTGCACCACCTTCCACATAATCGCAGCAAAGATATGGAAAGCCAGGAGCATCACACTTGGATTGCCAAACGAACGAATATCAACAGTGCTGTTCCCAGTGGACGTTCGCAAGCGAGTGGTGCCACCTGCACCAGACGGGTTCATAGGCAATGCCCTTATACCAGGCTTCGCGCGTGCGACCATAAATGAATTGAAGACGGCATCGGCATCATCTCTCGTGGGCAAAGTTCAGGAAGGGGTTGAACGTCTTTCCGATGAGTACGTGAAGTCGGGGATCGACTGGCTTGAGGTGCATCATGGGGTGCCTTCTCAGGTTGATAGCTTCTCAGTGGTGGCATGGTTTAAGCTGGGGTTAGATGATGCAGAATATGAGTGGGGCAGAGTCAAGTGTTTATCCCCACTTGAGCCGTATCCTGGTTTAGTCATACTACTGCCAGGGGAGAAGAATGAGGGTGGGATTAACATATGCTTGAAACTGCCACCTGACCAAATGAAAGATTTCTACAAGTTGATGATGGAAGACTGATCATGGATTTCCTTCTGGTAATTCTAACATTACTACAGAGCTGCTGGTTAAGGAAATCAGGATGCTTGCAATAATATGTTAGTCGAGTCAGAAATTAAGGAAAGAATGACGCATATAGTAAAATGTCAAGTTGAGTCTCTCTCTTAAGTCTGCAAAATAGGGTTGCCATCAGTCTCATGTAGCAAATCTATGATGCAAGTATGTTGGGTGTATATCGAAATGTGTTTGGATTTGGTTGTAGCACAAGAATCATGATAAGCATCATGATTAGATATTGTTATTTGAATATTAAGAATGTGAAGTTGCATTCTCTATGGGGAACATTAAAAAAGATACTGGAAAGTGCATGCATGTGGCTCAAATATATGTGCTAGGATGTATGTGTGGAGTTACAAGAAAGTACAGAACTTGAAGTAATTGAAAGAACAAGAGTAAAGTTGCCATGACTCTTTGCAAGAAGAGAAAATCTGCAGGAATGCCACTTGAGATGGTTTGGACATGTAAAGAAGAATAGGAACATCAGAATGATAACACTGAAGAGTAAACAAGTTAAAAGAACTAAGAGGAGAGACCAAGAGAGACGAATAAACACCTTAAATGTGGTGAGGGGAAACATTACGAACTGTGGAGTAGCTAATATAAGAACATGACTTTAGTTTGAGTGGAAAAGTGAAGTACTCGATATAGATGGTATGAAGCTTCAATGATGACATTACTGTGGCTTAATGGCAGTAATCTTGACATTGCATTGGGTTCGTTCAAAGAAACAGAATCGCTCATGGGGCATCATTATCCATTGACTGACACTTACATTCCCTTGAGGGGCAAGAACAAATTAGAAGATCGCATCTATTAATAACATGTATGCATGTTCAGGATTTGAGTCAAAATCATCAGTAATCATTGCATTAACAAATCTCCATATTTGAAAGAAAGGAAGCGCTTATGATTATCATCGTAATTTTCCTTCTCACCTTGCTCGCATATACACAAACTTTAATTCTCTAATCTAATCATTTTACACATACTACCCCCTACCCCACCAGCAAAGAATTTGTATAAAGCCCAAATTTGACAAGTCATACAACTTTTACTCACCATTGGAGTGAAATCACAAGAAAGTGATGCCTCTAAAACCATTAAACTTTAGCTAGGAGAATCTAATGGAGTTGAAAATTTTCATATAGGTAAATCTCATCTATATCATTCCTTCCAATATTCCATGTTTGTCATACAACATGACAGTGGGAGGGGCACTTTTGGTAAAAGAAACTCCCCAAGAGTTTTCAATAAAAGTCACTCACTATGAGAGCACAAAGAAACTCCCCAAGAGTTTTCAATAAAAGTTATTCACTATGACAGCAAGGGTGCTAAAAAAAAAAAAGGATGGGTATTTTAGAGATGACCAATTCAGTTGAAAGTCATCCCTCTGAGTTTCTAGGTGAAAAGATCTGGACTCGAAGATGGTATGAAACCCATAAAAGTGCCAAATAAAAGGCAGCATGAAAGCCATAACATTGGATGTCAATCCCAAACCCACACACTGCACACCTTTCACAAATGAGATGAAGAACTCTGGTTTTGATTAAAAGCAAATCTACCAATGATATAGCTTTTTTGTAAATTCATGGACCCAGAGAAAAATCTAAATGGGAAATGCTACTTTCACAACAACCTTGGGATCTGAGAACTGTTTTTCATCAAATTCGATCCATTTAAAGTGTCACCAACTGTATATTTCCCTAAGCATGGGGACCTTTCCGCACTTTTTCTCGATTTTGGACCGGACCCACCAACCCACTACTTTTTTTCTCACAGCCGTCTCTATTTACATCGTGGTTTAAAATACAAGTAGGTTTACTATAAAATACCAAAGTACGAGAGGTACTCTGCAAAATTATCAAAATACAGATAGGTATTCTGCTATTTTTCCTAGATTTTATTTCTTATTTCCTATAAGAGTTTTGCATATGCAACAAGCTTTAATGCAATGGCCCTTGACACTTCTAACGAAAAAGTGAAAGTCTAAAAGATTTCAAAATGTGCAAGGGGCCTTCAAAAAGTAATACACTGACCTCTTTCGTTCAAGTTTTACAGGCATTACAGGAAAGATTTTAATGGGGCAATTTTTAAGGTATCAATATCCTCCCCATTAACTATAGGGCACTTTCTTTTTCACTAGGGCATTCCAATTTCCAAGGATATATCTCTGAGAGAACTTTTCAGTACCTTAGCATTAATCAGGCTACACTTTGGAGTAGTCTGCTAATCAAGCATTTCATAACCCCATTTCTCCTCAAAACTCTAGATTGAGGATTGACATTCACAAGGTCACACCACCATAGCATTGTTATGTAATGAATCAACGTCCAAGCAAAAAATAAATTAGCAATCTATGAATCAATAAACATGACACCAAGTGAAAGAAAATAAGAAATAAATCCTGATAGAAACGCATCTGTCACATGAACAACTTAATCAAATTGATTGCTCTATAACCTCTGTGCCCTTAACTTACTAATCTCTTTGTTGAATCCTCCTCATCTTCCTCTCGTGCTGCTCAGCCATTAGCCTACTAATCCCCTCATCAGACTCGTCCTGGATGGACTTCACCTTTGAGATGTGTGCTGACATGTCACTTATCCAAGACTGACTAACGGTCGTTACTTCTTCCTGGACCACCCTAAAAGCCATATGAGAACAGCGCAAATCTTCAAGAGCAAGTGAGGCACTTGATCCATCACTCTGAAACAACAAAACCAAGACCAAATCCAAAAAGATTCCAAGTTAATTAATACAAAGGAGGAAAAACCTTTAAAAAAAAAAAAAAAAAAAGCAATTTTACCGCGGAGAGTATAGACTCCAGATCTCTTCACCCTTTGAATCAAATTCGCCTGGCTTGTATCCTATAAAAATAACGAAATATTGATAGAAACAAATAATAATAATAATAATAATAATAATAAGGAGTGCAACTTCCAATTTACGAATATATCAATTCTTCATTCCTGCTTAGCCAAGTCAACTGTTTTTCTAAGAATGTACTCTCCATGTCCTCTGTTTCATTTCTTAAGAGGGAAACTTCCTGCGACGAAGCTTTACCCAAATCATCCAAATCTTCTAGATCTCTCCATAAGCCAGCTACTTCTTAATCAAAGGAAAGCTACCAAAAGCGACTCAATTAACTATTTTCAATCAAAGGAATTGTGATAAGAATTTTCAATAAATTACGTATCTCATCTTGACTTGGCAAACCATCAATTGTATGCTCCATGTCAGCTACGCAACCCTGCAGTATAAAAAAATCAATATCATTATATATATATATATATATATATATATGGTTAAAAGTTAAAGAAATTGAAAAAAAAAAAATTGTAGTTTCACCTGCAGTCTTTGCTCGGCTTCAGCCTTCTCTTTCAATTCTCTTCCCATTTTCTCCTTCTCTTCTCTCTACTTTCTTTCCATTTCCTCTTTTTCTTTCCCCCACTTCTTTTCCATTTCTCCCAACCTCTTTTTAAGATTCTCTTTTTCTTTCAATAGAATTCCAAGTTAGAAAATTCTTTTAAAAAATATAACAAAAACATTGTTAATAATATATTTATATATATATGGAAAATGCTCGTATGATAGTTACTCTCACACTACTATGAAAGCCCTTTCCTATTGGATCCATAATCAATACAACAGTCTAAATATAAAGGTCATTTCTCTTACTCATAATAGTGTGAAAGTTACTTTTACCTATCTTTTATGTCTCTTAATCTCTTATGTGATAGGGTAGCTTGGCTACATGTTGACCCACCAGTCGCCCACCCTCATTCCAATCTTCAATCTCGTCGAAACATGGATGGGTGCTCTTAAACTTCCTATATGGCTCCATCCCTTGTACTTATAGGAACATCAGATGGAGGAGGAACCACCGCATGGTCTTGGAACTGACGAGTCACACGCAGGGCCGTCTCCAAGATAAATGGGGCCTTAGGCGAAACCATAAAAAGAGGCCTTTTCTAATAAATTATAAATTATTATATTAAAATATAAAATATCAATAAATTTTAGTTAAAAATTATTCTTCTTGCTTTTTGAGATGCAAAATTACTTATCAAAGTTTTGTATTCAAGATTTGTTAATAGATCATTTTCAATTGATAATATAGCTAATCCATTTAATCTTTCTTGCGTCATAGTAGATCTTAGATATGATTTTATTAGTTTTAGTTTTGAAAAACTTCTTTCAGCGGAAGCAACAGTTACAAGTATTGTTAATAATATTCTATAAGCAATACTTGCATTTGGAAAAGAGTCTAATCTTTTTATATAGTTTAATGTTTCAATTGGAGTATAAGTTTCTATTTTTAAAATCTCTTTTAAAACTTTTAATTCTGAAAACAAATCCAAACCATCTATATCAACGTGATCATCGTGTTTTAAAAAGTTTTCAAGTGCAAGACAATGTTTTTTCAAATCTTCCTCTTCTAAAGATTTTAACTTTTTCAAATTAAATAAAAAACCAAAAATATTTTCATATATTACAAATTTTTCAAACCTATTTTCAATTGAAGAAATAGCTTGATCTACTATATATATAAAATAATCAACTCTAAAAGATTCTTCCGCTGATCGTATTATTTCATTATCAATACTTTCATCAAACTGTTTTTTTCTACGAATTATTCGTCTTTCACAAAATATAGGTTCACTTCCCATTTCAGCAGCAATCTCTTTAGTTGAAATCAAAGCAGAACTAAATCCATTTTCTCTATAATTTTTTAAATAAGAAATAAGACCTTTTAATTGATCAATAGCAATATCTATATGCATGTCTTTAGATTGCAAGTTCTTACTAACTGAATTAACAGCAAACAATATATCATACCAAATATTTATGCCTAATAAAAATTCAAAATTTTCAAGCTCATATGTAGCTAAGCATGTGGCTTCACTAGTTGTTTTAGGATCATCACTTTGTTCTGCTAGTTGAACTAAAGCATCTCTTATTTTTAAAGTTTGAAATTTTATTGCTTTCACACTTTCAACACGACTTTCCCACCATGTTTGTGATAATGGTTTAAGAGTTAATATAGGCAAATTATCTTGTAGAATTTTCCATCTTTTTGTGGAGGAAGAAAATAAAGAATATAGACGTTGTACCACTCCAAAAAAGGATATAGCCTTAGGGCATGAATTAGCCATGTCACAAAGTACTAAGTTCAGACTATGACAACCACATGGTGTGTAAAATGCTCTAGGATTTAAATCCAATAGTCTTTTTTGTACTCCTTGTTGTTTTCCTTTCATATTAGACCCATTGTCATATCCTTGTCCTCTTATATCATTAATATTAAGTTCATATTTTTTAGTAAATTTATAAGTTCATAAAAAAGGCCTTTCCCTGTGGTGTCATCTACTTCTAAAAATTCTAGAAAATATTCTTCAACTTGTACTGTACTTGTGAAAGTATCTACACATCGTAATATAAGAGTCATTTGTTCTTGATGGCTTGCATCAGGAGTGCAATCAAGTATAACTGAGAAATATTTCATTTCTTTGATTTTTTTAATAATTATAGTTCTAACTTCACTTGCTAAAGTTTGAATCAATTCATTTTGTATATAATGTCCAAGATAATGATAGTGGATTTCACTATGTTTAATACGTCGAATGTGTTCTTGCATTATTGGATCAAATTCTGCAATCATTTCAATTAAGCTTAAGAAATTTCCATTGTTCTTTTCGTAGATTTTTCCATTCTTACCACGAAATGCTAAGTTATTTTTTGCTAGATTTTTTATAATAGCTATAATTCTAAGCAACACTTTTTTCCAATGGTCTTTTTCTTTTTTGATTTGTTCTTGAATGTCTTTATCTATTGTCAAATTTTTTGATATTATCATTTCTAAATCAATCCATGTATTCATATTATTAATATGTTCGTTGGTGGTTTCATGACTTTTAAGCCTAAAACTAAGATTTTTCCAATCATTACTTCCTTCATTGGCTAATTGATTCATGTTAGATTTTGAACTAAATAGTTTACAACAAAAACAATACACTTTATCAAAATCCTTTGAATATATTAGCCATCTTCTATCATGTTTTTCCCCATTTGGTAATTTTCGGATATAATATGTGGTAGAAAAGTGTCTATTATTTTCATCTTTGGGAAAGCTTAAATTATTATCTCTAATTGGACCTCTTTCTATTAATAAATCTCTTAAATTGATATCAATATTTTTCCAATTGCCTGGGTCATAAATATTAGCAATAGAGTTTGATGTTTCATTATTCTCTGTAATTGTTTGACTAATCTCATTTTTTTTTAATTCGTTATTCTTTTCTGCCGAATCAAAAGTTTCAATGTTTTCAGGAGTATACATGTCGTTCCTATAATTTTGTTGTGTTACTTCTACATTTTCATTGGTTGTTAATCTTTGGGTAGAATTTGAAATAATAGCTGGTTGATTAATAACAAACTTATCCAGAGCACCTTTTTGAGATTCAATTAGTTTTTCAATTTTTCATTTTTTTTTTTAACTTTTCATATCCTGACTCGTATTTTCTATTGGACATATTAGATATCTCAAAATTATTCTAAATTGAAAAATGACAACTACAATCAACACAAACAGAAATATAAAATAAAACTATACAATAATCAACTTAATCTCAAATTCTTAGTTTTCTCTAGATAAACAAGTGATAGCTACAAAAGACATAAAATAAAAGTATAAAACTAATTTAAAAGAAGAGGGCTACGGCTAGCTTTGAAATTTTGAAATTGAATCAATACCTGAAAGTTAGCTAGAAAGAAGGATGGATATGGCAGGATATGGTGTTGACAAGAGAAAAATAAGGAAAAATAGTAAACAGGAGAGTGAAAGTAGGATATCAATTGAGAAGTGAACTATAAAGAAGGAAGTGTAAGGGTTCAGAGTAGAAAGATTAGGAAACGTTGGTGAGGAGAATAGTGAAAGTAGGGATTAAGTAAGAATTAAGAAACGGCTATAAAAGTTGGAAGTCCAATAGCCTTTCTTAAATTGGAAGTCCAACAGTCTTTTTGAGTTTTAAAGTTGGAAGTCTATCTCCTTGAAAGTTTAAATTAAGTTTTTCTTTGCATTAAATGAGGATTTCAAAAAGCTTAATGGATATTTTGAGACTTATTTTTTTCTTTTATTAAGTTAAAATATTTAAATTGAGGGGCCTATAACCTATTAAATAATTAAGTAAAATAGGAAATTGGGGGCCTTCCTATTTTGGGGGCCTTAGGCAACCGCCTAGGCTGCCTATGCCCAGAGACGCCCCTGGTCACACGGCTCATAATTAGCCGAGCTGCTACTGTTGGGGCATGAAGCCAAACATCTTTATCAAAAAGAGGTATGGCCTCTCGAACAACATCTGGGCTCGCATCTTTAATATGGACATAAGGTCTCCATATAACCTAAAAAGATATCTTCATCATCAAAGTCTTATTCCAAATATATTGGGCTCGACTAAAAATATTTAACGAATGATATTATACCTAAGATCTTTTAAGTTTGGAAGGTTCACCTCATCATCATCATCATCATCATCATATACAGTAACGATACTCATTTTCGCCATGTCTCATACCAGTTTGTTTCAAACTTTGCAGCTCGAGGAAATAGGTCTTGGCGGTTGGAAAGCTGCATTGGGGGACATGTGGAAAAGTGCTCCCAAGCCCAGATCTTAAATAAAAATAAAAATAATGAATAATTTAATTAATTAATTAATTTTTTAAAATTTATGAGGTATACATACAAGCATAATATAAACAACACAAATCATAAAGATAGACCTGCAAAATGGCAACAAAACCACCTAAACTCCTCTCTCCTTGTCCACATCTCACTCAATTATCCAAACTCCAAAACAGATAAGCTAAAGCCGCGGCGCCCCATGCATAGTCCTTCAGCTTATCCAAGTCGTCGTCGTCCAAGTATTGGAGAAGCGCACCCATAGCCCCTTAGTCTTTATGAAAACCAAAAACGTCCTCACATTTCAATAATATTGACCAAAAAGGCCCTGAATGGGGATATTGTCACTCATTTTCCCTCTTTTCTTTTTCTTCTTCTTCATCTCTTCTCCTCCTATGACTCCGTTGTTCTATCTCACAAATGATTGCAAAATCAAGAAAAGGGGTTTACTTAATGAGAGTGTTTGTTAGGAGGGTTTTAAGGAGAGAGTTGATGATGATGTTTGTTTGGTCTTTGTAAGTCTAAGAGGATTTGTCTGGTAAAATCCTGAATATATATATATATAATATATAATAATACATGATATATTTATACTCACTTTTCCCCTTCGGATTTGATCGGCGATGTGGGTCACCGACCACTTTGAGAGTGTCAACATCCCCCCCCCCCCCCCCCAGGTAAACTCACCCCTTCGAGTGGGGACTTTCTTCTGACTCATATCTTAAATAATAAATAAATAAATAAATAACTAAACACAACAGAAAAAAAAAAAAAAAAACAGTTTGAAAATTGCAGGGAAATGTTGGAAATTTTCAAAATAGTAAAGAACCATTTAGACTTCATTACTAGAATCCAGATTGGATATATTTGAAATGAAAAAATGCATTTATATATGCTTATTTTTATATCTCCATTGAGATGGTGTGAAAAGGGCATGGATGCCAATTTTACCTTGGGAATGTATGACCTAGATTGGCTGTTAAATCTGATGTAAGGGCATTTATTGACTTCAAAAAGCGTGAACTCAGCGATCCATCTCAACTATATTTTATTATTATTTTATCTAAACTATTGCCCATCTTTCACATAAACTTATTCTCATCCCCTCCTTAACAACTCAATCCTAGCCCAAATTGTACATAGAATTTCATCTAGACATTTCACCAAAACACTTGAATATGCAACAAGGAAAACAGAAGAAAGAAGTAAAATAGAGTAGGCAATGCAGAGTCAGAGACGACTACAAGGCTACAACCCAAGCTTCCCAAGATGAGATCCCCATCTTTCTCCTTTTTCGTGCAGCAGCAAAAAGAGTTTTCGGAACCCCTTTTTGATTTTTACGGAAGCAAATCTGCACGCTAAGTTTTCGGGATAACCCAAAGATTATGGAGGTTCTATTTCAACAAATCGTTTCACCAATGCAGCGATGGCACTATAAATTGATGATTACCCGAAAAAAAAAAAAAAAACCTTCTTTTTTTAATTGAATAGACATTATTACAGCTAGAGGACTGCCAGCTATAGATGTTCATGGGTTGACCCGAATCCGAAACCGAAACCAAAACCGAAACCATCAATGAGAAAGTGGAACCGGAACAGTTTCTAGGTAGAAAATTATATGGAAAAAAAAAACCTAATTTTTAAGAGAATTTCTCGAAAATTAATACGTCGGGTCCTAGGTCCAGACCAAGGTGAAACCGGACCCAAACCATGACCCATATATTTATTGGGCCTAAATAAGGACTCAGATCTAGCTTTTAACAGGTCGGAACCTCCGAATAATTGGAAAATCAGGAACCCATTTACATCCCTATACCCAGCCAGGGCCACAATAAATAAATAAATAAATAAGTAATTGATTTTCAGAACAAAATCCCTTTAAATGGGTTCTAAGAATAACAACAACAAAATATTATTTAAAGGAATGGGATGCAAGATTTCTTGTTCAATGATTTTTTAGTGACAATTAAAAAAAATCTAAAAATCAGTTCGAAAATGAAAGAATTATTCATCGGGCCTTACAAAAACAGGAATATATATATATACATATATATATATATATATATATATACCATATCATTGCATGTATTAATGTATATATTATTTATTTCTTAATAATTTCATTCTCTATTGAATATATTTAAGACGGACCTCTTATTTTAAATTAACCCCTTTGTATAAAAAATTATCTCAAAATCTCACTCAAAGCGGAATCTACTACTCCTTTAAATTTAATTACTATGTCAAGAAAATATAATTTTTTTCCTTACATATGAGTCAGAGGTGGGCCAGCCCGGCACGACCCAATGCGAGAAACCTGGGCCATGGGCAGGCACAACATGTTGACTGCATTGACTAGGCCGGCCTGGCCCGGCATGACCCAAAGGATGGCTGTTACACCGCACGACACGGCCTAGGGGCTTGGTCGTGCCATGCCTCAGCCCAGGGAGCCTGGCCCAAGGCAGGGCAAGGCCCAGCATGACCCTGACGCGACATTTATTTTAAAAGATGCCGATTATTTATATAAATAAAATATAAAACTTAAAATAATTAAAGTTTAATTTTTAATTTATAAATTAGCATCAATGCTTGTGCATTTATTTTAATACTTTCAAACTTATTTCAAGTTTAGAACCCTAATAGTCCATAAAGTCCTTTTCAATTTATATAAAAGAAAATCAATAAATTTAGGAGAGGCATGTGGGCGGCCTGTAGGCAGTACGACCCAGCGGTGGTTAGGTTAATATGGTTCCAATTGAGTGAGTCTAGGAAAAGATCAAGAGCAGATTTATTTATTTATTTTTATAACAAAGGGTTTTCCAGTCCTTTAGGCCGGAGTAATCCCTACGGGCCAAAGAATAGCCAAATAAATCTCTTTTGGCCCCAGTATGACAACACAGTTTCAAACCCTCAATCTCTAGGAGAAAACCGTGATCTTGGGCCAACCGAGCTAACCGTCGGGGTAGAGAGGAGATTTAACCCATGTCATATGAGTAGTTTGATCGCCAAAATATATGTACATGATAGCTCAATATTTTCAGGTAGGTCATTATTTGAATAAGAATGTGTAACATTCACCGTTTTCTTTAGCAGGCAATTTTCTTACACTCAAACCTAAATCCTCTAGAGGTGTGAATCAAAAGAAATCCTATAGCTTGACTCATAAATCTATCAATGGATTCCATATTCTCTAAAATTCAATATTAGAAAATTAATCGTCCCCTAATGTATTGGCCTTAAGTTAACAATCATTTTTGAGCTTTTTAAGGTTTTATAAGTGGTCCCTTGATAGACTTAAAAAAACCTGGCTAAAAATCCCTTTGATTCTATGCTAGAACTCTCATGCAAACAAGATATGTCTTGCTCATAAATCTTGACGATTGAGATCTATGCAACAGTTAGGACCTGTTTGGATGGTACAATGTGATGTCTATATATTATAATTATCATATCAAGAATGTATAATGTGATGGATCCGCCACTCCACCATTGCCTTGATCTTGTTGGGTCCGATGCCACCCCTTCCCCTGAAATTATATGTCCTAAATACTCAATTTGATTACTCCCAAATGTGCATTTTGATTGTTCAACAAATAGCTTATGTGCCATTAATATTTCCAAGACCATCACATGTTCTAAGTGGTCTATCCACCCAACTACTGATCAAGATGTCATAAAAAAAAAAAACCCTAATACAAACTTGCGTAAGAAGGGCCTAAAATTTGCATTTAACAAACTCTGAAACGTGAAAGGAGATTGGTGGGGCCAATCGGCATCACTAAGAATTCATAGTGCCCCTCATGTGTCTGAAAAACTATTTTGGGTGTGTCTGGCTCATTGACTTGAATCTGGTGATAGCAGAATGGACTTGCCCTAGGGCCTATAGTTCCTGTCTTTAACAGATCCTGTACGAAACATTCAATTTCAAATTATTTTTTTTTCTTGTGTCCAGTGGTACCTATATGGCCCACGTTGATTGGCTCGATTCCGGGCTTTAAGGTCATACGATGGTCATAGGATGGGGATGGAGGTAGGCCACTAGGTGGGTCAAAGAAGGATTGGTAAGCTGACAAAATATGAGCCAAGTCATTGGACATGTCAGGTGATGATGCTATATGTGTTGAAAGTGCTTGAAATTTAACAAGGTGGCTGATTTCTAATTGGGAATTTTTATTGGTTTAGGCCGCTGTGCTTTCTTGGGGCCTTTTGGGGCTTCTGCTGTTTTGTTTCCTTTTTTTTTTTTTTTTCCTTTTCTCTTTGAGATTTTCAGTATCAATCTCTTGTGCTGTTAGCTCTTTTTAACGAACGTAACCATTAAAAAAAAAAAAATCATGTAATAAAATCATCATATTAATATTCAATACTCAATGTCAGGTTATAGATTGGATGACATTTTCCCTCATTTACTGAATTAAGTGCAATCACATGAATCATGTCCCTGCTCCCCATACTGTGTCTGTATCCAAATGAATATATCATGCATATTGTACTTTACGGCCAAATTTCATTGTAAGCCCAGCTCAGCTTTGCACAACTCATCATCAAACGTATATGAAAGGTTAAAAGTTAAACAAATTTAGATAATCAATTGAGTGAGCACTAGCAGACCATGAATGGCCCAGTTAGAAACCACAAGAATCAAGCAATCCTGCTTTTCAAACCTGTTGTCTTGGGTTTAATACAATTTTACAAATAGGATTTTCAAATGTGTCTAGTCTAGTCTAGTACACTGCATCCATGTCCAAGTCAGACAAGTTTTCCTTCCCCGAGTTACAATGGTGGGTGTCGACCATTCATGATATATACTCCATCAGAACATTCAAGTCCAGTGAAAGTCCAAAATATAGAATCATATGATACCCGGACACTTCAAAGTAGGCAAAATATCTGTATCGTATTGTACTAAATAATTCATTTTCATGTGTAAGTTCAGTCCCCCCTGTCACACCCGTAGTGTTTTATCCATGCCATATCATGGGCATCAATCATGGTTGAATCACAAGTTACCACAGGTTCCTCAAAATGTACCAGGAACCAGTGCATTTACCATTATGCTGGAATAACAACTCAATTTGGACCAAAACTGAATTGCAGGAAGCATCATCAAAATAAACCTACTAAAAGAAGTTACAAAATTTTATCGTACAAAAGGCATACCTTCTAAAATTAGCCTGAGTGGTCATTTAAAATAAAGATGCCAACCAACTGCAACTGCAGCCACCAATATAACTTTGAATAATAACTTAGGGCCAAATGTAGATGATTGCTGCATCGGTTGTGGTGGGCCCTGCTGCTTCAATCTTAGTTTGGCAGAAAACTTGGCTAGGAGCTGTGGAATGAGGCCAAGCTTCATGGCAGCTGCAAGTAGAATATGGATGCATTAATTTTTTCCCCCTCGAGGAAATAAAAGTGGAGAGTATATACCCAAAAGAGGTAAAATGGTAGGACGATGCCTAGAGGCAGTGCAGCATTTTCACTTGCATATACTAATAGTAACTACGTATCTTTTTACAGATTGAGAGAGACAGAGAGACGGGAATAACAAATATCAAGACAATCAGTGCAATGGTTCTTATTACGCCATTTCCTAGTGGTTCTGACAATATACGACGATAAGAAGTTTGGTTACTTTGGCATAAGGACAGTTATTTGTAGACTGCTGTCTGCTTATTTGAGATATCAGAGAAATCATACACCATTTAAGTTGGGTATGAGATGCGTTTTCACAACTTTCCACTCCAGTGGAACAGATAATCTGTTCTTCCTTAGTGATCAAATGGCTTGCGATGCCCAACAGGTACAAGTGAATTCAACAAGGATGTGAAAAATTCCCTAGAAGAGGCCACAGCATTGTTCAAAACCTTGACTTGGCAGGAAACCACCAAATAGAGTCAACTCAAGTACTCAGCTGTCTTAACTGAGTCAAAAAGGTCAAGACTCAGTCAGAGTTAAAATATTGAAAATATAACTTAATATATAATCTTATACTAAACATTATCAACCCACCCAAATTGTATCACAAATCATTTAAGGAGATGAACCAAAATGTACCGTGAATCGTAGAGTTTTTTTTTTATTTTTCTCATTATCATCATCATCATGAAAGCCTTGTCCCAACCATATTGGAGTTGGCTACATGAATTCTCTCTCCATTCCACTATATCCGGAGCCAAATCCTCAAATAAATTGCAAGTCTTATGATCGATTTTTACTACCTCCATCCACGTCCTTTTGGCCTACTACTTCCCCTGGGTGGGCCATCAACCTACATAACCAAACATTTCCTTACTGGAGCCGTTGTTGGCTTACGTTGGACATACCCAAACCATCTCAAACAGGCTTCTCTAATTTTATCCCCCAGTTGATGCTACCCCTAAATGCTCTTGAAAGCGCTCATTTCTAATTTTATCCTTCCTGGGTTTACCATACATCCACCTCAACATTCTTATCTCTATTGCATCCATTTTGTGCATATGTTGCTTCTTGATTAGCCAACATTCTACTCCATAGGTCATAGCCGGTCTAATCGTTGTCCTTTAAAATTTTTCCTTCAATCTTGTTGGCATGCGCCGATCACAAAAAACTCTATATCCAAGTCTTCACCTCAACCATCCCGTTTTAATTGTATGTTTGACGTCTTCATCAATCTCTCCATCCTTACTAATTATCAAACCAAGGTAACGGAATGAATCTTTTTGTGGTATCTCTTGGGCTTCAATTCTTGCAATAGTTTTAGTTCTTTGTATATGCCCACTGAAATTGCAATCCATATATTTTGTCTTTCTACGGCGTATTTTAAAGCCTTTGGATTCTAAAGCCTCCCACCATCTCTCAAGTTTTGCATTCAAATCATCTCTTTATTCATCGACCAACACTATATCATCTACAAACAACATACACCAAAGTACCTCCTCTTGAATACAAGCATCAACTCATCCATAATCAATGCAAAGAGATGAGTGCTTAGGGCTAACCCATAATGCAAACATATAGTCATTGAGAACTCACCCGTCTATCCATAGGTGGTTCTCACACTCATCACTGCTCTATATATATCTTTAATAATTTCAATATAAACTCTTGGAACTTTCCTTTGATTTAAAACCCACCAAATTAAATCTCTAGGACTGGGTACCCTATCGTGAGCTTTTTCAAGATTGATGAAAACCGCATGCAGATTTTTCCTCTTCGCTCTATATTTTTCCATTAATTGCCTAAGTGAGAAGATAGCTTCCATAGTTGACCTCTTCTGGTATGAAACCAAATTGATTTTATTTTTCTTATAAAATGAAAAAAAAAAATAGTCATAATCCATCTATTCTCCATCCTCAACAGTATAATTAAAATAACAAATAGGACTACGATACAAACATACAGAGAAAGCCAATGACATGTGTGAATAGTTAAATATGTTTAAAACTATCAACAGTAATAGGAAAAATAAACCTATTGAATTGGTTTTTTGTTTAAAAAATAAAAATAAAATTCAACTAATCAACCTTACATGGTTAGGATGTCTCTTGAAAAAAAAAAAGCGCTCAAGAAAAAAAGAAAACAGATTACACTAAAATAAATGCAGGAAAAAATCCCATACATACAATTGAACACTATAATCCCATGCTTGTTTGTTATTAATCTCTAAAAGCTCTCTAAAATTACAAATGTTCTTAAGAGGTTTCGTTGATCACTAAATAACCTTTTAAAAATAGAAATGCTAACAAAAAAGTAAAGAACAAAAAACTAATATTAAGATTTGATAGAAACAAGTATCAAATTGTTAGGACTCGCAACTGAATCCTAAGATTCACTTGTAAATGGGATTCGTTCATGAATCTTTTTCCTTAAGATTCAATATGGGTCATAGGATTCAAGATACAAATCGTAGGGTTCCAACAAAAATGCTCTGAACAGTGCTAGGGGTTCTAGTCATTTTTTCAATTTTTTGAGGTAAAGAAAAAATACCCTAATACTAACCAACACATCACTTCTTTGGATCGGCTGCCAATGCCACAAGTTTTTTTGGAATGGTAATTAAATTTTAATAAACAGCTATCCAACATAAAAGACATGTTAAGGAGCTACAAAGGAACAAAAGAAAAACAAGAAAGAAAAGGAGATCCCAAATGTCCACAAAATCAGGACTCAGGAGATTGAAAATGAAACACGATCTACAACCAAAGTAGACTGCTTTACTCCCATCACTACCAATTTCAAACCATGCCTCCATCTCTTCCATGACTATTAAAGTAGATAACAAGACCCTAGTGGATACTATTCTACTTAAGTCCTTATTCTCACATTCGGAGAATATTAGTCTGCTTAGGCAGATGGCCTTTTTTGGGTTACCAGTACCAACCTTCGATAAGATCATGATCATTGACTCAACACTACTGTAGTAGCCTCTCTCTCTCTCTCTCTCTCTCTCTCTCTCTCTCTCTCTCTCTCTCTCTCTCTCTCTCTCTCTCTCTCTCTCTCTCTCCTTTTTTTTTTTTTTTTTTGAAGAATGCAGCAATGAATCATCACAAATGTGAATAATGTGCCCTACATATGGAAGAAATAGACCATATATTGACCTAGTGTGCCTTCATATTGCTGTGATGTGGATTATGTTGAAATAGCTGAATATACATTTTAAAGATTGAGGATCAACTTTTGGTATGGGAAAGCAACATATTGTTGAGTCTTGATCATGCTGATATTTTGTGGTCCCTATGGAAAGATCAAAATGGCATTGACTTTATACAAACAAATTTAACTCAGTTGGAAGGGTTAAGATTAAAAGAAAGGGAAGAAGCACTTTCTTGGGCTATCTCCTTAAAGAAGTTTGCAAGGGTCCAATCTTCAATGTTTCTTATTGTTGATCAAAGTTCTTCGAGTGCATGGTCAGAAGTTACAAAAGATGGCCTACTCCTCCCTCCCCTCTTATTATCCTCCTGCAGCACTTTGAAACTTTACTTCCACTAGCAATACTACTAGGGCTTCTATCAGTCTGGCATTGGGGGTCTTATTTAGGTCCACAAAGAGGTAATCTTCCATAAATTTCATGGGTCCAGTTAATGAACTCAAATGGAGCTCAAGTAGCTGCCTCGCTCACTGGTCTCAAAGAACTCCCTTTGGTTCCCCATGGTGGGGGCTATTGTTAAATGGATTCCTACTGTGCCATCTAATGGCATCCAGAGAGTGCAACTTACCCAGGAGGAGAATGGTGACTGGATGGAGGAGATTCAAGAGGTGGTTATCACTGCAATTTTTTTTCCGAAGTCACATCTAAAGATTTGCAAACGAGGAAACAGATCACAACTTTCATCTTTTTGCTCTTTTCACTGCCACTTGCAGTCTCATTCTTTGTATTTTCCTTTCTTTCTTGACCAAACGAATTCTAGTAATCATCTCAGAGTAAACAAATGAAAGTAATCTAATCAAGCCCAAAATAAAAGAATAGAAACAATCACTTGAATACTTTAAAGGTACCAAAAGGATGGATATGAAAAAAGAAGTAGAAAATACATGCCTTGGCTTTTTAAGAATCTTTCTTCCTCGCCAACCCGTCTCCTTAAAATGTTGAGCAGTGACCCAAAATATAAGGCCAACACAGTGCATGTAAATGTAATAACATTGTAAGGCATGCTGAAATCAGGAGTTGTCAAAGGCACGAGCAATACTTCTGTATATGACTGCACAAGTCTCTTTTCCTGTGAAGTTCAACAAAAAAGACAATGCCAAAATAAGGAATTCACCAATCAAGTTCACTGTACATCCTCTGAACAAACTAACATGCCAGAGCCCTGGAGTCGTACTCGTACCTGTAACTTAAATAACAACCTTGACTTGCTTGGGTTATCCTTGAGAAAATTTCCACTTGCTTCGAAATCTGGAAAACTAATCAAAGCTGATGGGATGTCAAATCCTCGATTGGCATCTGGAGGATACTCATCAATGTGTAGAAAACCCTGCATCGATATTACCATTCAGTAAAAATGAAACCACGTATAAAAAGAGAGTTTTGCTGGTGTAATTTCAAATTTATCTGTATTTGATGTCCATTATGTGATTGTAATTGAACAATATATCATCCTAACATGTTTGCTTTTTTATATTGAGACAATGATAATAAACCGGTGCATTACAATCCAGATTACTTATGCTTACAACAGAGAACTTTATTCTATTCATAACACGAGGAATTATGCATCCTCAAGGCTTAAATTGTAACCCACAGGCCAGTCTATTTCAAAATAATAGACCAAGAAAAAAATCTCAAAAAAGGAGAAAAAAGGCTCCCGAGTAATGGGACGATCATAACCCATTGTTTTGAAAGAAGAAATGGGACGGTCATAACCGCTGTTTTATAACTGAAATGAACAAGCGGATCCAACTGCTTTGGACTAGAAAATGTAATTTTATCCAGGTAGGATTACTTGAGCCAAATTAGAAAGGTCCAAAAAACAAGTAAAAAAGAACAACCCCCCCCCCCCCCCCCCCACAAAAAAAAAAACACACAGAGAGAGAGAGAGAGAGAAGGAAAAAGAAAATACTCCCAACCAAGTTAGCCATCTAAGATCATTTAGTGGCAACCACCAATGACAATGAACAGAAAGCGGCAGTGGAAAGCAGCAATTGGATCAAACTCTTGACTTGGCAATTTCTCTTTCTATTGGAGAAATAGTTGAAGGATTAATCAACTCAAAAGCACCAAAACTCACCAGGTTTTTCAATAATTCACACCCATTTTAGGACATGGATGAAAACAAATCATCTCTAGCAACAGCCAGACAACATTTCTTCTTTTAGATTCACAAAATTATTAGATCCAAAATTTCCTGAGACAAAGGTATAGATTTTCCAATACATATTTTACTACTACTCAGTTTGTTATTGTATTTTATTTGTTTGCATGGGTTGATGGCATCATGTTAATGTAATGGGTGGACAACATGATGCTAACATTATGGGTCCACCAGGTGGCTAGATGGTATAAGACCAAAAAAGCCCTTATAAAAGGGTTGGCCGACATTCTGAGTTTTAGAACATTTACAATTTGAACTGTTGAGATTTGGAACTTTTCTCCCCTTTTTTCTCATCGAATTGGGACTTTGGGAGTTCAAAACAATGAAACTAATTAAGTTTGAAGAAATGGTGAAGCTTAAAAGAAAAATGTGTTTCATTGGCTCACGGGATAGGACAACATCCTCATTCATGGTGATATGAAGGGAAATAAAGTTACCAAAGACGTACTTCCCTGACTGTTACATTTTAGAAGTGTGCAACTGAAGGGCTGTAACATTTTAGAAGCGTGCAACTGAGATAGAATAATTTCATCTCTTTCTTCCAAGCTACTTTGCATTTGCCCCGGCACATCGATGCCGCCAATTATGAGTATCGACTAGGCACATTATTTGTTTTTTCTTTCTTTCTTTATTATCATTTTTTTCTTCTTCTTTTTTTTTTTTTTTTTTTTGGTATGTGTGTGTTGGGCACCAGACTGGCTGGCACAAGCAACTTAAGAGAAAACGTCACCAGGATAAGCAGCACTCAAACAAACTTTACACCTCCTCTGGGAGGGCATGCCTCTGCTGGTTTGGACTCTAGGTATTATTTCTGTATTCCATTATGAGGTATTTGAATCAAGAGGAGCAATCAATTTAGAGACACAATAACCCCTGTGGGAGCTCATTTAGAAGATAAAACCTCTCTTTACCCTTGACATTGACACGGAAAAAGATTTTCGGAGCACGTTATAGAGGAGGTCTCAGAAATTGGGAAGTCATTCTCACACAAAGGATAGTCTCTAGGTAGTGGGGTTTGGTATTTACTGATCCCCTTTTTTAAGCCTTGTAGTGCACATGAAATTTTCATTTGCAGTTTGGTTTGTTTTTAATTTTTCTGATTTTATGCTTTTCTGCTTGGTGGATTTCTCATCCCATTTCCTCTTCTGACTATCTTTGTTTATTAAATCTGTTGCTGCTTATTGGAAGGAAGAAAGAAATGGGGAACACTTCAATCAGCGGCCTGCCAATACAGTTTGGGAAGAAGCATGGGTACAGACTACAGTTGAACAGACCACATTCAAAGGCAATATTGACCAATAGGGATCATTGAGATCTTACAATATAGGTTTCGCCGTTTTGGAAGCTTCAATACATTCTGAATGAGGTCAGATAATCTAGCATCATCTTTCCAGGTGATGTTTTGCCTCTTTTTTTTTTTTTTTTTTTTTTTTTTGAATGGTGATGTTTTGCCATGTTCTCCATAACACAAATGATATTGCAGACTCATTGGCTAAGCAAGTTGTATATAGAGATGAGCTTCTGTAGGTCTTTTATTGTAATATTGGGTGTTTAGTGTTTCATGGTTCTTACTGTGTTAGTCTCTTGTACTTCATTGCTGTTCTTTCTTCTTCTTTTTCAATAAAGCTTAATGTTACCATTCAGAAAAAAAAAAATGGCTATTTGGGAATTGTATTCCATAGTGGGCAACACTAGATAAATGGTTGGGATCATGGAATCATGGGCCCCACATTTTCAAACTCACGTTATCATGGGCCCCACATGTTCAAACTCAAGCTCAAGAATATTATGAAAAACCTAAAAAAAATTAATAATAATAAAAGACCCTTTGTCATAGGTTTTCAACTACTACTACATTTTTTTATTGGCAAGATTGCAACTATAGAACATCAACACTGAGCTAAATAGAAGCAAATAACCTTTTCAGATAGGAATTTTATCTAATGCAAAAGAAAACAAAAACAAGAAAATTGACTTATAGACATGCTAGAATGCATACCTTATCAAAATCTATAGTCAGTGTGGCCGACTGCATAGTGCAAGGAAATGTAAGCACCACTTCCAGCATCCCAGGGGACATCTTGTCTTCAGAAGGTGAGACGTGTATTTTCTCAATGACATCTGTGACAGCATGGGGTTGTCCATCTATAAAAATTTGTAACGTGTGATAGTAAACTTTGACATACCAAGGCACAACTTGAAAAACAATAGACCGAACGCTACAACCATTGCTGTTTGTCAATGAAGATGCAACTTCATGACCCAAAAACCCTTCATGTGACTGAGTAGACTTCAAAGAAATAGCAATTGAACCCCTTTCATTCCCACTTCCCATTAGAAACCTGCTTGCATGGAAAGGTGCTTGATGACACAACCAAAATACAGGAAGCTTCCATGTAATCCCTACATTGAGAGGCACACTGTCACTGTATTTTTCAACAGAGAACTCATATAGAACAGATGAGCTCCGATCATGCAAGCCATTTGCATCCCTAATCAGCTTGTCTGGTAAGACAGACAATTCAAAACTAGTATTATTCCAAGAACCTTCGGAAACCATACCATCAACTCCAAATATTCCATTCTCCATCTCAAACTTATCTATTTCAGCTATTAAATCCCTCTCTAGCTCTAGGAATACTCTGCTAGACTTTGCAAGGACACAGCAACCAGTCACTTTCCTTCTAAACAACGAGCCTATAGACCAACTTGGTTGCAATAACCTGTCACCAGAATAAGCCGAACTAGCTCTTTGTACACTGGGTTGGAACACAACAGTCAATGTCTGTTCAAGTACTATACCAGTTCCTTTCCCCTCATCTGAACTAGATTCAGTTGAAGCCAGTCGCAATCGTTGCGAATGATAATATCCTTTGTAAATAGATGGCCTATCCATTATAGCAGCAAGCCCGGCTTTGTCTCGACAAGGAAGTAGCTTCAACCAGGGAGTAAGATTCTCAGTGCAAACAGCTTCCGTGGGCAATGCACCATATCTCAGACTGCTTGAGTGTGAACGAAAGCCCCAAGAAGGAGCAGAATAAGCAGTTGATGACTCTAGGAAATTTATCGAAGCACAGAAAAGACCTGAAAGAGCATGAGTCAAATTCTTCCAAGTTGCATCAACCTGATCAAATGGGACATCAAAGACAGCCCAAAGCTCAACTCCAGGGGGCTTAGCATTGCTGCTAGATATGGGATCAAATCCACCCCAGCGTTCATAGTTCCAACGACCTTGTGTGAACGATAACTCCATTTCCCGAATATGAAATTTCTTGACCTAAATGACAACATAACAAATCAAATGCGCACTCATCAAACAGTTGAAACAACTAGTCGTATCAACTGACTTCAAGCGTTATCCGTTACTTCTTTTTTCTTTTTATTGGTAACATGACTTGAACACACAAAATCTCAATGATGACCCCATTCTACCATTCAAAAAAAAAAAAAAAAAAAGACCACATTCCAAGTCTGCTATGGCCTCTTGTACATCATCTTTTGCTGACAACAAAACCAAAACTTGCAAATTGGACTTTAACTTCACCAAAATACGACATTAGAACAAATATAGAAAAAAGTTAAATTGACAAACAGTAGAGACAACTGTCATTACTTTTACTGCTTAGTACTTACGAGTTAATTACTCATTAGTGACTTCTACTTACTAGTAGTTACTAGTTAGTAATTACAAGATAATACAAGATCACTCATTGCTTTGCTTAGTGAATATCAAACGGAGTGACTACGGTAATGACTAGTGACTCCATGAATAATAATTCATGTTTACAACTGATTTCTAGCATTACTTCTTGTTAAAAAAAGCCCAAATGTTTCACTTATTTTGAGTCTTTCCTTACCTCAAACAAAACCCACAAGAAAATAGCTTGTGTATTGGCTAATCTTTGCTTTTGATCTACAAACTGGGTGTCTTGGAAGTGATTTTTGGTCCTACAAAACCTAACTCATTTACCTTCTTGCTTGAAATTTGAATAGAGTGGTGGAAAGTGTCGAACAGATAAAACAAACAGTTCAACTGTCCTTAGTATCGCCTGATTCATATCGGCCATATCTGACAAGAATATTAGCCAGAACCGCATGAGACAGCCTATATATTACGATTGCTGTTGTATAGGCAAGGGCCTAAACGCGATGCATATTCAATATTTTGAAACACGAACTAATTATCCAGTGTTAGTTGAACTAGACCCAAGAACCATGCAATTTGCAAGACAATATCGAATTAAACTAAGTGAATTTTGAACTACAAATTGGTTGAACCAATTTAGAAGAACCATGCAATTTACAAGGCAATATCGAAATAGAAAATCAAGTTCCTTCATCTAACTAAGTGAATTCTGAACTACAAATTGGTTGAACCAAAACCAAAGTACAAATAGAATTAGAAAAATCAACATCTTTCATCCAACTAACTGAATTCTGAACTATAAACTGGTTGAACTCAAACCAAAGTACAGAACTGAAAGAACCCAAATCCCACAAACTAAAGATCTAAAAAAAAAATATCAAATTGCGAACTAAAACCTCGAAAACAGACTCGTCTAATTCGAAACCAGGTAGCTCCACGCCCACTCACACTGGAGAACAAACCACCATATTCAATCCATGGATACTATCCTCTACCCAATTGACAAAACCCCAGATTTCTAAACCGTCCGAGTTTTTTAAAAAAAATGAAATCTTTTGAATCAAACTCAAAACCCTAGAGCCTCAACTCCTCAATCTCTGAACCCAGAAAACCCCCATTGAAAAAGAAAAAAGGACCCAAACCCTAGAAAACGGAACCCAAATTCGAGAGGGGAGAGAACCGAAGTAATACCAGCTGATAGATAGCTTTGGGGAAGAGGCGATGATGGCGGCCATAGGTGTTCGTAGGAGGAGTTCTGCTATCGAAATGGAAGTGAGCTAAGACCTTCCGATCTGGTAAGGGCTTCAGTAGCAATTCTTCTGAGAACTCTTCTTCTTCTCCTTGTTCTTCGTTCGATTCAGCGTAGATCGGAACGATGAAACAGTGAGAGATCAGAAAAAAGAAGAAGAAGTAGAAGCAGAATAAGAGAATCGAGCTTCGAGACGCCATTAATGGCTTCGATGGAGCTTCTGCTACGAGAAGAATCTCTGCTCGCACGCCATTGAAGGGAGAGGAGGCTTTTGCCTTTTGCAGGAACTTAAATGGGCTGGGTCATGGGCTGGGTCAGACTGAGCCGATTAGCTCGGGTGAGAGGAGCTTGACTTGGTGATTTTCCGAGTTAAGTAACTCGGTGCGTTTGGGCGAGTCGAAACGAGTTTTTAGGTTAATGCAGAGACAACTCTCCCTGCAATGATCAGGTCACAGACACTGTAGGAGATCTCTCTCTTACTATGGATATATTCACATGAATGGGCTATAGTTTGGCACTTTACTAATATAGTAAAAGTTAAGTAAAGTTTCTATTTTTTTGACAACATGTCACATCAAAAGCACTTTTTTTCTAAAACTCGCACCGTCTTTTTTTTTTTTAAAAGTCAAAAAGCAACCCACTTATATTTTATTCTTTCTTCAAAATCAAATTTACTTCACTTGACTCTATTAGTAGAATTGCCAAATTAGATATGGATACGAACATTTACATTAAAAAACATAAGATTTAAATACATTTAAGATCAAAGGTGAATTTTCAAAAATGGAAATCAAATAGCATCTTCCTTTGGTGCACAAATTTTAATGAGATCCTTGTGGCTTGTGGAATGTTTGAAATTAGTTTGGTTGAAACTAGCTTTATCTCATGTTAGAGAAATTTTAATAATATTCAAATATATTGATATTATGTTTTGGATATATCAAAACACCCTCAAAACATAGTAGTCATTACATGGAAATAAAATGGAGAGAAAGAGGAAATAAAAATGCTCTTTGTGATCTTAACGGTTCAATAAGGGGCTAATCTTTTTTTAATTTTATAATATAAGGTGAATTTTCAAGAATACTTAAACAATTATAAGCAATGGAACCGTTGGAGTCAACCTAGGCCCCACTTTTATCAATCTAAACCATTTAAAAACCAACCCTCTCTAAATTAGCCTCACCCAAAATTTAACACTCAAATTTTAGTTTGGCTCTAATTAATCATAACAAAGAAGGGTGAAAATAATGATAGAAAGAAACTTAAGGTTAGCGACCTTGATATTAACACATACACATATCACTCAATGGCCATGAATCAATCCCCTGCATGGTATAAAATATCGGCCGATACCGATTCATACCGGTCTAATATTTTGGTGTGATATCGGTCTCGATATCGCAGACCAAAATATCGCTAAAATATCGATCCATCTCGGCCGATATTGTGAAAATATCGGTCTAACCAATATATCGGTCAATCTCGGTCAAAATATCGGCGAAGATAAAATAATGGTAAAAAAACCCCTAAAATTTTCACTTTTTTCCTCATTCTTCCTCTCCACTCATCTCCTTAAAGCAACACATCCTTAGCTCATTCTCTTGCATATTTCCAACACTATTTCTTGAAGAAATCATTTTATTTTGGTAAGAAAATCAACACACTCCCTTATTTTAACTATTATGTATTCTTTAACAATCCATACCGAATAAATAATGATGATGATGTTATCGAGCCTGGGCGACACTCTACTTGGAATTAGGCTATCATGCTCATCAATCACTCTCTCTCTAGTCTCCCCTAATTTCATGTAAACCATAAACCTTTTGATGTCTAAGTGCTTTTTAATTTATTTATCTCATTATCATGTTTCAAATTTTAATATTCTATCTTCATGGTCTTGGATTTCACAATTTATTTGATGATTGAGTTAGTATTAAATGATACTTGATAAGTTATCTTTATTTTCTTATATTTTATACTAATAAATTGATCATGAGCATCAATAATGGTTGCATTATATGAAATACTAAAGAAAACAGCGAACTGCGACACAGATAGGACTCATAACTTAAGGTGATTGATATTTTAATTTATTGTTGTTACTAATGGAAAAAATATTGTTTTCCAGTATTTTCTAATATTCTGGATTTTTTGGATATTTTTGCTATTTTTTTTGGATTAAAAAAAATTCACACCGTGACGACCGCGATGGACAGATATCCGCGACCGATACCGATATCATATCGGTTTTTCGGCCCGACCGATACCCAACCGAGACCGAGATTTTAAACCATGATCCCCTCGATGAGTAGGCCAATCTGGAAAGAAAAAAAAAAAAGGCCGATCCTGATTAAAATCATCATCATCATCAACATTATCAAAGTATTATCCCAACCATGGTGGCTAACCTTTTTTTTTTTTTTTTACAGAAAAGAGAAAAATGGCCCATTAAAAGCATTGAAAAAAGAAAATTAAAGATTAAAAAAATATAAAAGAAAATTTAGTGTCCCAAATCAAATGGTGAAAGAAATGAAGAAAGTGCAGAGAGCAGACAACTAACTGAAGCCAAACTGCCAAAAGGTCAATGCACCATACACTTGTCCGCGAACAGGATCACGCAGCATCTTCTACCTGTACGCGCCTCTTTCTTCGCAATACCGTTAAAAGCATTATTCAGCCTCCCACCTTCAATGCCATTTCTCTCTCTCCATCACCCTATTTTCTCATCACACAGGCAAGACATTCTCCCCCTCTCCAATTCTCTCTCCTCCAATCTCCAATCACTCTCTCTCTCTCTCTCTCTCTCTCTCTCTCTCTCTCTCTCTCTCTCTCTCTCTCTCTCTCTCTCTCTCGTTCTATATGTCTATGTTTGTTTGTTTATGATATGTAATGTGAAATTTAGAGGGAAGATGAAGCATGGGTCTTTTTTAAATCCTTGTGTTTTCAAGAAAGGAAGAAGAAAATGGGTACTCTAATTCATTTTCTGGAAGTTCTTTTATGGGGATTTTGGATTGATTGTTGAGTGAATTCATGGCAAAGAGAGGGTGTTAAGAATTTTATAGTGGGTTTTTTTTTTTTTTTTTTTCCACTTCCTTTTTGGAATGATTATCTGTTTAAGAATTTATGTTGTTTGCAGAATGTTTATTGTTTCTCTGCACTTACCTGTCTTGTTGTCGTATGGTTCTGTTTTGTTTTAGGATGATTTTATTTGCATGAATTGAATTGTTAAGAATTTAAAGTAGTTAAAATTGAAGACCATGGATGGCCATCAAATAATCTCTCCTTCAATTGATTGTGAATTATGGGGAGACGGAAAATGAATAGGCAGCCACCTTGATGCGAGTAATTGAACAGACTTTAGCATACATAGAGAAATACAATCCAGGACATGGGTCTAACCCATGTGAAAGAGTCCTATTTAAATGTCAAGAAATTATTTGGTGTAACGAGTGCAATTTTGGATCAGGGGTTTTCTGGTGGGCCATTTCAGGAACATCGCGGCCAGTAGAAATTTTCTAAATTTTTTACCTTTCCATCCCCATGATAGCTGTTGATCAAATCCAGTAGCATCCATATTTAGAATATGTTCTTATGGTGACAAGGAGGACTGAATTTTTTTTTTTTTTTGGGTTTTCTTGAGCCTATATACAGGGTAATGGTCAGCTATGCACTTTCCAACAGTCACATAGCGGTGAAATAAAACACAGTTTGTTTATTTTTTCCCCCATTACTTGCTTCTCCCTTTAGTCGTCCATTAAAATGCGGTGTTTATGCATGTAATTTAGCACATTTAGTGGTTCATTTCCTTCTTTTCCTTGTTAGCTTCAAGTCCTAGAAGTTTCAGTCCCCTGCATACTGCTATACCATTGTCTTCTGACAGATTAAATATTGTCTATGGGTTCCACTTGCACCTATGACTGGTTCACATCATTGTAGTAAATAAAATCCAAGGAAAGTAAGGGTCTCATCTACATCTCTACCTTATATCCTTCACTCCTCACCTCTTTAATATTCATTTGCTGCAACCCATTTTACCATGAATTCCTATGAAGTCAATTCCAGCATATAAGGTTGGAATTCATTGTAAAGATGGGTCCTTTTTTAGATATTTTTTTGGTAAGAAAGAAAGAAATAAATTGATGTTTTTTTTTCAAGAAGTTCTTTTATTGGAATTTTGGATTGATTATTGTGTGAATACATGTCGACTAGATTTTTTTTTTTCCATCGCATGAACCTTCTTGTAGACACCATTGCCATATTAATATGTATCCAAGTCATCAATGTTTTGAGGCATGCTTTAGTTGATACATTTTTTTCCCTCTCTCCTTGAGACCCATACCTGGTTTCATTTGTTTGGTAATGGTTTTAGTTGTTTGATAACAAATCGTGGTTAATTTTGCTTTGTATTTCATTCCCCAGGAACATCTTCCCTCTTTTATTTCATTGTTCAGGAGTTTTTGGTCAGTAGGAGCAGACTGAAGAGCTTAGTGAGTTTTATGTAGCAGCCAAATGGAGGTTCTGCCTGACTTTTATCACTTGACAAGTCTGCAAATTGGGTAAACGAAAAGCTTTTTCCTCTCTGAGATGAATTGTGTGGTCTTGAGAGATTGGTGAAGAGTTGATGTGCTTTATTTTTTTACAAAAACCAAAAGCTAAGAGTTTTGTAGAACTTGGCCTTTGGAATGTAAATATTGACCCCTTTAACTAGGTTCAGGTTCCTGTGATGGATGCGTGTAGTTAGATTTTGACTTATTAAGGAGATTGATATTGGGTGACTGTCTCTCTCATACTACTTACTGAACAAAACAGTGAATGAAATTCACCAAATGAATTCACAAAGCCAAACACAGGTAGATGGGATACAGATTAATTGGTGGTGTTTGTAATTCATGAGAGAAGTTAGGAAACTAAGAGGAAACAAAGAAAGTAGCATGGCATTGGATGTTTGTTTAAGCCTTTTTTCTTGCTGACTTCCAAGTTCCAAGGGGGAGCCTTTCCTTATCCAGACAGCAACCATTCCTCATTTGTCTGTCTTAAATAAATTGTACAAGCAGGAGGGAAGAAATCCCCCCTTTTTGTTGCATTAAAAAAAAAGAAGTGGAAGGTTTCCCAGGACAGAAAAGCCAATGGCCCCAAAAGAGATAAAACTTTGTATAAATCAACAGTTCACTAAATAGGTAAGCAAGATAAGTAGATACAATTTTTTTAAATAACGAACCCCAAGGAGGAAAAGAAAAGAGACTCCCCTCCTTGCTTCAACTTTAGTTTTACTCAAATTTGATAATTAGGTAATCTATTGCAACCCTTTACCTAGCTTGGAAATTTTCCAATCCTAAATAGAAGCTAATTCCTTAACTTAGAAAAACTTACTAGCTAAGTTTACTTGCTAATTAAGTTAACAAAACAACAAATGGGTTGTTTGGTTAAGTTCTTAACTGAGGAATGATATAAAATGTCTGTCTTAGTGACTAAGTCTCTCTATTGGCTTGCTCCATTCTCAAGGAAAACAATCATTTGGTTGGATTTTTATATCCTTTAAGGCCTAAATAGGGCACTCTAATTAAGGATCTACCCTCCCTCTGTGAACCAAGTTGTGCCTTAGCCCATTTTTTTATGATATAGAAACCTTCAGCCCGTTAATGAAACCAAACTTGCCTTAACTCATCCTGTAATTGAAAGAACCCTTCATCGACACTCTAGTTCTTACTTCAAAAATAGGATAAATTAAATACGTAACTGTAATTCTAGGAAAACCCCTACTGAAATTTTTTTTTTAATGGCAACCCCTACTGAAATATACTAAAGCTCCTCTTGACCATAATCAAATCTGTCTTCTTATCTTGAACCTGTCATGTGTAGTATATACTGCTGACATCACCATGATATTTTCCTCCTATAGATACTCATCTTTGATCACTTGGCCACCATACTTCCAGGGAATGGATCCACTTTGGTTTCACAGTGGTATAAAAACATGAAGGTGACTAGGTGTGGTGTCCTCTAACTGGTTTAACTTGGGCAGTGCTTGTCTACTAAATATTCAGAATTAGAACTGAGCATTTTCAAGTTCAACAACTCTGCTACAGGTGACATGTAGGAGTTTCTTTTGCCTGGCAGGCTTTTCCAAAAATTGAGATTTTGGATCCATATTCTAATCTTAATTTTTCACTCCTGCATGGGTGATAGGAAGGGTGAGTTGTTGTATGGGTTCTTGATTTTTGGGGTTGTTAGACATCTAGAATTCTGAATACTGAACAGTCCATGGCAAAATGTGGCCCCAGAGAAAGACATTATTGGAGCAATCAAGTCTATTTCAGAGTTCATTTCCACTGCCTAGATGTTTGCAGACTTCAGTTTACATCACCTTATTCCTGTTTAAATTTCTTGACATATTTGTAAATGATTCAAATAGAAGATATTCTGCATCTGGTTAAATTAGTAAATTTGGCTTCAAAAGACCTGAATGTTTCTATATGAAGTCATAAATCTGAAAATATCCAGTCAAGGAAAGTATTGCTACTCACTAGACTGGTAATTCCTAATTTCCAAGACGTTTACTCAGTAACTGGTATCTCTCAATGGATTTTCTAGCTTCTAAAGGCTCCACCTATTACCTAATTCATAATATCTCTTTCTTTTTTTTAATCCTAAATGGTAGTGCCTAAACTATTCTTTCTGAGTAGTGTTCTCACAGTCATAACAGGCCATTGGCTCAATTTATAAGATTGTGCTTTTGGTTAATATTCACTTGAATAGAAATATTGGGCTTAAGGCTACATGTCAACAGTAGCCGCAAATGTATATATATGCATGGATTTCTTAATATGAATAAGTAGGGATTTATGTGCAGATTAAATGCCTTTTTTGCCCTTTAGTGAATAGTATTAGATTTCTAATGAATTAAGTGGCACCTTGTCAGGGATATGCAATCTTATCTTTCGCGGGTATTCTTATGTTTTGCTCCTGCAAGTGACAAACTTCTCATTCTGGTTGATAACCGGCCATGGTTGGAAAAGAAGCACCAAACATCGACACAGATATGGAAGCTAATGGTCACCAAGGTCATTCTAGTCTCTGTTTCAGTATGTAGAAGGAAATATAAAAATTTTATAGTACATTTGCTCACACCTGAAGAATATAAATGTGAAGATCACCTGTGAGTGTTTCAACTTTCAAGTCTTTCATGTGATAGGCTTCGTGATAGATGGGAGATGCTCCAAAGGTCTTCTACATTTGCCTAACTGTCACAGCCCCGCCCAACTCAGTATGAAATTGTCCGCTTTGGCCCACGTGCGTGTGTGAGGACTTACTAGGAGGCTACCCATCCTAGTACGGCTCCCACCCGAGCACACTTAACTCCATAGTTTTTACGGTTTTCGGGGTCGCACCGTTTTAAAATGCCTCATGTTGAGTTAAGACGGGGTTTGGCTTATAAGCCCAGGGATCTGGACATCTCATTTCTAGTGAGTCCTCTAATCGCCCTTCTTCAGTGGGGTCACAATCGTGGGGCGTTACACTAACATCAGATTGGGCCATTTGCTGGACTTGTCCATTTCATAAAATGGATAAGATCATCTGATATGATCGATGGACTGTGATTGGATTTTTTTTATTTTCAATGAAATATACCTTATTTTTAGGCAAAACAAATAGTAAGTGCTGTTTAGATGCCTATTTTTATGTAAAGTGCATGTCCTGTCCACCTTATGTCGCCCCCCTGTCCCACCTTATTTTGTGGTTTCTACTTCTCTACTCAAATGAGAAAAGGCAGGGTGAAATGAGATGAGGACATGTATTTATTCAACTGTAAGTTTTGTATGGAACTGTGCCTTATGTCCAGGTAACAAGAAAAGGGTACATTTCCATGGAAATCCAAACACCCAGTCCTAAGGTGCAGTTCCAATCAATGACGAAAACCTCGGATCAATCACTTATACCACTAAAAGGTTAGCCCCAGATGAACCAATGCTGGGTTGGCAAAGGAAACACGCTTCTTGATTGAGC